>VYZX01025937.1:32434-42812 GCA_013401335.1 Brachypteracias leptosomus
GGGCTGGAACACCTCTCCTATGAAGAAAGGTTGAGAGTGTTGGGGTCATTCAGCCTGGAGAAGAGAAAGCTGAAAGAAGAACTTATTGCAACCTTTCCATATCTAAAAGGGACCTATAAGAAAGATGGGGACAGTCTTTTTAAAAGGGCCTGTCATGACAGGACTCAGGGTAATGATTTTAAACTGAAAGAGAGTAGACTAGATATAAGGAAGAATTTTTTTACAAGGAGGGTGGTGAAACACTGAAACAAGTTGCCCAGAGAGGTGGTAGATGCCCCATCCTTATAAACATTCAAGTTCAGGCTGGATGGGGCTCTGAGAAACCTGAGCTAGTTAAAGATGTCCCTGCTCACTGCAGGAGGGTTGGACTAGATGACCTTTAAAGGACCCCTCCAACCCAAACCATTCTATGATTCCAAGAAGACCCTTGTAACAATGCCCCTCGTCTCTAGGTGGAAGCAGGAGGGGATTTGAATGACCCTCCCAAGGTGCTCTCAAATTCTGTTAGAAAGGGTGAGAAAGCCCGTGAAGAGATGAGCAGGACACTCAGGTAACATGGACTTCACAACCTAAGGCGGCAGCTGGCATTTGGCCCAGGTGTGGGGCAGGTACTGCCCTGTGGCCATGTAGTTGTCTGAGAAGCTATGAAACAGGCACAGGCTGCAGAATCCTGCCCCCTGAATTCTGAAGTGATATACATACAGAGCTTGGTGGGAGGAGTGGAACACATGGTAGTAGATACCAGGAAATAGCTAAAAGAGAAGTAACCCTTTTTCTATCCAATGGAAACCCTTCTATAAATGATCTGTGAGCACTGTCAGGGCATATGCTGCACAGCTCTGAGGCAGCTTCATTCCTATTGCTTCCTTTCACTCCTGAGGGTAAAGTCAGACACTGCAAACCCAAGAAATGTACCCACACTGTGTATAATGTTAGTTTCAAATGCAGAAATGGCACTTAAATGTCCAGAGGACCAGTCCAGAGTCTGAGATTTTAGACTCCAGCTCCATTATTTCAGCTAAGTATGATTATTTTAGCTGCAGATGATAGAGTCATAGATACACGCTGAATGTACTAACTGCATGTGGCAGACAAATGGAATTAAATGCTTGAATATAAAAGGATTTCTAGTTTTCAATCTGTGGTTTGCAAGAAGAACAAGTGATTTTTTTTAAAAATAAACTTTCTAACCATTTTGAGATCAAAGAGCACTAGGTCTTATGAAATAAACAAAAAGCTCTTGAAATTGAATAAATTAGGAAAGCTTACACTTATGAAATATGTTTCTTTAAAAGGTTACAGGGCAGTAACACTTCCCCTAAGTCTTTGGCTTCAGTAAAATAATTGAAAACAGTGATACAGTGCTTTTTAGTGGCAGCTAGGCAGAAGGTGTGCCCTGTGCTGAATGGTGCCTGCCAATCTTTATTTCCTGACTATGGCACAGACCAGCTTCTGCAACTGCATGCACAATTCTACTTCTTGTATTTCTTCTTTTAATAGTAATGCAGCCATAATGCCCATCCTGCACGTATGTTTTTTGTAAAGCGTGGTTAGTATTGAAAAATGTTATTTGCATCTGAAGATAGTGGAGTCTTTTCTGATTAGGAGACAGGTTTCTTGCAGTTCTGTAAGAAACATATTTTCTTTTCCATCTAGTTATAATGATCATGTGAGACATGACAAGGAAACAGGAGCACAGGACCAAAAGCCATCTGTTTCTTTTTCAGTATTTTATATTGCATGGAGCAAGAAGGTGGCAAAGCTTACATGCCTAAATATGGGGGTATAAAATATGATAGTAACATTTAACATGCTGTAAAGAAAAGTCTTTGAACCAAAACCAGATTTTTGTTTTGTTTTGTTTCTATCAGAACCTCTTACCACAGCTATACTAAAACTGGCTGCTGCTTGTGTTTGTGAAAACTTTGCGTTCGAGATACATTACATGTTTAGTTTACACAGCGCAGTGAGTGGAAAGTCAGCTTCCATTCCTGCAAATAAGTAGTTTCTTCTTCAAAATTCAGATACTGCTTTTTTTCTGAAGTTTACTGCTAATTCTGGAGGTAGAATGTAAATGTTGAATAGATTTCATTGATATTGAACTTTATGAAACGTAGCCTTTTGCATGCACAGTTACACTTCTGGCATTCTCAGGTATGTCCACACCAAAGCCTAGCAGTGCTTTACTCTAAAGTTTATTCCAACCAACTGCATTTTGTCCTTTTTATTTCTGCTTGCTGTATGACCTTCCACTGTATTTACCCTAAGTGTAGATTTCCACCCCACGGAATGCATAATGGGGGTTTAGTCAGTAATAGCTCCAGTGGTAGATTTTTAAAAACTGTACACCGGTGTTAGATTTGAAAACAACACACTGAGAAAAAGGGGGTTATGCACATCTTGTGCTAGCATTAACGTGCTTGTACCCAAGCCCCTCTCTGCTTTCCCCTCATACTTTCTGTACCTTTGCATCCTTCAACTGCATCGTTTAGCTGCAGTATCCCCACCGCAGACAACCAGATTAAAAAGTACCGCCATAAATCTACCTGGAACTTAGAAAGAAAAGGGACATAATTGCCCTTTCTTTCATCTCAGGACTGAAGTGCCTTTTCAATCAAAGAGATTTCCACTGTTTGCTAAAGACTATTCAGATGAGAAGAATACGTTTGGGATATTTGGGCTAGTTAGCACTCACTTCCCTTTTTTCTGCATTAACAGAATAGCCCTCTTTGTAAGATCACCCAATTTTTTAGACCTTTGTAAAAGTTTAGGTCAGTCCTGGAATCCTGTGCTTTTGTTGGCCTGTCACCAGTTGGATCATGTTTATAGAGAGTCTATTTTTTCCCTTAACTACTTGCATAGCCCCTTTTCTCTTTTGTGGTGCAAGCCAGAATTCCTGGAAGCAGGTTTTACTGCCTGTGGGATCTTGAAGGCCACTTTCTCCATGGACATTTCCCGCTTCAACTGGCTGAATGCCACACCATGATTTATAATTTATTCAGTGGATCCATTACAGATTCTCTGTGTATGTTTTTTGTCTAGACTGAGGAAGGGCAAAAAGTCATTCCACCTAAATCTGCTTGGGAGCTGTCAGAGAGAGACATCCTCTCACAGATACAAGAAGTTGTAACTCCTGTCTTTAACACAATTACAAAAGACTTTAAAGATACTGACTCTTCAAAAGATAATACAGCATCAAAAGAGGAGTTCTGGGATATATGTAACCGACATTTTCTTGGAAGACTGAAGAACAAGTAAGAAAACTATATTATTTTGTCTTCTTAATTAAAATCCTACAACTGGATAAATTGGCTATGGTTAGAGATGTATGTACGTACTGCTGTGTATAGGCAAGTAGTATAAAAATTTGGATGAAATGAAAATGTTTTAAGACTATCATTCCATGAACATTTGTTGCTACACTTGTGGGAGATTAATTTTTTTCTTATCTCTGAGTATGGTTATGAACTATAATAATCACAGGCTTTCTAAAGCAAAGTCATGGAGATGCTATTGCTAATAGCGAAGGTGTGAATTTAAAGCACAGTAGTTCTCTTTCACTAGCTCTTTATCTGTATATTTGCTTTTTAAAATGTTTCTTCTTTCAATTTTAAATTAATCCACTGCTGGTTGATAGGGAAAAAAAGCCTTCTCAGCATGGAATAAAAAGTATTTCCATGGGGAGCCAATGCAAATTCTTTTTCTCAGTAGCTATTTCATCCTACCCTCCTTGGACAAAGAAAGGGGCAAGCATTTGACATTTCCCGGCCACCTCTCAGCTACTTTTCTGGGTTGAGGATTCCACCAGATTAGCATTAGCAGAGTTTACATAACCTTGAATTCTGCTAGAGTGACTGGAATCGTGGCATGAATCTGGCAGTACAAACCATCTGATTAGCCCAGTGTTAATCTCACGGGAACCTGAAAGACCAGTCTTTCATAAGATTCTGCTTCTGCTGAACTTGAAATGAAAAGAGCCATTTTTTTGTCTTTGATAATACTGGTCCAATGTAATTTTTCATAGTCCCAACACTAGGTGAATAATAAAACAGAGGGAACCTTGACTAAAATACTTCAGATTTTACTTAACAACACTCTAACCTTCATGCTCACAATTGCATCAGTGCCATTTGACAGCAAATTGAAGGACAAGACATAGAACCTCCAAACTCACAGACATCTGCACTACAGAAAATTATTTCAGTACTTTGCTCGTTGCCGATATACCCTCTGAGTTCCTGGCCAACCATATTTTACTATAAATTGCAGACAGGACCGGGGTCTGCTTGTAATTACAGCAAAGAGATTGCACAGTCTGCCATGTTATCAGGTACTGCTACACATGTGTTAAGTTGCAGATGAAAGCACTAAAAAAAAAAAAGAATTTCCACTTCCCTCTTGAAAATGGCAGAAGACCCCAAATGGCCTGTGTGCTCTATTCCTAGTACCCACACTTCTGGTGAGGTACCAAGTGCTAGAGCCAGATCCGAACCCTAAGCCTCAACACAAGTTGAAAATGTGGTAATACTCTTTATTCATCCCTGCAAACCAGTGAGCAGAAGCGCCAGGGTGAGCCTGTGGCTGAGCCCTAGACAAGGCAGGAGAACACACACCTCCCCGAGCTGTGAAAAATATCTTGATTTTTTTTCTTTTTTGGAAGCAGTAAGGCAGACATCTCCAGCTTAAGAGACCTCCAGATTAGATCCTGTCTATTTTACACTCAACAAGAAGCAAAGGGACACAGGAGCTATTTTATACTTAAAAGAACCTCAGACAAGTGAAGAAAAAAAAAATCTTGATAGAAACTGTCATCCATAATAGCAACAAGAAACAGGCCTGAGGAGCCTCATTTTTATAAGCAGCAGCCTCTGTGTGAGTGAGACTCAAGCCCTGTATCTCCAGAGATATTTTGATTTTGACAGGCCTCTCAAAGATATGCCTACGTATATCTATATGAAGATGCCCCAGGAGAGCCTTCCAATCTGGGTACAGGGTTTGCTACTGCTAATCCAAACCCGGGGCATTCTGGCTGTTGTTGCTGTTCAGAGTTGTTACAGAAGTGATCCTAATAGTCATAGTCTGGAGGACTTCACAGAAAATGTCTTTTTTTATCCTTTTCTGGAGGATGGCCACTTACTGTTTGCTATTAGCAAGGCTCAGCTGGAGTCTATATTAAGGAGTGTATGAGGAATTTCTTCCTGAAATTTGGCTTCTTGGTCTTCTGAATTTCTGATGCTGTGACGTTTTTCATAAGACTAAGGATGGTAAACACGCTGCAAGCAAGGTGTTGATTAATATCTTGCCAACTGACATCCCCCTTTTTATCACATACACTTTTCTCCTCTCTGCTTGAACTCCTTTGACTTGTTTGAACTATCTGCAATCCCCCAAATGGCTAAACTTCCTTGGGTGTTGAAATAGTTTCTAACTATAGCTAACCCAGCTCATCAGGGTATTGTTCTATTTAATTGAAGTTTGTAATACACTTTGAGATCTCTGTATGAAGTGTGAAGTATAATCACAAGTGCAAAATAGAATTGTTTATAATTCATAATGTGGTAGCAGCCAGGCCAATGGGGGAAAGTTGAAAGGAAATTCGAAATGTATCCTTTGCCCTTTGAAGTTTGACTGCAACTTGGCACATGCATCAAAGAGGTGACTAGTTTCCTTCAGGGTTTAAGTCTCTGCTTAAAAAGATCAAATCAAAAGCAATCTGAGGTTCCCAATTAGATTTATATTAAAAATCAATAACGAAGACCCTGAAAAGGCATACTGATGATTCTTGAAACACTTGCAAAATGAGTGCAGCTCATTTAAGGGCAGGCTGTGATAATCCTTGCTTTGATTAGTAGCTTATATCATGAGTAGTCCCATTAAATTCAGTCTAACTACTTACTCAAGAAAGTGCTGTTCAGAGGGAAAATATTCCAGCTTCATCCTTACGATTTCATATGTAGCCCAGAGGGTGGGCTACCTGCCCTGTACTGGACCAAGCAGCTATACAGACCTCCACGAGCAGCAGAAGCAAGGGTATCAGCAGCTGTCTCCAGGTCTTCTGTAGGCTGGCTGCACTCTAGAGGTATGATTCCTGGCCATACGTCATAAATAAATGTGATTCTAAAGGCTGTAAAGATTTCCTTCTATGTTCTTATGTGCAGATTCATATTTGGCCTTGGGGTGAAATAATTTGTTGATGCAAATACAATAAATAAGGAACCTTAATGGTCTCCTGAGATGGTGGTATAACTTGGGTGCACCTGATAGTATGAGAAATTCGCCTCAATGGTACTTAGCAAGGATACAGGTGCACCACGTATTTGATTTACATCTCATGTAAAAACGTTACTCTATACTGCAGCTCAATCATTGTGTCTAATCACAGGGTTTAGTAGTTTAAATAGCACACTAAGGGCCCAATTCAATTAAAAAATGTCCTGCAGAAAATTTTTTTTTCATTGTTTTCCCAGCCGTGTTCAGACTTCTACAGAAAAGCTGTGATTTTTTTTTTGTTTGTTTTAATAAAATGGACTCTAGGATTTCTTCTATTCTAAGGCATCCTCTCCCTTTCTTTTTTATATGTTTTGGCATAATACTTAGTACATAAGGAGATTATGCTGTTGTAAAACTAGCAGTTACAAAGATAATCTTTTGCTTATTCATTAGTTTGAAAATCTTTGGAACACAGTGGATGTCAGTGCTGCTGGATGGTCAAAGTATCAGGACTTTTTTGAAGTTCAGCTCAAAACTTGTCATGATGTCATCAAGCACTCCCAATGCAACTAGTTCTGCAATTTCTACTAAGTCAGGTACCCATGCTGCTCAGGATCCACATATGTCTTCTCAGCCTGAACATCACAAGACATCATCTTCTCTAGTAGGGCAAAAGACTGTAAGTGGTGTTTTATGAATTTTCTGGATTTTCATTTCTGTGCATAGGCTGAAAATAATATCTGTGGAACTCAGTGAAGGTATTCCTATTGATTGCCCATGATATCAGGCACAACCACCTGTCAATAAGCAAATGAGGTAATTCACAAAACTGTGTTATAATGACAGATAGTAAGTAACTCCACTAAAGTCAAAGGATATGTATTGATTTATACTGACAGCATTCCCTGCAGTTACCATACCCATATCCATCAAAGCTGTACAGCAAAATAAAATTTCTATGTTTAAGCAAAATCAGATTTCTGAGAACAAAGAAAACAGCCCAAATTACATAGACCCAACAGCTGCAAAAGCAGCACTAAAAGAGAAATATATACATAGCTAATCTGTGGTCATCTGACAAAGCTAGGCAGGATTGGCAGTTGCAGTTTTCCAACAGGTCTTTGCTGTCCTGTCCTAAAGCATTCTGATGGTCTTGCCTGCTTTCTGGTGGATGCCAAATTACAGCTGTTGGTGCCGGATAGTCTAACTGATAGGTTTGCCATGAAGGCAAATGATCTGAGAGAGGTAAGAGAAGAGGACTAGAAATGCAGAAGTTTCACTTCATTTTTGCATCCATATCTATACTTCATGTCAACAATGCACTTTGGTCCCCTCCACTGCCCTGCTGGTATCTTGCTCTGGTACAAGAATTCTCAGAAAGGTGGGGAAATCATTACAGGCTGAAAAATTAAATATCGTACTTGTGAAGCTGCTCCTACCTATTCCATGTTCTTTAGCTATAAACAAGCCTACAACAGAAAAATTAAATATTTATAATTATTCAGTGCCTGGAACATGCTTGGATTTTCTGACTACTTCTACACGGAGATGCTCAGCTACTGAAAAAGAAATAACAGTTTAAGCAAATTAAAGATACAAACAACTTGTCAGGGCTGGTAAATCTAAACATTGGCCCATTGCTAGCTCAATTATTGCATTAACTATAGGTTCTTTTCTTGAAAAGCCCAGACAATTAGCTACACACATCCTTCATGCTCTGATCCAGTTCCCAGAGAAAGAAATGGAAAATTCCTTGTTACTGTCCATGAATGCTAGATTGGCAGTATAAGATAATAGGAAGGGAACTTAAGTCTCTCCAAAGTTGTGGCTGTTGGAAAGGCCCCAGACAGCCTGAACACCCATCAGGGTGAATGTTCCTGTAGCATTCATTGCATGGAAATGTGAGGCCTCAGTAAATCTGCAGCAGTGAGAGCCTCAAGGGAGCACTGGGAAATCTCACTAAATATGAGATTATACATTGGATCTAGAAGCATAAATATCCCTTGTGCAGATATTGTGCAGTGGTAGGCTGAGGCTTTGCTTCCAGCTCACTCACTGTACAGGTGAGGCAGCAATCAAAAACACACTGAGCACCAGAATCCTCTCACATTATTCCTTCTGTGGCTCTGCATACAACCACAGCAGAACAGAGTCCTCCCAGTGACAAACCAAAGCAATGCTATTTTGTAATTCAGTGACTCCACACTACTTTGTGTTTGTTCTAAGATGGTACTGCACAGCTTTTTTTTAATAAGCTGTTGTTTAATAAGAAACAGTCCGAAGAAACTATAAATTATTTACAGATTAAGACAAATTAAGAAAAGATGCATTAAATGAATAGCATTATTTTGACTCTAAGAGTTTCCTCACATTTTTACCTATGATTTTGCAGACCAAATTTAAATCAGACTTAGAAGTGGCCCAAATGGTACATTAAGCTCAAGTCTGGAAGATCAGAAACCAGACTTGTCATCCAGTGTTTTGTTTATGCATCCCGTAAAACTCAATAAAAAGAAAATACCATTATTTTTCTGGCTTTTAGATGTCAGCATCAAGTCATCCTCAGACAACAACAGCTTGTTCTGCACCTGTCCTGAGCTGCAAAACAATAGAAAACAAGATAAGAAAGAACATCCAGCATTCCTGGAGAGGCATACTGAAAGCATGCAAGGAGAAGGATGTCAGCAAGCTAGGAGAAATCCCAGTGTCAGACTTCCTAGGTTTGTTACCATCTGAAAAGTGCTTTATTCATGCTTAGATACGGTCTGTTTTCTTTCTGGTGTCCCAGATGCAGGAACATCTGACCTCTAATAAGTGGCGTGACTCCTCCAAGTACCACCCTGCTATTGCAGAGCAGAGTAGCCTTGGGTGCAAATAATTCACATTCCTATTCAGAATTAGCTGCTCCTTGCTTGTGGGTGCTTACGGCATGTTTCTCATCGCCTTCCCAATACACTACCTTTTCTGTACCTGGGAAAATCTATTTCAGGAAATAGACTCACCGGTCTTCTCCCTTTGAGCTTCGGGTTGCACCCATGTTGATGGCTGAATGCCTGCTGATTTGAAAGGACTCTGAATTTTACTCTTAGAAGAGACGGGCTATGCTACTCTTCTGTTATTTCTCTTCTACAGAGGGGATTTTCTGTGCCTTTGTCAGGATATTTGCCTGTGTGATAAGACAGTGCATGCCTGTATAATCAAATGTAAAGTCCTGGCTATAAAAATGTGTTAGGTTATCAGATCTTTTATCTTAGCTAATGTCAAGGAGTACTTCTTGTGCATTTAAAATCAAAATGATATGTTATCCATCCCCTGAGAACCTGTAAAATATGAACTGCCACCCTATAAGAATAGGTATATGCATATACCTGCATATAACAAGATTGGCATAACACACTTAGGCAGCAGTCACTGCAAACAATGACTTGTCAGCATATTCCTGCTAAAATCTGTGAACACAGGGCAATTGGTTATTTTTAAGAATGACAAAATGAATATTCTTTCTTTGCATTTCAGATATAGCAAAGAAGTTCAATTTGGATTTAAGTGAAGAGGAAATTAATAAAATAACAACGAAATATGATTCAAGAAAAATGGAAGATTTGCATACTATGACTTCCTTCAGAGTTGTATCTTGTTGTTAAAACCACAGGAAAGCTCACTGCTACAGAGGGTGATTATACCTAAGCCACAAAAGCAGGTAGGTATAAAGCTCATCAAAATCAAAAGGACAATTTTTTTCCAGTTTCTGCTATACTGACAGGATATTTAATGGCGTGCTTCTTTAGTCATTTTATGTAGGAACATTCCTTTCTCTTATTTAATCTTGTGACACTAATTGCTTAGTATTCATTTGGTATCTCCTTCAGTTGGAGTTAGCTCCTTGGGATTTACCAAATTTGCTAAAATTTGGATAATAATTCCAGATAAAAAGCATGAGGGTTGACGGTTTCAGAATTTTTGTTGAACTAAATAAAAATCAAGCTAGAAATAAAAAGAGCATGGGGTATGTCTTAGGATGGCCTAACTTGTCAGCAAGCTGTGCCTCTGCTTCACACCCAGCACTGTAAGCAAACTCCAGAGGAAGCTCTCACTTGCACTGCTGTTAATGGTCACTAAAATCACCCAGTAGCCAGGACTGGTTAGCACACGTTGTGCTCTTGCAGTT
>VYZX01025937.1:43437-85348 GCA_013401335.1 Brachypteracias leptosomus
AAAAAAAAAAAAAAAGAAAAGATCTCAGTCCATGTTCTGAGCACCTTTACATAAGGTAATACTCAGAATGAAATTTCCTCATAGATTACTCAGTCCATTCCATCTAGCAAGTGCACAGATAGATATCAAAAGAAATCTTTTGGTGGCAGGCACAATTCCTTCCCTTTCTCAAAAGCTTGAGAGAATCAATGACCCAGGGCTTCATGAGAGCATCTAGGCTCTGAGCAATGAAAATAACCCAAGTTGCATTCACCATAAATTGCACTTTACCTCCCTTCAGCCCACAAGTGTACCCAGTGCTTTGGGTTGAAAACTGAATTATTCACACATCCACTCATTCCTTAGCTAGATAGTCTGTTGGAGGGGTACCTCAGGGGCACAGAAAGATGGTGCGGTTGCCCCCCAGGCCTCTTACAATACATGTAGGTGCAGCAGATGCATAAATTCAACTGTGCACTTCCTTCACAAGGAGATGCTTGTGGAGACTCCAGTGACGTGCAACTGGCATCCAATTACAGTAATAAATATCAGGAGAGTTTAGAGCAAAGCTGAGATGGAGATGTATATTTAAAAAAAAAAAAAGTAGTAGAACAGATCCAGAGCCTGCAGGTAGATTGGGGCTTGCTCATCACTCCAGTGTTAAAGCTTTGCACAAGTGGAATTAAGTTTTCTTTAATGAATAGTTTTGGATTTCTCATCTGTTCAGGGTACAACAACGTAACAAGTGTAGCCAGGCTAAAACAACAGGCCACAACGTGTCCCAAGGAAAATCAACCCTATGGTCCAGCTGTGGAACCACAGAAAGGTTCAGAAACTGGTTACAAGGTTTTTATATACTGGGAAAACTGTACAGGATGGGTTTGGTTTTGCTTAAATACTGTACTGCTCCCATAGTTGGCTTATGCATTCAGTCACTTTCAAGCAAAAATTTCACTCTGAAAAATGAACACTGCAGAAAATTAAAAATGAGTGAAAGAGGGAGCTGAAACAAGGCAACCATAATACATGTGAAAACACTGAGATCCGAGCAGAAGTAACACTGGCTTCAGAATCAGTTTCAAATGATAAAAAGTTAGGGCTTTGACAGTGATTAAGTAAATATACCATCTGCACTTCCCAATAATATCAAAATGTTATAGGTTAAAATAATCTTCTGTAAACAGTCTCTTGCAATAATTTGTAAACAAGTATTCAGCAGCCAGTCACGGATTAAGGCAGTATTACATTCCAACATCTTTTCATTCTGCCCAGTTGTGTTCATGATGCTGTTAATAAAAGTGAGTCTTTCTCATCCAACTTTGTTAGCTGAGTCCTGGACCACAAACCACGTTGTTCCTCAGCACAATGCTGAGAATTCAGCCCCAGATCCTGCGCTGCTGGAGATCAATGAAACAAACTTTTAAATCCTATGATGAAAGTTGTACTGGACTGCTAAATACTGTGGATTTCAGACAAGTAAGTTGGGTTTAGTAAATAACAGTCAGAAAATTACAGGTGTCTAATCTAAGCTTCCTGATTGAAAATTTTATGGATAACAGTACTGAACTAGCGTGTACAAATTCATCCTGGCTCCTTTTCTGTGACTTTAGCTCTAATCATTACTCAGAATAATCTTTCTCCACATGTGATTACAATTCCTTGAGATCTGAGGTCTTGGTGGGGTCCTGAATAGATAGAAGAGAGAAAACCATTAGTCCCTATACAAAGTTTAAAGGTGTACCTTTCACAAACAGGTTCTGAGAGGGAATAGAAGCATACCTTCTGACGGGCCTCTGCACAGGCATTGATACAGCTGCAGGAACCTGCAACCCTCCGGCTGGTGCGGTCCCTTCTAAATGGAGATTACTTGAGCCCGCTCCACATTTGACAGCCTCTGTTTCTGGTTTCTCTCTTTGCTTTTCTGTGTGCAGCATAATTTCATAGTAGGCAAGGGATCTTTGCAAATATTTAGGTATCTTATATCTCCTCAAACAGCAGATACACACCTGTGTATTCTGGATATCAGCAGTTCTTCATCTAGATTCATGGGGAGTTTTATTTTTGCTTAGCTTTACTCATTTCAAAATCTTTGACATTGATTTAACTAGGAATAATAATCACTACATATTCAGGAGTAATTCTGAATATTTAGTATTCAAGTGCAAGGAAAAAAAAAAACCCAGAGTGGGGCCCTGAACCCATTTAATGCTGCATACATTAGGACACCCCTTGGTGCTGTTACTATTTCAAAATACTGATCAACTAGCATATGGGATACTCAATTGCAGCAAGCAAATGCTTGGCTGCAATAAGTAACACTAAGGTGTGCTTCTGGCCCTCTTCTTCCCCTGGAGCTGCTTGTTGCCCAGTAGATATAAAACTATTCAATCATACAAGTTGCAGAAATGCTCTTTTAAATCTTTACTTATTTATAACTGGTGGGAATGTGATATGTTCTGGCACTGCCACATAGCTGAAACCTGAGTCCCTGCCTGATCCTCTGTGAAGACTGAGGAGCAAGATGTATCAATGCAGTCGTATCATCTTCATGCCTGAGGCTCCCTGTCTATCACTGCAGCTTTCTGACTGCTTAGGCACTGCCTCAGGAGACCAGGCTCAGGAGAGGAGTGAAGATCAGGCTCCTTTGCATTTTATTTTAATTTGTCATGTTCCTCTAGGACATGTGATGATGTGATGTTCCTGTAGGACATTTAGAGTTAAGGCAATGTCAACAACTTTCAAATCAAGCTTCCTAAAATGATACAAGCTAAGCAAAAAAAAAAAAATCCACAACAAACCCACAACCAAAAAACTAACACTTTGTGGATCTAGATCAAGATTCCAAAAATCCCACTACAAAATTGTTAATCTGCTGTTTGACAAGATATCAAGTGATTCGTAGAGGTACGGATCCCTTTATCTCCAAGGTAACTTAATTTACTGAAACAGGGAAATTATCTCCCTACTAACTTCAGTAACACTGCTACTTATGGCTGCACTATCTGCAAGGGGTCATTAGTGATTTCTGATGCTGACCTGGTAAGAGGGAAAGGGACAGACTAATCTGAATTTGCCAGAAAAAGATGACAACTGGCACAGCACACAAGGGCACATTGTTGTGCTGGTCACTTTCAGGGTTAAATTCCCAAGTGCATCTAAAATCACAGGTAATCCTCAAAAATTAATGCATTATTTTCTTTCATGTCAAGGCACTGAGAACATTTAAAACTGTGGAAGTGCTGAAAAACACACTAGGGAAATATTTGAAAATTGCAGGTATCTAATCTGGCTTCTAGCATCAGGTGAACCAGACGTGTCCTGTTCGAGCTGGGTTCTCACTGGAGTGTTAGGAAGGCATGCTTAGAGGCTGAGCATTCATCCCATGGAAATTAAAAGCACTGAGTGCATCACGGGCCTTATTATATCCATAGGAGTTTGCACAGTTTGAGCGACTGGATTATTCCTTCTGTTTCCCTGGGTGCAAAGGCTGCAGATCACACAAAGAGGATAGACAGGAAGATATTCTCCCTCTTCATCTCATCTCCAGATAGTAGTGAAAGCCTTTTAAAACATGTACTTTTTGTAAATTAGCTTCTATGCACATGGGTGCTACCCATTTCCCAATGCTCCCTCAGGCAAGTACTGGTTGGGCTAGTGGACAAAACCTCTGTATATGCAAGTTTTCAAATAAAAGTCCCAGAGAGCCAGTATTAGCATGGGAAGAGTAAGAGTCAATAAAGAAAGGTTAGATTTTCTAATATTCTGAGAAACCTAAGAAAGAGCAGAGCTGAATCATCAAGTTATTTTGTAAAGAAACTTTAGCGAGATAAACTGTTTTTAGTTCTTGCTCACCCAAAGCACCAGAATAAATTTTAAAGTTGTCTCTGCCTTTTGTAGGTACTTCATGAGTACAGCATCAACTTAACTGAAGAGGAGCTCTTCCATATTTTGGAATACTACGATAAAAAATTGTCTTCAAAAATATCCTATAATGACTTTCTCCGGGCATTCATACAGTAGGATTTGGTCAAATGCAGGAAACTGTAGATAAAGACAGTGACAGATTTATAAATTCAAATTTCAAACTAATAAATGGAGTATGGCATTTTTGTAACCATTTTTGTATCTATTCATTAGAAAACTCAAAATACTTTAAAATTCTAACAGTGGTCCTCTGTTTTGGATTAAATCTACATAGTGAGGGAATTAAGTTTGCATAATCCATTTATCAAAAAAAGAAAAAGAAAACAATTAACATTGTCAAAATAATGCTTCCTAAGATGTCTCCAAAAGCAATTCATTTAAGGAAATCCTTTAAAAAAATTTTATGCATTTTATTAATGACATACTCTTTTAACTTCAGTAAAAAGGTTTAGAAGACAAACTATTGAATTTCCTTAATTGTCATTTTCCAAATGTATTACCTTTAATATGTTAGCCTTCATTATTAAAAAAAATCATCCTGTTTCTCAATAAATCTTTTTTCCCTGCTTGTGGTGCCATGTGTATATCGTCAAAGACAAGTTAATATGGACTGACCACTGAAATGTGAGCAGATGCCAACGGTGTGTGGACACCACTCCTTTCTGTGAAAATTGTTCTTCTACATCCTTCAACATAGTTTAGAAAAGCTACTTTGTCAATAAGCATGGTCTTCTTATCTGCAGAGAATTATTCCGAGAGTTAGCCATGAGGTTTATTTTTTTAAGGTTACTATATATATTTATGCAATAAATAGTAAATTGCAAGTAAAACCTTGGGTTAGATTTCCTAGTTCTAGAAAAATTCTGACTGAATACCTTGTGAGGTATTTAGACCTTGGCAAAGAAATTAAAAGATAATTGTTTGACTGTTGAACTCTTGTGATAATTAAAAGATAAGATGATCATCAGAGCCTCTTTCCTGGAATTATATCAACAGTTAAACACTTACCTGCTCTGAAGAACCATTAGATAAATGTGTAACTGTCTAGTTCCTGAATTAGTTTTCATTGGTACACCAAAGGGCCCTGTCCTTACCTCCTGAACTGGTTTGGTATCTTTCTTTCTCTGAAGTAACTTATAAAGGTAAGTTCACAAAAATTGATAATAATTTTTAAAAAGAGAGTAGGTTATGGATGTATAAACTAACACAAATATATATATATATTAAGGGTAGTCTTTGGAATAGGAAAGGGTAAAGAAATGTAATCTTGTTTTTTTTATTATTTCTAGTGAACATGTGAACCATTGCAATGAATCTGAAAGATTCCTAGTGCAGAACACTTTAATACATATTTTTTCTGAGAAAAATGTTTCTTTGCATTTGAAGGTTTTTGGGGGGTATTTTCAAGATTTTTAGTAAAAAGCATTGGGGCAATTTCAGTTTGGATGTTCTATATTGATTGTCTTTTAGTTTAAGGGTTTTTTGCCATTTATAGTCAACTATAAGATACATTTGGAATTGGGTATATTTGAAAAAAAAAAACATAAAAGAAATGCTCACTAGACTTTTTTTCAAAACTGATGGCTATCTGTAAGTCTCTGAAATTGCTGCTTAGAAATTTAACAGAGGAGACTGAAACTACCACTATTTAAGGATGTTCTCCCATACTAAATCAATACAAAAAATTCCTAATTCCAGTAACAGAGAACAGTAGGGTTTAAGAACACATGTGCATATACCAGCAAGTGACTGAAAAGGGCTGGTCTTTGCTCAGTTGCCCAAAACTAGAAGGAATCAGCTATTCCCACTTGACCGCCCCAGCAGGTCCTGTGTTATTACCAGCCAGCCCCACAGGGATGTCTCCAGAGTCAGAGGGCACCTCATATTGCAACAGGTTGCTGTGCTTCAGCAACTGAGCTGAGCCCAAGAGGGGTTCAGTTTAGCCTCACTTAAGATCCAATTAGCCTATTTTTCTTTTTTTTTTTTTTTAACTTGTAACTGGAGTGAAGCCTCAAACTGCTCTGTTCCTTAATGGCAACTTCTTTCCTCCTCCTCAGTCAGGTGCATCATTCCTGATTTAATTTCTGTTATTATTTCATGCAGTTTATGTACTGAATTAATCATGCATATTAATTAAAGAATTAATTGCTATTTGGAACACCTAAAATTATAACACAAATATTCCATTAATTATTTTTAAAATAGTGGATTTCACTGCACTGATCTAACCAAGGGGAAAAAAAAAACTACTGAAGTGATTAATGGGTAGCATTGTTTGGGGTTTTGTTGGGGTTTTTTGTTTTCTGTGGGTTTTTTTCAAAACTTCCTATACCTCATGTTTGACAATTGGGTCCAACTTCATACCAAATACAGTAAGACTTCCATCCCTGTGCTGCTTTCTGGCATGGAGCATGGCTACTGTGTTTCACGAAGGGATACAGAAGTTGTGTTCCTTGCCACACCATTTTCAAGATACCCATCATCTTCAGGAAAGATGAGGGGATGGATGTCTCTGGGTTTCCTGACACATTCTGCTGAAGTATTTTTCATTAGTTCGACTGGCAGGAGTATCAAATCTAACAACTCCAAAGGGATTAAAGAACAATCTTTTCACTGTTCAAACAAATCAAATCATGCTGGTTTTTTTAGTGAGTTCTTAAAGGCAGGGATGGCACATACCAACTGTTTATCCAACCTTAAAAAAAACACCCCAAACTGAATTTCATCTGCCAGCATTTTGAAATAATCAAGGTAATTTTTCATATTAAAAGCACAAACTACTGGATGGATAAACTTTGTAGCAGACGAGAGCTTTATTTTTTGCAGCAGCTGCCTCTAACCAAGGGTCAGCCGCCCAGCCAGGAGGAGCTGGCAGAGATCCCCTGTGTTTCCACTGTGAGGCAGATACTGTCAGTGGGATTGAATGCTGTCCCAGGGTAATGGTCTCCCGCTGCTATATGTAAACACTGCCACAAAGCTGAGGCAGTTATGAAAATAAAAACATGAATGCAAATCTCAGAAATTTCATTTCCAAGTGGAGGACAGCAATCCTGGGTCTGCTCCAGCAGGATTGCCACTTGCTCTGTCATCCCCAGGGACAGCAGCACAGCCACTGCTTTGGGCAGGAGATGAGGAGCACAACGCCTCGGAGGGATTTTGGCAGCACAGTTCTCTGCCAGTGCTCCCTGTGAGGAAGCATCTGCTGCCACCGAAAGACCGCAGCAGCAGGTGACAGCCTCCTCCCTGCCCTTTGCCAGCCACCAAGTTGCAGGGAGCTGCTGCTGGCTGTTCCCTCCAGACATATCTCTTCTGGGCTCCACAGAAAAAGTCCCTAGGTGAGATCTCTCTCCTCCCTCCCCAAGGGTCATACCAGAGGTGTCAGGAAAGGAGACATTGGCCCTCAGGCACAGGAGCTGGGGCATGGTCTCCTGGCTGCAGCCCAGCTCTCGCATTTGGGGTTGCAGTAGGTGGACATCAAACGTCTGACTGGGCTAATTACAATTAAGGCTGTCAGGCATCCCGTGAGGCATGAAGCAAGGCCAAGTACACTCCATAATCAGTGAGACATGCGCCTTCAGCAGCCTCTCCAGCAATGCCTGGAGAACAACAGACACGGATCCCCAGGGGTTAACTCAGCTATGGACAGCAACCTGCTCCCTTCAAGAGCACTGCCAGGCCCCTTCACTCGGCTTCAGCCTTTCCCTGCTGCTCTGTCCCAAACTCACAGTCCCTGTGATTGCTTGTGTGCCTCTTCTGAGCTGGAGGCAAAAGGAAAAGAGGTCCTTCAGCAGTGTTTTAACATTGTTGCAAGTTTCATTTCCTTCATTCTAGAGCATAATAAGCCAATTGAAGGAGACTGAAGTCACTAACAAATCTGCAACTGCACAGGAGACTCACATCCCTCCCAGGTCACCAACCCACCAGACCGTCTTAGATCCCTACCTGTGTGTCTAAGTTTTGCTTCACTGCTATATCCCTCAGCAAAGCAGCTTTTCATATGTGGCACTTGTAAGAGGAGGCTGGTGAGCAGGCATCTCCAGCTTGCCACTACCAAATTACATACTCTGACTGTTCAGAAAACCCTTTTACTGTAAGAAAACATCACAAAGAAATACTGGTCACCAGCATATGGAGAAGTCTTCCAGAGCCACAGCCTGCCCGGAGGAACCAGATCACTAGCACCAGCCATTATGACCCTGCACTACAAGAAACCTCACACCAGTCAAGCATCATAGGGCTTCCAGACAACTAAAACACAGTATGAATAATCCTTATCACATAGAAAATGAATTTCATGTAGAAGCAGACTGTAGAAGAGATACTGTCTGTCCCTGGATTTTCTTTCTCCCCCATCTTTCAGGCTTTTCTCACTTTGAAGCCCCTGTAAACATGGACGCTCACCAGTAACATGTGCTGCTCATTAGCACATCCTCAAGCCCACCTGAGCTACTTGGCCTCTTCAAATACCCTGCCCTGAGGCCAGTCTGCTGTCATTGCCAAGGAGCAGGGGCTGGTTTGGGGGAGGGTGTAGCTCCGGGAGAGTCTTTTTGGAGAGGGGCAAAAAGGCACAGCACAAAAGTTATTTGCTAGAAGCATGAGGAAGCAGGAAAAGAGAAATGAAAGATGAGAATCAGAGAAGGAAGAAGAGGCTTGTAGACTCTGTGCCAACTGTTTCTATCCTAGAGCTTGGCATGGAGCCTGCAAGAGCAGAAATAGAGTCCCTCTGTGCTCAAAAGATGAAGTAGGGAAGCTCAGAGAGGGCTGGGGCTAGGCAAAGGTACAGAAAAGAAAGGAAAGAAGGGAGAGATTCATATGGGCCATCATCTACATCAGCAACTGGCATAAAGCCTGCAAGGCTAGAAATAGAATGTGCTTCAGGAAAAAAAAAAATCAAACTTCTTCAAAATGCAGTTATTTGTTTGATTAAGGCATTACTATGTGAAGTGCCTATATCTTTGTGCAATTACTGTTTTTATCTAGATGATCTGCAGCAGGTCATGAGCAGTAAGGGATGCTCCAAATATGGGAAAATGAAAATCAGATTTAAAAAAAAATCAATTTTCTAAAAAATAATTTCATCTGGTTTTGAATTTTTCTGTGCTAAAGGCTGTCATGCAATGGAGGGAGCATTATTATTCTGTGAAAAGAGTCATAAAAAGAATTTTGTATTATATCAATACTTTAAATATGCAAATATGATATCTTCACAACACCCCAAAATTATGCTTGGCATGAATTCTCAGCAACAATACAAATATCATCATCTTCAAATAAGCAGGTATAACACACTACTCAAATAGCTGTAAAAACAACCTCATCACAGCTCTGGGAGCATCCAGATTTCATCTTTGATGTAGGTAGATGTTAAGTAGGAAAGGGAAGAAAGTTGTTTTAAACATCAGGATGTATTGGGATGAGCCTTAGTGGAGCAACTAACATATTTAACATGGAAGAGAAAGCTGCCGGTGTGCATTTACAGAGCTGCTGTTGTTGTAAAAGCCCAGTTCTGGTGCTGTGCAGGCAGAACTGGGGGGGCTGAGCACTGTGGCACAGCCTCCTCCTTCCCTCCTGGTTCCCTGTCGAAGCAAGGTTATCCCCACGCTGCCGTCCCGTCCATTTGAGCCTTGTGTCAGCCAGTGTCTGTCTTTATCACTACACATAAATTGACTGATTTATAAAAAAAACAGAGGGGCAATAGTTAAAATAGTACAACACAGATGTTTCATTGTGGAGTGGGTACCCTTTCACACCTTCTTTCAGTGTAAGTATTTATACAGAGCTTAATTCTGATCTCATTAAATCAACAACATACTGCAACTCCTCTGGCTTCAATAGATTTATCCCATCATTTAGGATCAGGATCAGACCTCCAGAGCAAGAGTGGCCGGTGGGTTTTGCCCAAGGAACAATGCATCTTTCTCTGTACACTGTACAGAATTCCCATCTTGTGCATTAGAATAGATGTTGAAACAGTTCTAATTAACATTTTTAATTTGCATTTTAATTGCCTGCCAGGGTGTGAAATGACATGTCTGGTTAAAGGAGCATTTTTCTTAGTTCCAGTGGTTTGCACAGTCCCAGAGAGGCAACAAGGGCAGAAGCGCTCTGGCCACTGGTCATTTTGCAGAATTCCTCATAATTTGGGCAGGACTTGATCCAAAGCCCAATAAGTTAAGCTGAAAGGGTTCACATGGGTGTTTGTTTGGTTATTTTTAATGAATAAGACTCCAATAATTAATTTTGTCTGAAGATACAGAAAAAATACAAAATCTTGATTTTAAAATTGCTAGTTGCAAAGAATCAGCACAATCATTCAAAGGTTGCTTTAGTGGCTAATTACTCTCTTTGTAAAGAAAACACCATGTAAATACATATATGTATTTTTAAGATGATGTTATTTCAGATCTGAATTTGCCTCTCTGCATCTTCCAGCTTGTACAACCTGCAGTTACATGAAGGTCCCAGTGAAATCATCCTGAACCTCTTCATTTTCAGGCAAGATAGTAAGCTCCCCAGATTTTCATCTCTTAGGGCAAATTTTCCAGTCTTTTTCTCAATTCCATGAGTCCTCCTGGTGTCAATTCCAACTTCTCAGAATGATAGTAGAGTCAGGGATATTTGAACTGGGATGTTTCAAATCTCAGCTGTAGGGTTGCCAAATGCAGGGGACATGTAACCTCCTTCTGCTGGCTTTGCCCGCTCAACTGCTGTGTTTGCTCTTCTGGCCATGGCACCAGCTGGGCACACCAGGAGCTTTCTGCCAGCCAGACCCATAGCCAAGTCCCTTTTTTCAGAGCTCTTCTCCCTGAGGCAAAGTCACTCTGGCCTGTGTTCTTGTGTTTAGGGATCTGACTTCATACATGGCCATACTGAAATGTAGACCAATTTGCTGTACCTGATTTTCTGAAAAAAATCCAGATCAGAGTGTACCTGTGAGCCATTCTATTCAGAATTTCCTACAGTCCAACACTTGGTTCATCTATAAAAAGTTTCAGTAACACCTTTTTCTGGGGGGGAGGTCGGTTTCCTGGTCAAGATCTAGCAGTTAAATCATGTCAGGACAAGAACCACTACCTGGAGAACCCTACAAAACATATAGCCACTTAGAGATGATTCCTTGTTTAATTACATTGGTTAGGTGGTTTTTAATTCATTTAACGTGTGCCATGTCGAAATTATATCATTCCCATCTCCTCCTCAAAATACTAGGCAATGGTGCCAAGTCATGTGCCTTACAGAAGTCTATTACCTTAACACTATTTCATTTGTCATCCAAATTTGTAATCTCATAAAAAGATATCAAATTAGCTTGAGAAGATCCATTTTACTTAAACCCACCTTGATTGGCATTTAATTTTATTAGCCCCTTTTTATTCTTTATTACTCAAGTCTGCACAATCAATCCCATCATTGCTTTTTTTTCTGGAGATCAAAGTCAGCTAACACTCACACTTTGGCCTTTCTCTTTCCCTTTTTAAAATACTGGCACAATTTCAGCTTTCTCTGAACTGATGAGACTTCTCTCATATCCTAAGGTGTCTGAAAATTCATTATTAGCAGTGTAAAAAGCTCCTCAGTCAACTTCTCAGATACAAAGTTCTGGTTCCAAAAAATTGGTAATTGCTGTTTAATGTGCTGTTTAAGAAATACTAGGCTTAAAAGTACTTGGTCACCAGCAGTGTGTGATGTCTCACCACCACCTGCACATAGCAATGACATTTACATAAAAATTCCACCTTTTTCATAATACGGTTGATGAATCTCCTATTCCCATTTGCTTCTGTCTTCTTATCATTACTGATTCAAGCCATTGATACTCCCTGTGCACGTTTGCTTCACTTTTTAACACAAACTCCTCCCTTTATCAGTCACTTTTTTTTTCCCCCAGTCTGCTTTTATTTACCCTCAAAACCAGGATTTTTAAAAAAAAAACCTAATTTGGATCTTTCTGGATCATGGGACTGTTCTTTGGCAAGCTTGATTAAACAGTTTGCAAGTACTATTTTTTTTTTTTTTCCTGCCTATACGTTTTTTCTCCTAACTGGTGTGTTAGTATTTGGCTTTGTGCTATTGCCCTTTTGAAAGACAAAGAGTTTGTCTGACTTGTGCTATCTCCTTATCACATAGTGGATGTGTTCAAAGTCATGGTTGCTGATACCTCAAGCTGCTTCAATGTCCTTATTCTGTGAACCAGTTCTCCTTGTCCATCAAGATGAGATGTGATGTAGATGTTTCTGATGGAAGTAGCCTTTTTGTCAGAAAATTGTCATCTGGGGTTTTTAGAAATTCTGGCAGACTGAAATTCCACTTTACATCATTCAGAACAAACTGGCTCATGATGACAAGTATAGGTTATGTTGCAAACATCATTGATATGTATTTAAGTAGTAGTCATCTTCTATGGGGATGACTCATAAAGCTCAATTGTATCTAATGGTATCAAGTGCATATTAACTGGAGGGACACCACAAGCTTTACTTCTGAGGTCCAGTGAATGAATAGATATTCCAGTTGAGCGACTTCATAGTTGCCAGAATCACCATTTTATACTGAGAGCCAGTTTTATTTCCCTTTTGCCGAGTTGATCTTTTCTAAAGAGATTATAAACAACTTAATCAACATTCCTGTCATGTGTCATCCTATTAGGTTTCATTAATATCAGCTAGTTTAAATGCATGTTTCTAACCAAGCCATTTCTATTCCTTGCATTTATTACCTGGGCTTTTAATCTTGATACATAATCAATTTATGAATTTCTGCACAGCATAGTCTTTGTCTCTGTTATACATTGCCAACACAAAGATTTTGTACAGCCTGAGGATTTGGTGGTCCTTCTTTTCACACACTTCTGTTAATTCTGAAACCCCACCTTGAAGTTCCAGACAGCCCGGTCTTCTATAGAAGAGGAGCTCTTCCAAACTGTGCAGTTTTTCTGGTGTCCTAAACCCCCGAATTCTTTACCTTATACCTCCTAGTTAAGCAGCATTTTCACTGCCATGTCCATGCATCTGATTTCCTTGATTTAATTCCAAGAGAATACCTCGGGTATCCCTCCCCCTCAAATTCTTTTGGAGTGTAATATTTACGAATCAGTTCAGTGGTGTCTTCTGATTTCATGAAGTGACACCCTTTGTGCTGTGAGTCTTTGCATCAGTTCATCACTCTGGTTCCAGCCTGTCCCTCAGAGAATATTTCTCCCTCCTCTCCTCCATGCTACAGGAGTCTACCTACTTTCCTGCTTTTGTCTTTTTATCTCAGTGAGAGGATGCCTCTGCATTTCACTGTCCCAGTACACAACATTTCTTAGGCTTGTCTTGTGGAAATAGTAAAGGCTGTGCACCGTATTTACTGGTTTTGCTAGGATAGAATCATAGAGTGAGTTTTCTACTCAGGAAAGCTGCATTTTTGAGAAGGCTGCAGCACCCAATTTGGTGAGCACAAAGTTGATAAAACACTTTGTTTTCATTCCTGGCCAGCCATGGTATGTGGATCTCAATAGCGATCAAGGTCTTCAGCAGCTTCGAGTTAGCCACGTGCTAAAGCCAGGAGGAGCAAAAGCCAGGGCAGCTGACCCAAGCTAGCCAACAGAAGTATTCCATACCATAAACGTCATGCTCACTATAAATCAGAAAATTTACTGGAGATGGGCTCTTCTCCTGATGGCCACCATCCCCGGAAGGTCTTGTCCATCTTTCTGCTCTCAAGACCTATTCTCCCGTTAGTTGTGGCTGTTGCACTGTCGCTGGAACTGTGGTGCTCGCAGTGCTTGACATCCAGTGTTCACTGCTGGGAGTGCACTGCTTACAAGTATGACTTTGTGTGCTTTAGATTAGTTTAATATTAGGGTTGTTATATTTTATTTTATTAAATCAGTTTCCATTTCAACCCATGGGTCTCCTTTCCCTTTCCTGATTCCCTTCCCAGGGCAGGGATTGTCAGTGGGTGATAGAACAACTTGCCAAATGAAGAAAACTCATCAAAGGCAATCATCAATTGAACAACTTCTAAAGCAAAATCCTTCCCCAAAGAATGAAATTTCTTTCTTGCTATAGCTCAAATTCCTGCATTTGAAGTCTCATATTCCAGCTAAACCTCAACCAAACCTCCACAGTTTGCAAATAACTACATAGCTGAGCATGCTGAGCATCTGACTTTTACAGGGAGAAAGCTCACAGTGATGCAGGGGCACATACCTGTGCCTCGCTGAGGAGTCATTCCGCTTTGAAGATGTATTCCCTTGAAAAGATGGAATGTCCCTTGGAAAACAGTCACAAAAATAAAGTTGTCAAGGTTTAGGGTTGGGCTGTCCACTAGATGAATGACAGATACTCTCTATTAGCCCCTCTCTCTTCCCAAAAAGGGAAGAGAAAGGGAATAAGGGAGAGAGACTTAGGAGTTGGAAAAGAAAACTAAAACAGTTTTAATGAAAATAATAATAAAACAGAATACATACAAATATATACAAAACCAATATCAAACCCAGCCCCCCTGATGGCAATTACATCACCCACTGAGGCTGTGGAGCAAGCACTGGGGAAGTCCCAGACTGGGCTCAGCAGCTGAGGGGAACCAGATTCAGCAGCTGGGTTCTGGAACACACAGATCAGGATTGAAGGCAGAATGGACAGAGTCATCCTCAGATGCCAGCCACTGAAGAAAAGAACCTGGCTCTCATGATCCCTCAGCTTTATACTGAATATGACATATATGGGATGGAATACCTCACTGGACAGTTTAGGGTCACCTGTCCTGGCCGCTCCTCCCTGCAGGTGTGGCCTTGCACCCCCAACATGGCACACAAGATCTAGCAGTGACCTTGGTCTGTACAGGAGCAAGTATGAGCCTTTCTGCACAGCAGTGCTTGGTAGTAACTGTAGACATCAAGCATTATCTCTGCTAGAAACAGACACTGCGAAAACATGCCATTAGCTTCAGAAAGTGCAGTTACTTAGAAGAGACTGAGAAGTAAAACCACTGAACAGAATTAGTGCTGTTCTAACTCAAACCAGGACAAATGTGCAAGTGGGTCATAAATTCAGACATAATGAGCATAATCTTCTATTAAAATATGTCCAGAGTGTTTCCCCAGGAAAGGAGGCTGCTCTCATGTGGCCAGGTGAAGTCAAGGTCCAGCACAGCACGTGTCTCTCTCAACTACTCCAGCTCAGCTACAAAAAGGCACAGTGCAGAGATAAACATGGCTACTCTTGGAAACATACCCCCAAATTGCATAAGCCTTAGGGTGTGGTCATATGAGGATGCTCATTTTGCTGTGGTCAGTGCTCATACTTCTGCTGATTTCAATAGGACCAAGACATTTTCCAGAACGTATTTATTCTTCCTTCACTCCCAAAACAACCAAAGCAAATTAAGTTGTCTCACTGAAGACATCAGAGCAGAAGAAAGCAAAACAGCAGACTCCAGGGTTTTGCTGTGGCTCCTCATGTACATTAAGTCTTGGAATGGCTGAGGCAGCCAGATGGACATGCTGGCTTCCTGGAGGCCATGTACCAGCTCTGAGCCAGCCATCACACAGGACGTCACTTCATAGGTACGTGGGATGGGGGGCAGTGCAGGTTGCTTCCCTTGGAAACACAGGACACAAGCTCTTCCTTCTACTAGGAGAAGCATTTTACACCATGACAGGGGTCAAATATCGACACAGGCACAGAGGGGTAATGAGCTCACCATCTTTGGAGGTACCCAAAACTCAGCCGGGAGAGTCCTGAGTAGCCCACCCAGCTGGATGTGCTTAGGGTGGAAGTTTGGGCTGGGTACCACCACAGATGCTCCAAGCTGAGTGCCTCAGAAACTGGACTTGGGTCATTTGGCTCCTCAAAGAGGAAATTGGTTTCCACATTCGTGGATATTGGGCTTCTGACAGTCTTGCGCAGATTCAGCTCAGCTTTGTATTCCTACTGGTATCAACACTCTCTTCTTGTGGGAACTGCTTTGCAGTCCTCTGTAGGTATGTACACAGGAAAGAAAAAGCCACTGTGAAGCCACCAAGGGCGTCAAGAGAGAAGTAACTGCCTTTTACATTTAAAAGGAACTTTCAAAGAATGAAGGCCCCCATACCAACTTCTATTTCAACTCTACATGTGGGCTGTGGGTTCCTGATGATTTTTAGACCAACAACACAATTGCTGAACACAACTTCTTTTAATAACAACACTGCATAGACTACTGAGACAACACTGTTCTTTAAAGGACACTCTCCTTTTTCACTCAGAAACAGAAATGAAGCCAACAGGGAGCATGAAACATCACCGTCACTTCTGAGAGCCCCATTCAAGTGATTTGCTTTCATACATTTTGTTGCTTTCCATCTCCCAGCTTTAAGCTCCTTTTGTTGTTTCTAATAGATAACACCAGCTTCAAAGTTTGGAGGAACCGTTCCTCTTCTGCTGTTGTTGTCCTTTTTTCTTTTATTCCTTTAGCAAATGTTGATTTTTAATTTTTTTTCCAACTTAAAAGGAGCTGCTTTAACAAAGCACTCCCAGGATCCAGGAGAGCCGGGTGTCTCATGCTTCAGCATCCTGAGCTCACGGTGAGGTGGAAGGACCCTTTCCTTACCAGCAAAGTCACCTGCAGACATTGCCCCTCTGGTCTAGCCAACCTTGGGGGCTCGGCAGAGAAGGTCCTACAATTCAGATTAAAATCTGTGCACAAAATCTTCCTATACTTTTATTTTAAGGGATAACACATGATAAGTAGCAGGTGAATTAAAAGCAATTAATAAACTTAGAAGAGAGCACGGTATTTCCAAGTTTACCACAGTACTAGTGAGCACTCACTGGTTACAGCTGTTGTGCAACCAACGCTCAGCCCACATTGACTCTAGTGCAACACACTGACACAGAGCTAAAGGCAGCTGATGAAGTGTCTTCATCATAGTTTGCTGAGTGCCTTGTCTATATTTTCATGATTTATTACTTCCCTGACTTTCTTAGGTGTGGGGAGGAACAATGAATCAATCCAAGCATTTTCAGAGCAAGGACTGCTAATTGCATGAGCTCTGTTTACCACTCGAGAGCTCCAGTTTTGACAAGTCTCTTGACCGCATGTTAATACATATGATTAATTATTGTTATGGGCATCCACAGAAACAAACCAGATAGGTAACACTTCAGAGCTATTATTTGCTTCTGAACAAGCAATAAACATAATTATGTACATAGTGTGTTGCAAGCATAACAGGTGGGGAAAGAAGGTGCTTTTGAAGGTGTGTGGGTAAAACATCCCTCCCCGGAGATGGGTACCCAGAGGACAGAGGTGAAATGATGGGGCAGGAGGTTTGAAGCAGTTACTTCTCTTGACTCCTTGGTGGCTTCCTTTCCTGCATACATGGCTACAGAGGACTGCAAATGAGGGCAGAGGTGCTGCATCACCTGGAGTGCGAATAATCCTGGTGGAAATCCTGGTCAGAGTGCTGCAGGCAGGCCATAAGATTTTGAGGTACCAAATATTTGCACTGGTTCACAAACAGATGGGACTCCAATACTGGGAGGCCGGGGGACCCTGTTGGGCACATGTGTCTGGAAGCTTGCCCTGCTTTGCCATATTTTGCCTTTGCTGCCTGGGCAAGGAGCTGCCTTTGCCCTGGCTGGTGTTGGCATTTGTTCCCAACAGAGCAGGACTCTTCCCTCCTCACAGAGCAAAACTACCCCATCACCTGGAGAGACTCAGGCGATGCTGAGAGATATCCCTAGGCTGATCCCAAACAGAAGGACCTTCCCTTTGTCCTGCACTACCCTTGGCTGTTGCAGATTCTTGGAGCTGGTGCTGATGGGGAAGGTGGCAGGATTCACCTGAGGGTTCAAAAGCAAGTCCAGGGTGGGCTCAAAAGCAGGACCAGGATGGGTATGGCTCGCACATCCCTGTGTAGACCATAGAGGTATCTGGGGGAGGGGTGCCCAGAGCAAGGGCCTGCTCAGGGAGCTCCACTGTGAGTGCCATGAAGTGGTGGGGACAAACAGGATTGACCATGGGAAGCAGAGGAGTTGGTGATAAAAGAAATCAGCAGCCAACACACGTCTGTGTGAAGCAGCTCTCTGCTCATTTTAAAATATCAGGTAACAGATGCAATCAGAATGGCTGCACTATGCAACAGCCTTATAAAACAGTAGAAGAAATATAAATACGGGTTTAATTGCCCACTCCACTTAAATTGCTTTATCCTGCGTAACTTCATTATTTCTAGAAAATTTGGCCCAGGCCCTTATGGGGGGAGGTAAAGTTTGCAGGAACCTATGAAATTTCCCACTGCAGCAGCAGCCTGCCAGGGGAGGTTATTGCACAGCACAGATGAGAGTGTTTCTGGCTGCACAAAGACCTCCGTCAGCACGTCAGAGGCGAGGCCACAGCGCCATGCAGCTGGGAACCCAACTGTCGCTTCTTCACATCCCTTCTGTCTTGGTGGAGGGGCAACACCACCAGTCTGAAATGGAAACCTGAAAGGACAGTGTCCTCTCCACAGCACATGACACTGGGGCTGCCTGGCTCTGCACCATGCAGAGGTGTGGATGGTGTCACCTACCTCAAGGTATTGGCTTTGGCCCCACACACTTGCAGGCAGGGCCCCCACCAGGGCACACACTGTGGTATTCCCAGCCATTCCCCCATGAACAAGGGGGCATTTTGGGGGGGGAAGGCACCCAAGCACCCTTTGTGAGCCCTTCCCATTGTTCCAGTGTTCTCTGAGGAAGGGTTTGTGCCACCACCAACAGTCTCTAATATTCCCAATTTACACTCATCAGGAAGCTGGGCCAGCCCTGATCCTTGCAGTCAGGCTTTAACTGCAGTGGAGAAGGGGCAGTTGGGGCTGGGCTGGTGGAATGGTGCTTCAACATGACTTTCAACTCTCCCATCCTTTGCTGGGTATTGAGTAGCTGAGCTGGTGGGGCAGAGCATTTCCTTCATCCTGATTTTGAAGTTTAGCCCTACCATAAGCCATTGCAGCATGCTTAGAGCATCCGGCGCTTTCCCATCCAGCCCTCCCCACGCTGCTCAGCCCATCCAGAAAGCGTTACAAGAAAAATGCAATGAGAGTAAGTGAAATGGCAAACGTGTCTGGGTCGTTGTTACCTACGGCTGTCCCCTCTCCCCAAGTCCTGCTGCGAGCTGGCAGCACAACTTCACCATGCAGCCATGCCCCCTGGACAAAACCAGCTGAGCGAGCAAACGGCCTCTTCTCCAGTGGTAGGAAGCCATTTGTCACTAACTGGGCCTGGATTGCACTAAATCAGAGTAAACGGTGCGAGGGCATGTTGTGTGCTGGCCTGGTGGCAGGTAGCGAGGTTAATTACTCTGCTCGGTTTTAGCCTATTGTGTTCTAGAGGGGGAATATACTTCACTGGATGGGGATGGTGGAACAAAGGCAAACCATCTGTGGAAAAGAAAAGCCTGTTCCTTTAATCTATTTGAAAGCTTTTTGGTACATCAAAGTCCTGGCAGGAAGAGATATCTCTGATATAATTGGTGTGGACACTTGCAAAGGTTTTGCTAAAGACTTTTGTGAACGAGCTACTTGTGAGAGGCAAAGAAGGGTCATGGGTTAGGCACTAGCCAAGAAACAAAAACCCCAAAAGCAGGATGACAGCTGCGCAAATGTCACATGGCTCTGTACCCCACCCAGCAACATCCCCAGCCCTGGGGCTGCTCACTACACACAATGGACAAGGTGATTCCCACAGCAAAGCCCAACTGGGGGTGATAAGGATTGCCAAGGGCACCACCAAAGCCAGGGGGACAGGCCAGAGCAGGGAAAAAGGATACTTCCATGGACACAGCCTGCATAGGGCTCCCTGGGAGGAAAGGGATGATGGTTGTGAAAACCAGGTCCAGACCAGTTGTCACCTCTCAAAAGGAAAAACCCAGCTAGGGTCATGGGCAGCTCACCACAGTCTCCCACTGGGGGTTGCAAATATATACTATTACCCCCCCAAATCCTAGATAAATGAAGAACAGAACTGGATAAAGATCAGGAGAGAAAGTAGCAGGGAACTGTGTCCAAATGCTCGTTTAGGAAGGAAGAGGAGGTCCTCTTCTGGCATCACTGCCTCTCACCAACTCCCAAAGGACACATCAAAAAGAGAGGAGGGGAGCATTTCCAAGATGGGAAAGTAAGAGGGTTAGAAATAGAGTCTAGCTAGAATTGAAATTATTTTAATTTCTAGACAAAGTGAGTAAAAAGCAACACAATGGCAGTATACAACATAACGAATGGCACAAAGAAGGTACATATAAGTACTCCTATTTACACTTTTCACATAAAAAGAGAACAAAGGGACAGTCAATAAACCTGAACAGCCGCACACGTACAAGGATAAGCGAAATACTGTTGTTCTAATGCACTGTGCATAATCACCCAGGGAACTCACTGTTCCATAATATCGCTAAAATCACAGATGCAGAGAGACTTGCAAGAAAAGGACAGGAATGTACCTGAAAGAAAAGAACATTTGCAGTTATATCTGCTATATGTGAGTTACATTAGCAGTGAGCAATAATATGGGGTTTTAAGAGAGAAATTCTCATATAAACAAGAATAAATGGGAGGGGGGTGAGGATCCCTATGAGCAGATTAGTCAAAAAATTGCCTTCTATGGTATGTCTTGTTTCTCCTGCCTCTGAAGCATTTACATTGGCTATTGGCAACAATCAGTGACTGGAGAAGACAAACTACTTTTTACTCCCTCTGGTTCATCTCGCAGCAGGGCCAGAGCACCTTCCCACCCACCCTGTGCATCACCCAGAGATGGGGGTTTTCATCTTCCCTCCCTGTAGTTACCTTTTTGGCGGCAGGGCCAGCCTGGTGTGCTGCTTCCACCAGCCTTGATCCCTGCAACAACGTCCCTGAAGATGACAGTTTTGGAGTCTCTGGCTTCAGGGGCTACCAAATAACACCATATGAAATCCTAAACCCAGTTCCCCGGCTGGGGTGCAGCTGCAGTGGGTGGGGGCTGCCTGGGAAAAGGCAGCTGCTCAGGCGGGTGCTGAATCCCAGCTTGCTCGCTCCTTTTAGCCAAGGAACATTTCACATCCTCAGCCGTATGTGACTGAGAGAGGTAAAAATAATCTTGTCTCTTTTTCATTGACATGCAGTGATATCTCCCCTATTCGTCGTCAAAATGAACTGAAATTAATCTCAGTAACAATTCTGCCTGGTGATGGGAATGCACGTGTTAGTGATACACATCAGCACACCGTCAGAAGCGATGCTACCTGGATAAATATCAGTGAAGGTCAGCAATGGGGAGGTGGGGTGGGAAATGATTTGAGAGAGCATCTCTGAATTTAAATGGAGCTGGCAATTGCGAAACTGCATTTGTGGAACCCTTCTTTTTCGCAGCCTCCCTAATCTGAGGTAGATCAGATTTGAGGCAAGAAGCTTAGGCTTTGACTGTGCCCGCAAAGTTAAAGTAATAGTCACCCCACCTTAATCTCTCTCTCTGAGGTTTGTGTCCTTACACACAACTTGGAGCACAAACTATCCTTCCCCCAACTGCCACCCATTCCCAAAGGACAGCGTCCCTGTTCCCCACTGGTTCACAGCCTCCTTGCAGCACTCCCCAGGCTTTTCCCTGCCTCACAGGACCATCTGGCATATTCTCCCACCCCAAAATACATCAGTTACCAGTAGCAGGTGCTATTTTCCCCTCACTCTGCAACCCCAACTTCCAACTCACTGCATTCTGCAGGAGATGCAGCAGTCTGAAGCTGGCAGATGGAGCAGGGCACCTTATGTGCATCTCCCCCAGCCCCTCTGCCAGCTAACCCTCCCTAGCTGATCCACAGCCCTTCATGATAACAACTTCAGTGTCCCACAGGCTGCCTCCTACACCTGGAGAAGGCAGGCAGCCTTTCCCGCACAGAGCTGAATGCATGAGGTGGATATAGAGGCCTTTTTTGTTGTTGTTGTTAAGACTTTATTTGTCTAACATGCTTGACCAAAAATTACAACAATCAAGTTATGCCAAAATGATTAAATAATCTTTGAGCTTTCATACCTCAAGTACTTTAAATGATATTTTGAAGTAACAGCTGCTTTCATATCCTTTCCACATAAAAATACACAGTATTTTGAAGATACCTTAGGAAAAACTATTTTTAAGAGTTTATGGTCGACATAGAAATTTTGTTGAGGCTAATAAAAGGACCTCTTCCCCCCACTTTAACATTTTAGTCTCTTAAGTGCCATGAGCGAATGTAAACATTTCAGGCTTTTAACATACAGCCAATTTCCTGCCATATTTGTTGCAAACTGCATGAATTGTGACTAGCTAAGACACTTTTATTCTAACTACAAGCTACTGCTCATCTTCCCAATGATGGCGGGAGTTCATATTCGACTATGAATTTCAGTCCTTGCTGATTTAGAAGCTGATCCTGCAATTCCTACACCAATAGTTTTGACAAAAGTGGTCCCATCTGAATTCATGGCAGACTGCTCATGCGCTTGTGAACTATTCACCCAAAAACCAGTTGCAGACATCACCAATCATTTTGGGTTTCATTTCAGGAAAAAGCAGCACATTAATTTAGACCCCAAGTCACACAATAGCTTACAAGAAATGTCAGATCTGCAACCTGTCATGTTTTCTGGTGGTCTGGTGGTTTCTGGTGGATACACAGCATGGGTTAGTTTCTGGTCTTGAATGTCACTGTTCCCAGCAGCAGTTGGAAGACCTGCCACCCATGGGAAGCCAGTGAATTGCAATGTGCCCACTTTGCTTAGAGTTGAGGCTGACATAGCCTGGTTTTGCAACACAGGTATTTTGAATTGTGTATGCACTGTGAAGCTCACATTTACATATATATGAGGCAAAAACTAACATACCCAATTACTCAATGCATGTGTGCAGATTTGGGCTATGCACAGACCTGCCAAAACCCCTGTACCAGTAGTGGGATGATCTGCCCAAAGTGTGTGAACAAGATTAATGTTTAGATGCCGTCAACCCCAAATTCAGAACGTCCACGTTCAGAATACACCAGTTAAATTACCTCCATCAAGGCAAAAAGCCTCTTCTTTGAACATGGAAATGTCTATTAGTTCGAGGCAGAATCCCATTTCTTGTAGAGCACGTTCAAAGCACTGGTTTTTCATTTTGTGGGTTTTGTAATCAATTCTCAAGCTTCTGTCTAGCATGGGACTGAAATCCCAGCAGCTTCAACACCTCTGTTAACCTGCAGGAAAGCCACCTTGGTAGTACCATGGCAGCTGGCCATCCCAACCAGCTTCTGACACATCCTCCACTTCACCTGGTGTCACATGCAACTTGACAAATGGATTTCAGCTCAGTTGACCATTTTGTCTTGGGCCTCTCTCAGCAGTGTCCATGAGCAGGCAAACAGCAACGACAGGTTCTGTGAGGCAATCCCCTGCTCTGTACCCATTGGTGTGTACTCATTACTCGCCACACTTGCACTACTACATAGCTACCCAAAAGTGAATGCTCAAGCTCCGCCTTGGAATGACGCCTTCCCCTTGACATCCGTAACATTCCCCAAGGATGAAATTATCACAATGATGTTCAATCACTTCTGACTGGGGCGAAATTTAAACCAGTAATCTCATCATTGGCTGCATGTCCCATTAACAGGTTTTAAACAAACAGTCCCAGCAGGTTTTATTTAGAATACCACTACTGAACATTGGGTGGGTTTTTATGGTTGGCTGGGGTTTTTTTTCCTTTTTACATACAATCACATATTGCCTTACCATATGAAAACACAGTTATTTCTTAATTTATTTTTTTTAAGGGAAATGTAATCCTTTTTTTTCACAGGCAAGGCCAGGTTACAAATTCCTGAGTTTATACTGCACTTAATACAGTCTCCCTTCTTGAATGTTGAGCTGTTTACAGCATGCCGGCAATATGCACCATTTCCCTTACCATCTGTAACACCAGATGTAGTAAAACTTCATTTCAGTACAGTGAATTAGGGCCTCTATTGCATTGGTTTTGAATAGATGCAAAGACTTAGACCTGGAGGACTTGAAGTAATAGCTTTCCTCCAGTGACCGGTCATTTGTGCACTGTCTTTTATATCTGCCATGTTAATTAAGGGAAAACATCTATACCATCATTTTTCTTTTACCAATAGCTCACTGGGAGACATCTGAAATGAAGAAATCCTAGTCTAAACACTTGAGTTTAAACTGCAAACTTCTTAAAGAAATGCTCGTTTGAAAGACATTGTTCTTTTAGTAAGTCCAATATAATGCACGGTATATACAAAAGTCCCTACTTGAGATATATATATATGTATATGTATATATATATGTGGAATGCATTCACGTTTCTGTGTTCACAAATATTTTAATGGTGAAATGTTAAAGTCTTTAATCTGTTCCTGGCACCAAAATATCTTTGTTCCTCATCCACCTTCGTCACTCAAAATTTATCTGTGAAGAGCTAGCAGGGAAAAAAGAAGGTTTTTGCTTTTTTGTTAAATGGTTCCCTATTGGGATTCTCAGCCAGCAATATAAAGTTGCTAATGTGTTGGATACAACTTTACATCCTCATCGTAATCATGTGTTCCTTGGAGTAGGTAAATCAATAACTATAGGTGGATTAAGTGGCTGGTAATTCACAGTGCACACAGATGCATTCACATAGGTAGTAGTTCCATCAGCCATGACACCATAACCTAAGAAGAAAGAAAAACTCTGGTTACTCTCAGTATTATAATTTTTTTTAATTATTCACCTTTATCACACCGAGATAAGTGGCACATTTATTACTCAGAAGGAATTTGAAAATTATCTTAATGCAAAACATAAAGGTCTCCTCAATGAATACCATCTTTGTTCTACAGCAGAATTCTTTGCCATCTTTCAAATTGTATAAGGAAAGCAAAATGGACCCTCACTAGCTAGTGGCTATGATACCTGGCAGCCAGCTTGCCAAGCCTCCTTAGAAAGACAGATACTTTTCTCTGCAAAGCTTTTTTCTTAAAACCTTCTGAGTTTTGGAAAGGATGAGAAAAGCAATTGCAGCACTGAAAAAAGCATACGGATCATTTAGGTTTGCAGTCATTGGTGCAGCAAGCTTTGGGCAATTTACATCTTTCTACCTTTTTTTCTGTCCTGTGTTGTACACCTTTTAGCAATCAATGAAGGAAAAGCATTGCTTGGCTAAGAGCAGTATGTGCACATGTGCACCTGGGTGGGATTTGTCAAGCAGGAACCTCTTCTTCCTATATGTTTGAACTTGTTGACCAATTTCCACCAAATTTGATGGAAAGACAGTAAAATGCCCATCCAAGCAGAGAAAAAAATGACTTTATTAACGCATTCTCTGACAGACAAGGTGAATTCACACCTTAAGACACCATAACATTTCCCTGGGAAAAACCACCCATCTGTATGTCTCCCCAGTGGTGAAAAAGCTTTAACTACAACTCATGTTTGACTAGACACCCAAGCCAAACAATTCCAGAGCTAAATCTGCTGAAAATCAAACTTCCAACTCTAATGCAAGCAGAAATGCTGTTTCAGAAAGTGAAGAAGCCCTTTAACTGTCCTGGTTTTACGAAAAGGTAGGCACATTCTCCTATTGTCAAAAATCCTGGCATGAATGACTGGGAAAAAACATAAGCTTGATTACACCAAAAATAAAAGCTTAATTTTGGAAGCTTGTATTGGAATATTATGAACAATACGAAGAAATGCATTCACAATCAGAAATGTATGATTTTGGGGCAATCACCTGGTAGAAAGAGTTTGTACTAAGAATCAGTCTCACCATTAATGAAGTTAATAGTGAAATGTGGTCACTGCTACACACACTGAGCTCCAGCTATTCAAATCCTAGGTACCTAGGATCCTACAGTTTTTTGAGTGCTATTTTGTGTCTTATAGAGGCATTGATAGTTGCATAATTTACAAAGAAACAGTAGCCGAATTCCTTTCTTTTTTGCTCCTTAGAATACCCTGAATAATGCAGAGCCTCCTGGACTCCCCATGGAAAAACCACACTGTAATTAGGGACTAAGGAGGGAAGAAAACTCTGTCAGGTTCCTGTCATAGACATTTCTTTAAATCATTTGCAGTTTGCCACAGAACAATTGTTCTGTGTAAAACACAAACTGCACGGAGGACAGCCAGCATTGCTGCTGGGACTTTCTGTCTCCTCAGCTACACGTTTTAAGAGAACAGAATCAGCTTGCTAATACACACTTTTTGCTGGAAGATTCCTAATGCTACGCTTCTCACTCCTACCTTAATGTCAACAGAGTTTCTTTGGCCATGACCTCAACCAACTACTGGCTGTAATGGGCAAACCAGGATTTTAAGCAGAGTCCCTGCCATTCTGCTTGTCACTTCCATGGGTTGATCAGCAGCAAGCCCATGTGCGGAGGTATTTTTTTGGCAGAGACAGCAGTACAGAGTGGGAATAGGGAAGAAACATCTTCTCTAAGCATCTCTTCCTCACGGATGTTCAGTAAATGACTGCTGCAGATGTAGCTATGCTCAGTCAGGGGAAGAACTCATCTGTTCAAATCATGCATTCTCTCTACAAAGAGCAGCTTCGTTTGCACAGGCTGTCTGCAATGGGAATTCTCCTCTGCAGAGATTTAGCATCCCACTGCAAAACAGGCTATGCAGTTTCCCATTTGTTTTCTCTAAATTATGATAGTTAACAAGAAGAGTACGTTGTTTCTGTGTTCTGATACCTACTGTGCCAACTGTATTAATTCACAAGATTTACCAATCTATGGAGGTGCCATTCTTTCCCCTTGGGAGCCAAAGTTGGGCTTGGTCTTAGCAGATGTGATTTTGTTTACCTGCCTGAAGCTTCATGGCTTGCTAACTGCTTGCTTATATCCCCTGCAACCCACCTGGCTTATGATTTCTGGAAAGACAATGAGTTTGAATTATATTCACCAGCTCTCTTGTATGGAATCTCAAAGACTGCTCTCACAGCAAAGGGTTAGGAAAAAATAACTGCCTATGTGTTGTTTGTTTACCCTGTGACTTACCAGCACTTTGGACATTAATTAGGCATTACAGGTCCTCTCCATTAACGTCATCTCACACAAGGAGAACGGACTTAATCCCTGAACTGTAAAATAACGATCTGAATGTCTTCTCCATCAATTTTACACCAGCATACCTCTCAGCAATGTCACTTCTAACTTAGTATGGTGAAAGGACCCAGCAGCAAGTCAGAGTGGGATTTCTTGAAAGAATAATGGTTCTTCACAAAAACAGAAGTATATCTGAATGTCAGCTACTCCAGCTTTTCCACTTGTTCATTTCTACAGTGGTGAGACCCATAGAGATCCTACATCAAAGGCTGGAGCAGTCCCAGAAGCAGAAAACTGGCAGTTGTGGAGCATTTTTTCCTGCCAGTAAGTTAACATTGCCAAGAACCAAGCAGCTGACAATACATGCTTACATTTCAACTGGTACACTTCTGCACAGCCCAGTGGTTTCTTTTGGTGGGGGCACTGCTTGAAGACTGGCTGCCATGGTATGTGAGCAGGACAGACTTCTCTACAGCAGACAGCATCTACCATTCCCTTTGCCTGGAGATGAACTCCTGCTGTCACTGACTTCAGTGGAGCATATTTGCCACCATTTATTGAATTAGGTGAAGAGAACTCATTTTTTTCCAGTTAAAAACCAAATAGTCAAGAGAACTGCTTTGTTTTGTCTGGGTGCAAAATGTTTTCCCTGCCAAAGCAAATAAATACATTAATAGATATCCTGAACATCTACGCAAGTCAGTGGTGACATCCCTCTCTTGATTTCAACTTCATATATGCACTGATGGGGAGAGACAACCTTTATTGTACAATTTTGAAGATTGAGCTTTAGAAGCACCCCTCAAAGCATTCTTACCCATTTTACAAACACAGAAACAGAGACATAGAGAGATTACATGAATCATCTTAAGTCACAGAGATTCGGCAGAGGAAAATGCAATCCATCAATCCTAATATTTTGTCACTTTCTGTAAATTCTGGACTCCTGTTCTTACTTTAAAATTCACAATAACACTCTCTGTGAAGGAGGCATCACCCTGTTTTATAGATATAGAAACTGAAAGAGAAGCTGAAGTACAAATATTGAAATGTGGGTATCAGCCAATTTTATCCCTATATATGCATCTAAATAAGTATCTGAATGACAGAAGCTATTCAGTTCATACGTTCAAGTTTGAAAATGCTAGTTAAACCAGACAACTTCTGTGTTCGTGGTTTCTAAATATATATAGATACATATACAGATAAATAAACACATATAAATATGTTCTGACCTTCATGGATATGTCCAAAAACATGAAGCCTTGGCTGTATTCGTCTCTGGACTGTGTTCAGCAGCTCAACACATCCTACCCGTTGCATTTTCTTAGGAACCCAGTCTAGAAAACCTTTGGAAGGGAAAGGAAAACTTTAAAAGAAGACAGGTTATCTGCAAAGCTGCATTGCTATATAGTGTTTCCGAGATTTCATGTCTCACAGCTTTTCATGAGCAGCCATAGAAGAACTGCCATAGAAAAAACAGTGTTTGCCTTCTCTGGAGATATTCAAAACCCGTCTGGACATGTTCCTGTGTAACCTCATCTAGGTGATCCTGCTCCGGCAGGGGGATTGGACTAGATGATCTTTTGAGGTCCCTTCCAATCCCTGACATTCTGTGATTCTGTGATTCTGTGATTCTGTGGTAAGAAGAGGAAGGAAGGAAAAATACTTGAGGAAAACCATAAAAGCTCATCTGAAGAAAAAGGACGATGATAACTCCCAGTTCATTCAGATGCCTCTGAAGACGCTGCTTGGGTCCTGGCAGGGGGATATACAAAGAGAAAGCCCCACTGAATTACAGACAGAGCAGAGCAATGCTCAGTTCTGGTAACTGATTTTATCAGTCACTCTTGGTATCCAGTCCAGGTCAAAATTCACTGTAGGAAATATTAAGTATTTAAGATGTCAAAGTGAGGCCAGCAGCTCCTCTGGAATCCAGTCATGCTTTTTTCAGAGCAAACGTGTTATAGCCATAGGTGACTTGAAACAGTTAATTGTCAAAATGTCTGTGGTGAACATAAAACCAAAAGTATTTCCACTTCAAAAACTTCACAAACAAAAATCCATAAAATTAACTTCTTCATTAAATTAAGCATTATTTATGTTGAACATGTTTTTGTTTACATGCATTATCACCCTTCTGAAGCTTTCCCATATGTTTGCAGCTTATTATGTACACCTGACTACACAAACTAAGAATAATTGATTACACCTAGCTAACAATTAGAGTTCATCTTAGGGTTTTTTTAATGTTTGGTTACTTGAAACAGGTTTCTGCAGCTGTCAGGAAAGTATAAATCTTTGTCATAGACAATCAAGCAGACAGCTACAAATGAAGACTTAAAGGTGAAATTAAATAAAAAACAAAGAAAGAAAAGACAAGTGAACTTTTTGAAGATAAATGAAAGAACCATAACTGCAGATCTTTAGGAATCAGGGAAAAGAGTTAAGAAGTTATACTATACACAAAAGTAACAAAAATATGCCAATATAGAAATGAGCATTAGCACCAATCCCATAATCATGAATACAACATTTCATAAGCTCTGAAATATGTGGCACACCTTTATTAATAATGAACAGGTTACTAATAAAATGATCAATAATAGCTGTTTTAACCTTTTTTTTTTCTCATCCTATGTGAACCTCCTGTGTATCCTTGCCCATGTTTCAGCCCAAAGCACTACTCTAAAAAAGAGAAGAAAAATTACTTAGATTTTTTTTACATGCCTAACTGACTTAGAAACATGAAGTCCATTAACTCTTAATGGTGCTTCTGCATCTAAATCATGCAGGCAATTTTACATCTATCTAATAATGTAATATTAATTAGCTTAGGAGGATGTGTGCTCTTTTGAAGTGAGGGGATGAGAAAGCAGCACAGAAAATGGATGATGGACAGAATTTAGGCAGCCATGACGGAGAAAACCAGAGGAATTTGCAAGAGCACTGATTGCTATTTATGATCATTAGGAACAGCTCTAGTGATGCCGTCCAAGATCAGAACAACAGTAATCAGCTTTTTGGTTAAAATAATTGTCTGGGATGGTCAAGAAGGATCCTGTCTCCCAAAATGTCTGTGGACAGAGCTACATAATAAGGAGGTTCTGTAAGTTACACAGAGTGCTAATTTCTCTTGAAGTGTAATATATTTGTTGCCATGGGTGTCAAGGACACCAACAGCTGATGCCCTCAGGCAGAGGATTTTGTGCCTGAGCCATCTATTAATGCATCAATAAGAAAAAGACAAAGAAATGGGAACTTTTAAAAAAGAAAATCCTTGGAGGACGGTTGAAGCTTAAGAATTAAAAAAAGAGAACAAATACTGAGACACGGAGATGGTGGTAATTTACGTTATCCCATTACAGTCAGTGGAGATGGGTAGCTCTTCCTCAGAATTACTACAATTATTAAATCTTTTTTCAATTATTAAATTTACTATTAAATTTATTATTAAAGCATGTCTGTTGAGTGCCAACTATGCCGTGCTTTCTAGAAGTTCTCCTCCCTCTGCCGATGTCAGAGCCCTATGGCTAAATTAGCAAGGTGGCTGAAGTTGAGTGGTGTGAACCCCTCTCTCCACTTTCCAACAGTAGATTTCGGGTGCTAGATAGAGGGATATTCTCTGGATCAACTGAAGGTTGGATTTCTTCACTGCTGATCAGACGCTTTAAAAAATGAATTTAAAAGTTCTGAATAAGTTTTAAATATGACTTATAAATAAAACTCAAAGAACCAGTATCATGCTTCAGATGGGATATCTGAAGATATCCCTATCTATATAGATAGGGATTATCACCAGTACTAACCATTTGGGCTGGTATCTCAAGGACTAAACAAATAATTTCTGTCATCCACTTTTACAATACGGGTCCATATTAAAATCAGTCTATAGCATGGCATGAGACTCCACTTAGGTAAAGTACCAAAACACACACCCTTACTCTGAGAAACCGTGCTCGAAAAGACGCCCTTTCCCCCAGGATTAGAGAGCAGTGGAATGCAAACATGTCTTTCTAAAGAAAACAACAAAACACAAACCCTTTCGATACCTTCTCCTCCAAGCTCTGAAAGAGAAGAAGGGTGGAAGACAAGAGGGTTTTAGCTTCAGGAAATTGGGGAATCTAAGGGTTTAAAGAAACCAACTGCCTTCATTTCACACAAAGCACTCCTCCCTCCACAGTACAACTCGGCAGAACACTTAAGTACATGCTTCACATTTGTGTCCATTTATTAAATTAATGAAAGTTAAATACATAATTGAGCTAAATATAGCTTGCTATATATTAAAAACATTGAAAAATATGTTAAAAGCCTTAAGGTTTACTGAATCTGGAAAAGTTTCTGTGATTGTATTATTTCTGTAAGACAGATAATTTCTCTATTATCTAAGAATACAGGAAATCTCTCCTGGCTTTTATATAATCTAGATGAATATTTGTAAAACACAAATGCAAAACTATTTCTTGTTGGTCTGTTGGTGTTGCCAGATTGTATTACAGATAGACAATTCACCCACGCTGTCCAAAGAACAGGCAAACAATGGCAGCATTTGGGTTTGTGAGGCAGAAGATGTACCAAGTCAGCATGAAGAGGAAAAATACAGACTCTGGGTACTCATTTGTGGGGGAATGCTACTGCAAGTGAAGGAGAAGGACAGTGCTAAAAAATTAAGATCCCAATCCTGCATTTCTCTTCAAGCAGGCTCCATGCTTTAAATCTACTTATTTCACCAGTGGCATAGTGGACAGATGCATACAAAAACCAGACCTTGCTTATTTATAAAGCTCATTAAGGCTTTATGTGTTAAGGATTTATTTTTTAAGCCATTCTTTAATTCCCTACCATCGAGCATAGGTAAACATGAAACATAAACCTGAGCTGAAGTCCTGGTGCTGCTGAAACCAGTATGGATGTTACTTTTGACTTCTGTTAGTCAGGATTGCACTCTCTGTCTTGGAAGAGCCATCAGATACTGTATAATCATCTGAAATATACAGCTAAGAACACTAGTATTTTCTTACCGAGAGGTGGTCCATGTGTTATAAGAATATCTATTCCATCTGGAATAAGGTTCCATTTCTCTAATAGTGCTTGGCCTCGTGGAAGATTAAAGCCCCAGCCATAAAACCAAGGTTGCCTGCCAAGAGAGGAGGAGAATGTCTTCAGTGCTACTTCCATGTACTGGTTATCTAATTAAAATATGGAGATTGACTCTCTACTAGCACGGAATTTGGAGACACAATTAGCATTCATTTTCTTCTTTGTGTGCACAGTAAAATCCTCTTTCATACAACCAGTGTTACTTAACTTGTGAGGCAGTCCTTACCACTTTCAGCAGGCAGCATATAGTAAAATACTCACAGTATTCCTCTAACTAGGTGCAAAGTAGCTCTTGCAAGACCTGGATACCAAGATCTCCAAGTGTGGATCAGCATGCTGGACTCCCACACCATCTAGGAGAACACCTGTCTCAGATACCTAGGGGTGGATATATGTTTTACATTAGCTCCCATCACATTTGGCCCTTAGCCTATGACCAGCTGGGCAAGGACAGACCCTGGCACAATGACAGATCCTGCTCCAAAGTCAGAGACATCATCTATGCTGCTTTGTTTCCCTAATTGGAAGCATCCCATAAGAACAAGAATACTGCTTCTCTTCTTTCACAAAATTTTCTTCTGTTCTGTGGTGCGTTGACTTGCTTTTAAGTAAGAATTTCCATATTCAGACAGGCATTTACGTTTTTAAAAACATATTTATGGAGCAGCTCATCATGGAGCAGTGAAACTGTAACACTGCCAGTCAGAACACAATTTATCCCTATCTTGCTATCCCATGGATTAAAAACCTGTATTTCACAGCAGTTATATCACAGTGCTCTAATTCTAGGTCGTAACATTGAGGGGTTAGTTTTAGGTTGGAATTTTTTTTTTTTACAGTTTTTTGACTGACATCTTTTGGCCATATCTGTATTTGGAGAACAACAAATAGGCTACTGTGATTTAATAGGGTTTATGATAATTGGAGCCTTAGTGTTTATAAATACATACACATCAACCAGAGTTCCCTTTGAGATGTTACTTTGTTGAAGAAAGCTTTACACTCCCTCTCCGCATCAAAAGACAGAAAGAATTCTTTCAAACAAATTCTGTGAATTCCACTTTACATCATGTATGGCAAAGACAAAAGAAAATGCCCATAAAGCTATTATTCATTCTCTTCCATTACTGATGCTTGACTAACATTTCAAAAATTAGCACGTCTTCATGATGATATATTTTCCACTTTTCAATGTATAGCATTGAAAACAGCTTTAAAAATACAGAGCTTGCTAAAATATGAAGGGATGTGGCTTACTTGAGGGAGGGAAATAAAATTCTGGTAAAAGGAATGGAAGGAGGGGGCTGTGAAGGTTTCCTGCCTTTCTTCCACGGACAAAAAGAGCCTCAACTGCGCTAGACAGATGACTGAAAGGCCTTCTGTCACCACAGCTAAGAGCTTATCTCCTGGCTCTTCATCACACAGCCTGGATAACCAGGGTCTGCATAAACAGGTGTCCCAGGAGAAAAAAAAAAAAAAAGGTGAAACTTTGTACATCTGCCATTGGGATCAGAAATATATCCAAGCCTCCAGAAGCTGTGATGAGTGAGGTGAAGAAGGTGTGCAAACAAGGGATGCTAATACCAGTAGCAATGAAGCAGAAACCTTGTTCTGAGTCAGGTTGCTCAGACCAAGGCAGCTGGATAAGAAAAAGACACATCCCTCTTTCTCGGATATGCTATCACACTTTCTGGTTACCTGTTCAACTCTTGGCAGCCTTTCTTCATAGGATGAATAGCACCTGGTTTACAGGTACATGACTTCTCACTTCCTACTGCTGGAGTGATAACCTGTGGTCTTGTCAGGAATCTGAGAGACCTAATCACTCTCTACAAGTACCTAAAAAGAAGCTGTAGCAAGATGGGTGTCGGTCTCTCCTCTAAGTAACAAATGATAGGACAAGAGGAAACAGCCTCGAGCGGCACCAGGGGAAGTTTAGATTTGATATTTAAAAGATATTTAGATGTGGTGCTTAGGGACATGGTTTAGTGGTGGACATGACAGTGTTAGGGTAACGGTTGGACTTGGTGATCTTAAAGGTCTTTTTCCAACCTAAATAGTTCGATTATTTTAGTTATTGGCTTATTCTGCAGTAAGCTACCAGCAATGTTACTGTGTAACACTGTCACACAGAACCAAACCCCAGCCTGAAGACTTAATCAGCCTATCTTTACATTCAGCTCACCATTGACAGAATGGGAGTATTTTTATCTCACAGGAATGCCCTGAAAATAAATAAACTTGAGTCTGCGAGGTACTTGGATATTACAGATGTGGGAGACCTTATAAATATAGAGGTTAGGTTTTTTCTAAACTCTCCATCCTCTCCTGCCTTGGGATTGCATTCCACACCTTAGATACCAAGCATTTTTCTTCACCAAAACGAAAATATTTAACTGTTTGGCAAATTGTCTTTAGGCCCTGAGCAAGTTTTCCAGGAGCAAAATCTCACTGACAGAAAATATTTGCAAGGTCAAATTAAGTGTCAGCCTAGTAAATTATGCCTTTAAAGCCACTGACAGGCCCCGCTCCCACCCTTCAATCCCTCTGGCGTTGCTGGGCATGGACAAGGATTGTCTCCAGGTCCATAATGGGAAGCGAGGTGAGGCATGGTCCTGCACCCCACAGGTGGGCCAGACACAGGAGAATGGGTCGTGGCCACACCACATCCCAAGAAGGAATTGAGGAGAAAGATCAATATTTGCCGAAGAAGAAAAAGTCAAAACCCTACAGAATAATTATTTTAAGGACACAATGAAGTATTTATAAATAGAAATAATAGTGGCTGTCACAGGTCTTGCCAGAAGTCAGCTTAATCCTGCTGAAATCCAAACGATCACGGATGGTGTATGCAGCTAAGAAAGTTTTTGCCTGCCTCTACCAGGGCTAGCCTGTACATGGCCACTTTTTAAAAAGCCCGTTTCCCCTTATGAATAGGCATGATCTGTTTATTAAGACAAGAAGCACTTTCCCCCATCCCTCCCTCTCTCCCTCCCTTTGTGGTGACTGCAGCGGGTAGCTGCCTGAGCGCAAGGCTGGTAAGTTATGCATGCTGGAGCTGTTCTTTTGTGAAGGGGAAATGTTACAACTTGTGTGATTTGCCATCATGCTGTCTTTTGTGACAATCCTGAGATTGAAAGAAGTGTCTGGAATATTTCTGGCAAAAAAAAATCTGAAGTCCAAGAAAGGATTCAGCGGAGGATGTTGGTGTGCTTTACATCTGAGAGAAGAAAGACAAATCATACACTTCAGTGCCCCCACCCCCAGAGCAAAACCATCTTTATACGCACACAAGGATTTTATAAATCCCCAAGTCCCTTCTTCTGAAAATTTATTGCAAAACAGCCATCAAAGTTTCTAAGTAAGAAAAAAAAATCTTCTATAATACCCACTAACAAGTCTGTGACCTGGATATCACGCAAAGACAACTTTGTCTAAAATTTCCATTTATGATGGAACCTGAAAGCAAAGTTAAAGTCTTCTTATCAAGCACCAAATTTCTAGATCCCCACTTACTGCTTGCTCAGGAAAAATGTAATTTTAAAAATAAATTATGTTTCAATAATATTTAACATTTACAAAGAAAATATTGTCATGTATGCTCTATAAGAAAAATCTGTTGTTCTCAAAAAAAACCCTAAGAAAAATGTATTTGGCAATTAAAAATATACATCATGAATGTATTTCATCATTGAAGTGAAGCGCTCATGTGTAGAAATGTACTTTGATTTAGGTCTTATCCTCTTAAAGTGAACAGTTTGAGTCTCTCCACATACTACTGAAATTCAACAGTATTATTATTATTATGATAAGAATAATGATTCTCTACATATAAGACTCTAGGGGGAAAATATATTGGAAGTGAATTTGTTTACAGCACAATTAACCTTATGTTAAAAGCATATGAACAAGTTTTGCGGGTCAAATAATCTACCATACAAAAAGGGCTGAATTATCAGAATTTGCGCTAGCAATCGGATGTTGCTTTATGTACTGAATTTCTCTCTTTCTGTTCTAAAGTAACCATTGGAATAATTTTCTTACAGAATGATAGTTGCTATGACAACCATAGCAAATTTTCCTTTTCTGAAACAGATGTCTCATTTAGTTGAAAATTAGAATGTGAAAAACCCATGGGAAAAATTAATTCAAACTTTAACAGAACACTGACTACAATGTAATCTCTTATAGGTTAACCCCTTAACATCTTTCTGCACTCTTATAGTAACCTTCTCATAAATTCTAATTAAACCAGTTTAACCTCCTAGGAATGACCTTCTTAGCTATCATTAGCGCTTTAGTTGTCTTTGAAAGAAGCATTTCTGTTCCAATAATAACAGAAAAAGTCATACCAAAAAAACACTGGTCAAACATATTACCACCTTAATTATTTATTAGTTTTTCTTTTATTCAGCTACTACGGGAAAGAGCTACCATGTAGCCTGAGAATTCTTCTGTCATTTAAATGGGGTATAACTTAGTTTTACATGTGATTTACTGTAAAGGGCAATGATGCACAGATTTGACTTGTAATTTATGTGAAAATTGAAGGTTTTTGATTTTCAAACCACTGGTACCCATCTCAATCTGCTCAGCAGATGTACAGAAAGGGGGACACACAAAAAAGGATACTTGACTGAGGTAAACTATCAGTGTGCATGGATTTTTCTAGTACAAGCAATGAGAGAGTGAAATCTGATTCTCCATTACCTTGATTCAATTTAATCATTTTAACTTAAAGAACTTTTTCCTTCCTCTCTGTACTCTTACCACCATAAGGGGACCCTCCACAGTACCAGGTCATCAGCTACAAATGAACATGGCAGCCAGCCAGCAGGCAATCAAAGAAATATTCCCACCACAGCACAGCCTTTAGTGCTTGCGGGGTGTCAGCTACCATCAGAACTTCAGGACTACAAGATTTACTGCAGCAGCTGCATCTAGGTTGTCCTGTTGAGTAAGACAAATCCTGCCACCAGTAGGCATGCAATTACTCTCCCTGACTTCAAGGGAAAACTCCCTTGCACAGTCCAAAACCCGCAGAGAGCTATGGGTGGTAACTGACTGAATAGCCATTAGTGTATCAAAGGGATTGGTGGGCAGCATCTTGCAAACACCTTAGTAGCAAAAAATACAGAACTAAAACACAATGTGCAGATCATTGCACCTCCTCATTTCTATAAAGTTCCCTACAGAAATAACTTTTGCAGCTGAAAGGCAAGCTCGCTGACTAGAATTCCTTTGCCTACAAATAAATTTCAAAGGTTCGCGAACACACGTAACTTGCTCCAGCCTTTCCTTCACATTTTTCTCCTATTGGAAAATAAATATATACTGGCCAGTGACTGTGAAGAAGCTCAGTGGGAAAAGAATGGACCAAATCAATCTTGTTATTTCTGCTTCTCTTCTCGACAACTGCAGAGCTGCACATACTCGGTATTTAGAAGATAGGATTATGCATGCTGAAAAGTCATATTGGTAAAAGTGATCAGTCAAGGGCCATGGAGCATCAAAAATCAGTTAGATTCAGCAGTGGCAATCACAGGCAAAAATCTAACACATCCTGACTCCCTGCCCAAGAAGTTTCACTATTGGACATTTAAGTCTTTTTCCTGGTCTTGATTTAATCTTCCTGCTGTAACTAGCTACAGTCCTGGGAACACAGGTATACAGTACTACATACATTGTACATCTGCCTTGTCTGCCTGGGGTTCATATCCTTCAGGTAATCATATTTCTATGTTCCCCATCCACATTAGCTGAACTTACCCAATCTCTGTAATTGCCTTTTTAGCCTTTCCTTAGTAACCCACTATCAGGTTTACTGAGTATTTCTACTGCATTTTACTAATTTTCTCTTTAAACAAGGATTCATAAAAATTAATCTTTTTTTTTTGTGCAAAGTATTGGCTGTTTCAAGATTTAAAGTAGTTGTGAAATAACACTCATCTTTCTGGCTATTCTTCACTCAAGAGGACCATCAAAAGCAGGCAGGGACAAAGCTAGCTACTGGGCCATTAGTGGTCAGAAGGACTGGCAGGGCACTGTTTGCTTGGAGGCTTTGAAATACCATTCAACATCTTGGAATCTGAGCATTTTAACAGCATAACCGAGATTTAAAGAAAAATAGCTTTCAGAAGGTTTGAGGAGTATGAAGATACTTATATTAGGCCTAGCTTCCATGTAAGAGAGACAAGAGTGGTATGATTTCAGAGAAGAGGTACGATAGCGGTGTACAAAAAGAATTAAATTATGCAAGAAAGAAACTTAGATTCACTCATTCATAATACTTGAACCACAGCTTTTTTAATGAAAGCTAAGGCCTTAGACTTAAAACTAACAAATGCAAATGATGGTTAATCTCATATAAGATTATCCCCTGGAACACATGGCCACAAAGTACAGCTCAGCAGGTGGAAAGGAAAAGGCAGAAGAGAGGGGAACGTAGGTGCTAGGACATGAGATGGTCTGCACAGCATTAGTTCAGGAGGCAGGCTCGGATACTGAGCAACAAATCAAACTCAGATCCTCTCTCAGTCTGCTGGACACAACAGACAACATTTCTTCCATGGGGCAATTGACTGTGTTCTGGTTTTCATGCCTTACTTGCTTTGTATCAAAGGCTGTCATTCTGGAAATTTTGAATCAAATTAAATCATTGTTTTCACAAATGGAAAGGAGGGTAAAAAACAGAGTATGGCCCTTTGTCAGTAATTATTTCTTTTGCAATTTGAGTTACACATGAATTCATTCATCTTTTGTTCAGTATAAGATTTCATACATGTCTGACTGGATAGAAGAAAGAATGAGCTGTGACTAATAGGAACTGATCATTTCTAAACATTAACCTGTTACAAAACAATGAAAAATAAAGTGAAATCTACTTTATCTTCATAACAAGAAAGCAGAAGATAACAGGTAAGAAGAAAAATTAATGAAAGACTGAATTTAAAACATGCCCACACCAAATGCAAATAGTTGATTTCATTCTGCTGGGAGGCTATGATAATATCTCATCTGGTATTTTTTAATAATAATAAAATAAACCAAACAAACATAAAACCTAATTTGGAATAATCATCCAAGAGATTCAATGCTGAGGTTACAGAAGTATGGTCTTCTGGATTTAATGCAGGGCTATGGTCCTGAGTTCCTGATGTCCCAGATCTGTGATCAGTCTCTCTGATTCTCAATACGTCTAAACATAGGTACAGCCAGTTTATCCAGACTGTTCTTCAGATACTGATAGTTGACAGTCATACAAAGAACAGTAAAGAGGAGGAGGAGTTAACAGTCCCTCTGTCCACAGTACAGTCACCAGCTCATTTTAAATGTAAAATTTGCCACAAATGGGCCAATCCGGAAGGAAAAGTAATTTGAGGTCCATCTATGCATGGCATCTTTACAGATGCTAAAGAGCATGAATGTTCTTCCACGCAACCAGCTAGCTGGTGCTTACTGCAGTCCTCTAAGACTTTGCAGAAGGTTGCTAACTGAGGAGATGGAAAAATCCCTTCAAATGGAGACACTATACTTGTGGGGTTTTTTACAATGCAGCTCCTAGGGGGACAATCCTAGATGAAATATGACTGAAAAAATATAGAATGTGTAATAGGTGCACTCAATAAAAAATGCCCTCACAGTAGCCACTTCTCAGTTTAGTAACTCACTAGTTGTACATTCTTTTCTCAAAATACCAGGAGTAATTAGGCCATATGGACTAACTGTCTGCCAGTTCTTTTGTCTCTTTTCTTCCTTTTTTGTTTCTTTACTTTCTTTCCCTTAGAAAATTCAAAGCCATTTTGAGTTAAATAAGCATGAAAATGCTTCCAGAACTAATAAATTAATATTGCACATGGGCATATATGCATAAAGTGTATTATTTTTAACATTTTCAATTTAGCAAAATATGAATTTACCTCTTGTTTAAAAAAGCACATACGGATATTTCATATGCCATGTTTCTACCTGAGGTGAACAACATCCAAGTGATCCTAAATTCCAAATTCATATTTTGCTGCAGTTCTAAATTCACTCCACAGTACAGTGGTAGAAACCAACTGCTGCAATATAACTTTCTATGTCAAAAAGGTACAGCTTTAACTCATGGATGATATTCAGCTAGCTAGGAATTCTGAGATAACCTTAAAAAAAATCATATACCTACCTGATGCAAATTACATAATTAGATATATTTGACATACACAGGTGCAGCCCTTTGTTGTAATAGTGGTTCCAATTTACTTTCTTACTGGGGAAGAAAATCTTCATATTAATTCATATTAAATGATGCTAATTTATTAAGTAAAACTAATTTATGAACAGCAAATCCAAAGGAAGTATTCTGATGTTAAACAGCTTCACAACAAGTGGTAAATTACTTTTCCCCTTAAAATCTGGTCAGGGAAAAGAGAACTCAGGTAACTGTGTTACAATTAGTTCCTGTGATGGTGGCTCTATTTACAGTTCTTCACGTAGAGCGCAGTGTAAAGTCACCATCTACTTCTTGATGTAATAATGCATCTACTGTGTAAAAAAGTAGGGAAAATGCAAACATACAAGTTATCATGAAGCAGGGAGGCTGATTCTCACCAGGTGTAAACAGCTCAAAAGCTGGTGGAGCTTTGCCAATTTACTCCAGCTGAGAATCTGCTCCATGTCGATCCGCTCCAAACTAGTTAGCTATTTGTGTTTCTCTTGGAATATCGCCAAAGGGCTCATCTCAGTACCCAACTGTGTTTACATCTTTGAAACATCTTGAAATTGCTGCTGTCTGAGACTACAGCCCAGACTACAGATAGAGCTGGTAGTTCTTTTGTTCAAGAAAAAATGAGGGGAAAAAAGCACCAAAACAACAAAAAAACACTTGAAACTTTAAAATCAGCTCTGTCTCATAAAATTAAACTTTTAAGCAAATGTGAAAAATAAAGTGAAGACTGCTGTGGGGGATTGCAATTTCACTCTTGTGGTTTATGAAGTGCAGGAAAGTGAAGCCAATTCCCTATAGTGAGATTACAGGTCTCCTCTTCTATACGTCTTAAATTAAAAACCAGCTGAATCCAAAGTGAGCTAGTTTACTGGATCAGAAGATTCAATTATTTCTGCTAAGTGAGTGAACATGAACTACTTCCTTTTAATAATATACAACTAATAATTACTGCCCAAGAAAGGACTTTTTTCTACCAAGCTAATTAAACTAAAGCAATATATTTTTTGACTGCTCTCAAATTTAACTAAAGCCAGAAACATTGCAACAAAACAACTAAATGCAAATCCCCACTCACATATAGAAATATAAAGCCACACAAAGTGTTCAGACATTACAAAAAACAGGACTTGCCCTAAAATGTTATGTGAAAACAATGTAACTTTGGGTCTATATTTAGCAGATATGCACAAACAGGCAGCATAACATCTTGCACACTTGTCCAGACACAATGAAGGAACACAACTGCGAGGTGGATGCAAAGCACCTTTGGCTTCAGTAACTGATTAATCTCACTGCAAGAGGTCACTGTGAAATGAGTTAGAGAATTGATCCATATCCCTAATATGCAAACACGTTCCAGTAAGCACCACGGAAGGTGACTTACTGGTTTTCCTCTGTTGTGACTATTCTAGGATTGAACTGTTCCAGGCTTCTCTGCCTTGGGCAATGTTGGGAAGAAATTTTATTTGAGAGAAAATATTTTCTGGAACATTTGGTAACAAGAAAGAAAAAAATCGGATATTCTAAACTGTTGTGACTTTAAATAAATCTTGTGGGAAATGGAAAAATAAAATTTCTCAGGAGCAGACAACTACTAGAATTTACCACATTGGTCTGACTTTGATGATATTTATGGACTACAATAGGTGTAGCTCA
>VYZX01025938.1:0-10299 GCA_013401335.1 Brachypteracias leptosomus
TAGGCACTAAGTTTGCCATTTTCTAGCACTCCTGTTTCACAGCTTGTCCTCCAGCATTTCTCAAAGGCAACTTCCAACCATTATGAAATTGCTTCAATCAGGTCTCAAAGTATATTATTATGGAGTTTATCAGACCAGAGAATTTGAGAACAACTAATTTATCTAAGTGCTCCCTAATCTGTTCTTTCTGCATTTCAGATTCTTTTGCCATTGGTATTAACTCTGTTAACCACCTGATCCTGACTGACCTTTTTGTTAAGACTAAACGCAACAGGGCCTATATATAATTTCATAGTCTTCTGTTTGGGAAGGGAAAGGGTTTCCTTTTCGCTTAGACTTCCTTTTATTAATAATAAATTTGTAGAACTTGCGCAATTAACTTATTTCAAAATGCTTTCTTTTGACCCTTGATATTTCCTGCATCTTAAACTTATTCTGTGCCTTGATTTTCTAACTTTGTTGCTACATATTCACACCAGACCTCTCTTCCATCAGACTGCCAACTAGATAACCAAGTTTACATTTTGTGTTCAGTCCTTTCTTGATGCCAGTAAAGCTTCCATGAGCTGGCCTTATTTATTCTACCTGTCTGTCCTGTGGCAGGTCTCTGTAGTTTCTTTTCCATCAGGCATTCCTCTCACGTGGCCTTAAACAACAATTCTGAGAGTTCATTGAAATGTGCTTTCTGGAAGTTCATGATTTTTATTTTACTTTCTCCCTTCTTCCCTTCCCAAGGATGATAAAATCTTAGTTCAATTTCACTCACTTTCAGTTCATAACCTCAGGCAGTTCTAGATTTGCTTGCCCTCCCTCTCTACTTGCCACCTCCACCTTGTTTAGCAAAACAAAGCTTTCATCTCTCAGCTCCTGTATTTTGCTGAACAGCCTGGGTCTTCACTTTGATTTGTTAAAATCTTCCATTGAATATTAAGTTTTTCACCTGATGCTTTCTAATTTTGTTTTGGATTTGTTGCCTGATTAAAGAATTTTGTGTAAACAGGCAAAAAAATTCACCTAGACATCTACCATGTAAGTCTGTACCTTTTATCTTACACATTAAACAAGTCTAGCTCTATAGGTACCGAACACCTCAGGGCAAGCATATTGTGTTCTTCATGTCCAATATCACACTTTCTTTTTTCCCGAACATTGCAGTAATGAGTAATTCCACAAAACCTTTTATACAAGTTAAATAATGTTCTTGATTGTGTATTAAGATTTACAACTTATCCTGNTACACTTTCTTTTTTCCTGAACATGGCAGTAATGAATAATTTCACAAAACCTTTTATACTAGTTAAATTATGTTCTTGATTGTGTATTAAGATTTACAACTTATCCTGTTTATAGTTCATTTCATTGATGTGCTGACATGTGATATGTTATTTTTATTATTTTTCATTAATGAACTAACTCCGTTTTGTCATCTTGTCCAGAAGACTGTTTATGATCACCCATGTTTTCTTCTCAAATCCTGCTTTTTCATGTCTACTAAGAGAGACAGGCAAAGTGCAGAGGTGCTGCTAGCTAGGGCCGTAAGATAGCAATTTGCACAGTTCTTTTCTGAGTGATCCTCTTCAGCCTTTTTTGCCTATTTTTTCACTAGGGGTCCAACTGCTGCACCTAACACTGGATTCTAGGCAAATTATTTATTGTACCTTCATCATTTTTTAGACAGGTGCCTAAAGAAGTCAAGTACTGATCTGATGAGTACCTAAGTACTATTCTTTTGATATGTAGACAACAAGGAAACCCCACTGCCTCAAAGGCTGGCAACTATGCATCAGCACAGCTGATAGCATTTCTCATACCTGACTACTACCCAGATCCCAGTGACAGGAAGAGGAGATGATAGGCATACCATGTACCAGTACCACATGAAGAAACCACGATGCTCAACATGAAAAACAGTTGAAACTGCAGGAAACAGAGATGAAAACATCAAGTACTGCATATGATTACCATAAATCACACAAAAGGCAAATATCAAATCAACCAATATCTCAAGGCCTTTCAGAGCCCCTAAAGCACAGGAAAGATGTCAATGCCTGCATTATTGAAATGATCAAAGTATTTGATGATGAAGACGACAGGGATGACAATGAAGAATACGAACAAGAAGCATACTACTTCAGAGAGGACTGGGTACTGTGAAGTTTCCAAACACTGATTCAAATTGTAAAATCTCAGCTCCTCTGACAGGGAACTATACAAGAATTGTTTACTATGGACATCATCATACCTACACATTTAACTAAACCCCAGACATATCAATGCTTCCTATAACAAATGAACACAAAATAAGTAACCTCTTAGTGTATAGCTTTCTAGCTTATCTAGTCTGAAGAAAATTAAACTTTTAGATTGGTACCTATGACTCTTGAATGCAGCCTCTTTTTCTGAATTCCTCTTTTAACCTGATTTACATATTGTGTTAGGCTAAACAGCACCTGGACAAGAGACTCAGTAGCTGACAAATTCTAAAGGCTGAAAGGTTTGTTTTCTCTCATAAAAGTTTTAAGGCTGTTCATTCTCAAGTGCAAGAATAACAGATGTTACAGATGATAGCAAAAGAAGTCTTTGTCCAAGAGAGCACGAGAACAGCTCTGTGACAACATTCAGCTCATATGTGTACCATTAAAACTAGACAACTGAGTTTTAAGACAGTGTTTTCAGAAGTCTGATGAGTTGTTTTATGTATTGCTCTTTATGTTTTATTCCTTCTCCCCAACCCAAGATATTACACATAGAAAGCCAGTAAAAGAAAAGAAAGCAAAAATGTCTTCTGCTTTTTTAAAAAAATGGGTATCTTATTCTATTCTTACGTATTATTAGTTGCATTGCTAACTGGTTTCTCTATTGAAAGAATCAGGATGGTGTCCAGCTTACAGGAGTAACAATGGCCAGCCTGAATGAAAAAAATCCATGGTGGAGCCAAAAAAGTGTAAACAGGGGTAGGGGGCATCTCTTGTAAGGGACTTGTTGGCAATTAATATCAGGTTTAACTCCCTGTGCTGACACGTGAGGTTTGTCTGGAGCTTATGCAATCAACATATGGAACAAAATTGGTCTTACCTGTTTTCAACAAACTCAGAACATCAGCCTTCACAACATAAACTGACTGAACTGGTGCTAAACTCCATGTGCAGTAATTATCAGACTAATTAACAGATGTAATAGACAGTGGCATGAACCTTAGAGAATTTGGGGGGAATACAAGGATAGAGGTTGGAGACTTTTTTTAGTTCCTCCTTTTTTGACAGTTCCTATCAAGAGCCAAATTTTGTTCTACTTCTCTTAAACTGAAATTGACCCCCAGTTTCTTTATTACACAAGAGTCAATGCAGCCCACAAAATGAAATACAAAGATAATTAACAGGTAGTCTACCTTGTAAGCTTTGTGTTGCCATCCAAATTGGAGATTGCCCAATGCCCAAGTCTCTCTGTGATCTGGAACCAATTTATGGCTTGCATTCAGTATCAAAACTATAGGAAACAAACAAGCAAAAATGGTAGGATTTTTTCCTAGGTGCTCTTCTCCACTGTAGATGCAGCTTCAGTGGAGTTACACCTCTGAGTTGTGAGAGAAGGTACAATGTTCACTGTACTCTTATCAAGGATGTTCAGGAACTACTGCTTTGCAGTAGGTCTGTTAGATTTTCATGGTTTCTGTGTGGACTGTCATCATCATGTTTATTCTTTGTTAGTAACAACTCCTATGGGCACATGAAAACCAAATGAACTTAGTCAGGCAAGCCCACCCAGGTCACCCTGGCTGAGAATGTCTATAAATGTCACCAGTTCATAACACGAGAGTACCATACAGGCGTTCTCCAATTCTAGCTGGACTATCAGTACAGAGTAATTTGCTCTGAAATAGAAAGGTAAACTCCCAATGTATTATAAATCACTGCATCAGCTATTTTATTTTTTTTTCAATACAGGGGGCTTCCCAATTGAGAATGGATTTCATTAGCATCACCCAACGAATGTTAATCATACCTCTTCCATCAGCTTTATGCCAGTAAAGCAAATTAGTTCATGTCACTGTTCAGAGGTTAAAATGCTTCCTTGTGAAATTATTAGCTCTTTTTATTAGAAAAAAAAAAAGACATTTTTAAATCACTTTATGTCCAAGATGTTTGCTTTCCCAGAGAAGCTATTCTGTAGGATCTATTTTTATAAGAACTCTTATTAATTATAGGCAAAGACACTTCAAACCTTGCTTACCTTTTTTTTTTCTAAGGAAAAAAAACAGGATTATTGACTTCAGTGTAGTTCAAACTGAGCAAGGTACATTTTGATAAAAATGTCAGTAGGTAGTACTTCATCAGTAGAAAAATGTACATATTATGACAGAGCCTAAGGGATTAGAGAGTAGAATTTTTCCCCTATTTGAGGTTTCAAATCTGTATCATGGAGTTTTTTGGGAAGGGTAAAATATTTCTCTTTGTTCTTACTATCTCACTTTGTATTTTTCTTCCAGTAAAATAACCTGAAGTATGAAGTGTTGCAGCTTCCTTAAAAAAAAAATTAAAAAATTAAGCAGAGTGCATTGTGATATCATCCTGCTGTGGATTGCTGGTTAAGAGTTTTCTTTTAAATAGATTTTAATTCAGATAGCTACAGGAGATTTTGTAAAATCCACTTGAAGTCTGATGTCAACATCTTGAAAAGGAAGCAATCTTGTGGGCGCCCGAAAGTGCAAAGAGTTTTATTTTCACCCATTAGACAATAATGGTATAATTTACCTTGTCATCCCCATAGATGCAATCTTCACACATTGTCCTTCTTGTTCTATCAAAATTACCAGTGTGAAATTAGAAGGGAAAGTGATGTCACTAGAACAATAGTTTGACATCTTATTGTACAGTGGTCTACATAAGTGGCTTGGTGTGAATGAGTAACATGATCATAACGAAATATCTTGCCATGCAGTTTGCATACATACACTGTCTATCAGGCTCCAATATATAAACAAACCATTTTACAATAACATGTCAAATTACTGTCACAATGACATTGTGCTTTCTAAAGAACTTCCTCACTAAAAGTATAACAGAAAGTGAGTAACAACCAAGTCATAATTCTTCTGATGATTTGTAATTGCAGCAGACTATATATGCTTAAGCCTTCATTCTGGACACAGTTGTAATCTGTATTCTCTCAAGTGTCTCATCTGACATCAGGATTCGCAGTGTCTCTGTCCTCCTTCTCTAGGCTGAATGATGGCGGGTGATGTTAATAAATTTATCAACCTTTGCTGTCTTCCTACCTTCCAACAGAGAAAGAAGGAAGATAGTGAAGAGTAATGATATTTAAAAGGAAAATAATTTCTAAGTGTGGCTTTAGGCCCAGATTCATCCTCTCTAACTAAGTGCTTAACAAAGTCACTAAATCTTCCTTCCCAGTCTTCCTCTGGAGTCAATATAGGAAAACAGCAGGCATAATTATCTGCTAGATTAAAGAAGTATCCAAAGGCAACAAATCACCTACTTGTCAGCAGAGCGGGCAAGAAGGAAATGATCGGGCCAAAACCACTTAATACTTCAAGAAAGTCACACACTGTATGCAGTTTATTAACCAGTAATCTACCCAATGATGAAATCAAGCATATTCTTACAGGCTTTCCTCAACTGTCACCAGAAATAGCTAAAAAGACATTAAACAATTTACTGATATTGCAACTATTTCAGATTCATCTATAGGATGGACATGGACTAAGGTTACTGGAAAGACAAAGGAACACTTTGTGCATTTGCAGACAATGTACAACTAAGTGTGCATCTATTAAATAGTGTTTCTCACCATGAAAACCTTGAATTTTATATTTGTTTTTGCATGAGATTTTGTCTTTGGTTTGGCTATATATGCTCTCACATTTTGATATGTGCACTCACATTTCAATACATTAAATTTCCACTCAGAGATTTTAAATTATACTTTAATTATTAAAATTTTTAAAGATATTTGACCATAATCTTAACAGTATACATATTATGTATACGTTAAGTGGAACACATGAATAGTCTTTTGGAGACATGTGTGCTTGTTATACATAATACAAGTAGATTAAAATAGCAGTGAACTCAAAGAAGCATTCAATGCAGAATGTGTCCTGACACTATTATTTCTGTTCAAACACATAGGAGGGGGGAGGGAGGGAAATTCTGTGAAGGAAGAATTACATTAGAAAGCTATTCCAAGGGAACAAAACAAAACTTTTTTAAAACTATGCCATGCCATAACAGATAGAGTCAGCTAACACCTTAAAATTAGGAATAACAGTAATTTCAGAGCCTTGGTAATCATTCATATAGAAATCATTTTCTCACAGTTGCTTTCTGGCAACTGCGATCAGTAGAATTCTTGCATACAGTTAGTGTAACCTTGGAAATGTCCGTGGGTGTTAATTATTATAAAGAGCAATTATAAAAAGGACAAAGCGTGAACACATATTTCTTTAAGAAAGGCGTCTTTAATCTTTTCATTTGAACTGGATTCCATATGAACTTCCTTCCAGACTTTCTTTGCACTTGACAAAGAAGAAAATTATCCTTTCTGACCTCCTTTGTATGTACTTTAAAAAGAGATAAAAGAGTCTTGCCAATATGGCTACTCATTCCCCTGACCAAATTGTACCACTTCCTTCCACTGGTCTTGCTACACCCCCTCAGAGGAAACAACGTGGTTAGTCTCATGCAACATTGCCATCTGGTGATGAACTATTTTCATTACACTATACTAGACAATGCTTCACAAAAAGAAAACTAGTCAAGCTGGCTACTTTGCTTAACCATGACTGACCACCTTTGAGTACTCAGTAGGCAAGATAAGGGATTACAGTAAAATGGGTAGTGTCCTTTTAAAAAGATATTTTCTTGCAGCTATAGTTCATATCATCCACTACAAAGAAACTGTGTTCTTTGTGTGTTCACATTGTGAGAAGCTCCAGCTGCATCTGTTGCATCATATGTACAAGTAGACCTCTTTAGAGCAGTGGAAGAAGTTGCACAGGTTAAAAATAAACAACCATAACTTGCATTAGTGTTTTAGCAATGGAGAAGATAAGAGAAAGCACAATCTTAAGGATCAGATATGCAATTAAAAAAGAAATAATTGCTGCTATCACACTAGAACAGTTGCTAGAGGACAGGGAAGCAAGTAATCATTTGCTTGTTTTTTACCCCAAATGGACCTGTGTTGGTAAAGTTCATAACTTGACATTACTGTACAGGCCACTGTACAGAAAAATTAAAAAGTGACATTCTTTTTTCCTACCCCTCTAAATAAATCACTAGAACTGAGTGTCAATAATCCACATCAACAACTTGTCAAGTCTGCAACTACACTTGTTACATACATTAAACAAAGTACACAGAAGCGATAGGATACCAGCTGGGACCAGTTATAAACATCACCCTACATGCTGAAAAGAGCAAGGCTGAATGCAGTACAGGGAGTAAAAAGTTGTGGTCAGGGTAAACTCAGGAGAGATACTAAGGTTACTTCCACCCTCAGATCAACTGATCACAGCTGTGTAACACACAGATCTTAATAAAGAAATAACAATCTGTTAGTAAATTCTAGATAAGAAATAAGAGTCGGGCCTGGAGAAATGGATCAGTTGAAGATACAGAACTTTCTAATGGTGGAAATGGAAGGCTTCTTTTATGGTCTGGTACAAAGAAACTATTTACACCAACAAACTTCATTTGTTCAGCTTCTCACTGAACACTGTTAGAGCTTTTTATCTGTTAGTCACAAAGTCAAAACCAATTTTCCAAACTAGGTGCTTAAGATGTACCTTTTGACTCCTCAAATGTCAAAGTAATTAAAAAGAAAATAATTTTTAAAAAGCTGCCCTGGTGTACTTGCAAAGGATATTTTTATTCACTGTGTATACTTAAAAGTACATCGAAATATGTAGACTTAATATGGGGACCCTGCCATGTGCTTCCATGATGTAAGGACATCACAATCATTTCTTAGAAGCATGATATCTGACGTGAAAACCATGAGGAATTTAAGTTAAGCCATCTTAATAGCACCATAAAAACACTAGGTGCTTTTGTTCCGTCAGTCCTTAGAATTATAACAGTACATTACAGTGGTAACTCAAATGGATAAATTAGAAACAGGAAGCCACAGAGCTTACACTGAGAACAAGCATATGCTTGCAGCAGACCAAATGTGCCTGAACCACAGAATAGCACAGGCAGCCTAGGCAGCACAATTTGGAAAAAAAATATTTAGAAAGGGAAGTTCCTCAAAAGCTTTCCTGTCTCCATACTGTGGGATGAAGTATGGATCACATAAGGGTAACACAGCAGCTTGCTTGTGAACTCTAGAGTGATTCTGGATATTACCAAACCTGGAGGGAAAGTATCTGTCTGCTGCTGCTTTGCCTTTGACAACTATAGCAAGATTGGGAAGCTTTTTCCCCCACCTCAGGGCACAGGAAAAAGTGAGAAGATTCATGTTCACTTTTTATACTGCAGCTGAAGATCTTTGCTAATGTGGTAACATTTTGATTCTCTATCTACAGCAGTTTTTGTGTATGCCCAGACACTGCTGTTTCTGCTAGAAAGAGTCAATACCAGAATCTTATGGTCATTAATGTTAGTAAATAAACTTCAAATTGCAACATTTCTTCTCTTTGCAGAGCAGAAGCTGATTAGGAAAACAAATCATCATGGGTATAATTCTTGATTCATCTTTACATACAGGCAGGTGTGTGTTCCAAATAAACAACTGGTGAACTTAATGAAAAAGCTGATTTTGGAAGAGTAAACTTTTCTGTATGTGATGTTTGGAAGCAGTGTTACAGTGGGACTGACATGGTCATATGCCAGGCACAGTACTGCTGCCTTTGTCTTCTCAGCTTTGTTCTCTCAGATTAAATCTGAGAAGGGAAAGGGGTCAACAATGGAAAAAAATCCAAAACAGTATGCTATATGGAAAAGGAAAAAGGAAGTATCTATTTCTTTGAAAGATGGTGAAGGCAAGGCTTTGAGGGAATTCTCTGAGCAAAGATTCCCTTTAAGAATCACCACTTCTCACATACAGATCCCAGGAGAAGAGACTTTACATCTCATGTTCAAGGTCACTAAAATCCTCTAAATAAAAATAAATTTTGAATGGTAGAAAGACTGATGACATCAAATAATGAAGCATAGAGCAAAACTTAAAGAAGTCTTAGTTGTTTGATCATGTATACATTTATTCTTTTGATGCAACATAAAGGTGTCATATAGGGGAACTAGGAGGTCTTTACCTACCAATGGTCTTTGTGCTAGCAGAGGCTGTTCTGTAAAGAATGAAGACACATCTACTATGTCAATTTTGCCATTTAATTCTTAACAACAAATTTACTTCCTGGGGGCAGTCAACATGGCTTCACCAAGGGGAAGTCATTCTTGACCAACCTGATAGCCTTCTATAAGGACATAACCAGGTGGATAGATGATGGCAGAGCAGTGGATGTGGTCTACCTTGACTTCAGTAAAGCCTTTGACAAGGTCTCCCACAGCATCCTCACAGCTAAACTGAGGAAGTGTGGTCTGGATGATCAGGTAGTGAGATGGATTGTGAACTGGCTGCAGGATGGAAGCCAGAGAGTCGTGGTCAATGGGGCAGAGTCTAGTTGGAGACCTGTAACTAGTGGAGTTCCCCCAAGGGTCAGTACTATTCAATATACTCATCAATGACTCGGATGAGGGAATAGATTGAACTGTCAGCAAGCTTGCTGATGACACCAAGCTGGGAGGAGTGGCTGACACACCAGAAGGCTGTGCTGCCATTCAGTGAGACTTGGACAGGCTGGAGAGTTGGTCGGGGAGAAATTTAATGAAGTATAACAAGGGCAAATGTAGAGTCTTGCATCTGGGCAAGAACAACCCCAGGTACCAGTATAGGTTGGGGACTAAGTTGTTGGAAAGCAGCATAGGGGAGAGGGACNACTTGGTCTAGGTGATCCTGCTCCAGTGGGGGATTGGACTAGATGATCTTTTGAGGTCCCTTCCAATCCCTAACATTCTGTGACTCTGTGATTTTGTGAAACCACAGATCCATGAAGCATAATGGAAGGTGCTATGCACCTTCCTGCCACTGTCAGGATAATGTTGGAAAGACAGCAAGAGAGTAATTTAAATGATCCTGCGACAAGCTCTGTGTTTCTGTAGTGGGTCTGTCTGAGCTGATTTTCCCCATACAGCCTTCATGCTGCAGTACTGGAAGCCAGAAGGTGTTGATAACACACATCCTTGTTATGACTCCCACACAGCACCAAAGGTACGG
>VYZX01025938.1:10409-48599 GCA_013401335.1 Brachypteracias leptosomus
TTCTTAACTCATTTCATGATTTTACAGGCTGCTGATACACCATTTAAGTATTTTGACAGGACTTTAAAAAAGAGATGACCATTAAGGAACAAATGATCAAATACACAATAAAGAAAAGCTGAGCCATTTAAAAATGGCAGATCCACCTCACTGGGTGCAAGAGCCAGCTTCAACTTGCACTGCTAGGAGTGCAAGCAAGCATTTCAAAGGGAACCTAATTAAGAAAACTGACTGACACTTGCTCTCATTGTTGGTCTTCTGGTGTAGGGAGAAATCAATCTAGCACAGACGACTTGACAGCTGTATAACATAAAGGGCACTTCACAAACTGGTGAGTAGGTGCAGACTAAATTCCACATTATGTATTCAGAGAGGGCTCTGCCAGTATTAAATCAGAGAAACAGTCAAATATAGAGAGCTCTTGAGCCCACAGTCTTGTTGACTTTTACAGACCCTACATACAGCAATTTACCCTGTGTTTCACCAACAATAAAAGAAGCGAGCTGTTGCTCTTGGTTCAGTGCAATAGCTTACTGAGTTAAATATATCTTTCTCCAATGAGCAGGATTTTACCTAGGAGAAACATGAGTGAACAGTGAATATTATTTCTCCAGGATTCATCTTCAACCAGCAGAGATATTCAAGTGTACAGTATAATGGGGATATTTTAATTCTTTTTTATTCCCTATTTATTTGTGTACATTCGAAAGGCCAAGAGATTATTTACCGAAAAGGAAGTGAAAAGGCCTATTTACATATGTGCATACAGAATAAAAACAAAAGCAACATAAAAATAAAGATTACTTGGATTCAAATCAAATAATCTTGAAGACAGATATCTCATGAGAAGAAGGTGGTAAGGCAGACAACCAGAAAAGACAAATACACAAGGTGATGAAAAAGCAGCTTTTTGTCAGGATGTGTTTTAAGTTACTTAAAAATTGTAACTTATTCCAAATTAAATCAGAGAAAGACCCCTACTGTATGCTCCTTATATTGTCTCTACATACCATCTATTTAGAGTACAGCTTTAGAAAGCTTTTCATCCTCCCATGACTGCAAGCAAGGCACATTGGTACAGAGCTTCCCAGCTCCTGAAAAATCTTGAATAGTTGCCACCCACATGCATGGAAATGTATTATTTCTAATCTAACAGTATATCTGTACCAAAAGCAGAGCCTCTTGCAGTCAAAGCACACATGACAAGGTACATTAGAGATACAGAAGCAAAGCTCATGCAGCAAGTCAGTTAAAGCAGTAAAAAAAAGCTCAGTATTATCTCATGAACAGTTTCTTGACCTAAAAACCATTAAATTCCATCATCATGTCTTCCCGTTGTTAGAAGCAGATGCTTCAGAAGTCAGAAACTACTTTTGCCCCATAGACTAAAGCTTCAGTTTCTAGACCTTTGTGGTAAAGAGGCCAGACATGAGAACAGTGACAGAACACTGCATCTGAGGCTTTAACTACAGCCTATGTCTGTATCAACCTCAATCCTAAAGAATGACAATTAAAAAAAAATAGTTTAACTGACACTTGAACCAAGTCATTGAATTTCATCCTGCATTAGTATTCTCAAGGGTTTTTGGGTCCTTTTTGCTTACAGATGACACAGTCTATGAGTTGTGTGATGAAGAATTTAATATAGTCTAAGGAAATCATTTCAGTGCTTAGTTCCAATGCATTTAAATGTATGATCTTTATTTCTAGATATAACTTTATTGCCAGTCATTTTTTCACATTCTGTTTTCATCTTCTTTATCTACCAAAATAGTGCTAATTTTACTTCTCAGGAACTGTGTTGCCAGTCCTCTAGTAGTCTAAAGCCTATTCCACACAGTGTCCTGTAGGACAAACAAGTCCCAGTTAGCAGCACGTGCATGGTACAATGAACAAGCATCAGATGCAAAAGCAAAATAGCTATGGCTATGCAGTGTGTTAACTGATCATAGAAGTATATCAACACTATTTATGGTGATGGCTCAAACACTGCTAGCTTAGTAGAGGCATACACATGGAAAGGGGATTTGTGCCGTGTTCCACTGTGTGAGACAGACATAACATTTAGGAAACTCCCTTCCTTTGACTAGGCAACAAGAGCTGCTCATCGTACTGCTAAACAACCTGAATCTTTGGTTCAAAAACTTTAATTCACCATTTCATTTTGATTTCAGATCTCACCCACACGCAAGCATCAAGCAAGGTCAAATATGCATGTTTAATTCTGTAGCACATGACCTAGTTTAGGCTCTCTTCCATATTGTGGGGGGGAGAGGGAGAGGAGGTCGAGGGAGGCTGGAAGAGGCGTTTAGAAGCCTTTTTATTCACTTGAAATCCCAAGCACACCACTGCTTTGTTATCAGTTACAGTAGAAGTGACCTCTGTCAAATGGACAAATCTCCCCCTGCAAACAGAGTTCTTACCATCCAATCTCCCATTTAGGGATGTATTGCTGAAACATTAACCAGCACCTATCCCAAAAGATCAGAAGCCTTGATGAATTGTTTGATGCTCTCTAATCAAATAGGTTTTCACAATGGGCAGGCAGGGAACAGACAATGTGAAAAGGGTTTAAAAAATGTTCTGAAAGAAAAATTTGCAGATCAATGACAGTGGACAGAAGCAGAAGTTAAAAAGACATTTGATCGTATCCCCTACAGCTTCTATTAGAAATGAACTCAATATATTGAAATAAATTTAGATAGCCTGAAGAACAAAAGCATATAAATTTGAGGGTTTGGTTTCACCCATTAAGATGGTAAGAGCTCATTTGCAAAATTCAAAAACAGACTTTCGTGTCAGATTCTGGGGTGTTCAAAACTATAGGCTACATGTTTAGATCTGACTGAGCTGAGCATGAGAGATCCTCTACGCCACCATCTTCCTGCTTACCAAATCCTGATAGCTCAGGAGGCCAAAGTTACCACCTCCACCAGTCTCAAATTATCACAAGAACCAGCTTCTACAAGCTTCACTTGCTGGGAGCTGTGCTGTCACAAAAGAACAGAGTTACTGCTGCCTGAACTACCTGAGGGTAGCCACCCAGGTTCAGGCAGATGTTGCACCCTGTGCTGAGTAGCAGGCTGGAGTTCCTCAGGCATGTATCAACCCATACTCCAATCAGCAAGCAAGTCAGTTGTCTCAGGTACAGCTGTAATGGTAGCAGAAACAGCACTATCATTGATTTAGTCTCATACCCCTGTTTAATCATACTTTCTTCAGAGTCTTTGCTTCACCCAGATCAGGACTAATTGAGATTTCACTTCAGGGAAGTTTTAAGGCCACTTAGTAATTGTTACCAAGTGAAGGCTTGACTCTGTCCTTGGCTTCAGACTCATATATGTATTTGGCCCAGAAACACTGTATATTAATTTTGCATGTCTAAGGCCTAATCGTTGAATTAATGTATTATTCGGGAACCTCAGTGCTCAATTTTATTGTTAAATTTTTGAAGAATACATATCCAGCCCTCATAGTGGGGTGGAAAAAAAAACAAGTGAAAATGTGAAGAAAAGGTAAAAAAAACCCAAACAAACCATGACTCCGAAAGGCTCAAATATCGAAAGAGAAAGAACACTGGATGACCATTAAAACCATTTAAGACTAAATAACTGGGGAGGGAGTACATTTTTAACTACTTCAAATAGATATCATGATTCCCAAGTTTGAAAAACTATATAATAATGTTTGAAAAAATTGCATAAACATACCTGTCTAATATATAAACTATATAACGCCAAACACTTAAAATGTGGTTTTGTTGTTTGAGGGTTTTTTGCCTTGGAAGGGTCTTTTGAGACTAAGTATAAGATGTAAGACCAGAAGGCTCTTGTCTCCAAAGTATGGACAGCCCTGGCATATAACCTGGGACAGGGATGACATGGTCAGATGAAGGGAGAAAGCAATAGAAAAAGACTATTAATTTTGTAAATGTTTTGACTTTTGAGTTAGAATAACTTGAGGAAAACAATGGAATTTTCCTTCCAGAGGCTGAGAAGGAAAAAAATTCCTTAACTGTGAAATATGAACTGCTGTCTAGTTATTTCAATACCTACTTATGGTAAGGCTACAAAAAGCTGCAGAATACATTTGGACTAAAACTATATACACTGATATCTACACGGGACACACAGTATTTGTTTATTCTTAAAGTTTATTTTCTTTACTTGTCATGAGCAAAGTTTGACAAAATGAGTTTCCTAAGAGACAATTTTCGGGGGGAATCTGACATTTCCCATTTGAGTTTTCTTCAAAACCTTCAGAGAAACAGCAGTTTAAAAAAGCATATTTCAACCAGAGAGCTCGTTCTTAAAATCTTGAAACCCTTTTCTAAAGCAAGCTGCCTGCACTTCCTTGCAGAATATTTTCATAGCTTTTCCTTAGCAATACCTATGTGACTGTCTTATGCTAGGCTGAACCAGAAGAAGAAAAAAAATATTAATAGAGACGAAAGGATTTAGCAGCAGCTTACTCTGGGATGTTGCCAGGAATGGGAGAAAAGAAACCAGAGCACTAGCATAGGAGCTCAGTCACATTTTTTAACCATAAAAGTGTTAAAAGCAACAGAAGGTTCAATGAAGTTGAGATATGACATACAGCTTTGTGAAGGATTCACCTCATTCTCTTTTCTAATCCACAAACTCTTGAATCAATCCTACACCAGAACAAAAAAAAGTTGAGTTACCTGCTTAGTTATACACAGACTTTGCAGAGCTATTAAAATACCGTAATGAATGTTTTCTTTGAACTATGAATTAAAAAACCCTACCTGTCATTGATTTGTTTTCCTCAGGGCAAAACTACTGGAGAATCTAATAGAAATATCATCCTTCTTTTCTTTTTTACAACTTCACTTAAAACTTCAATAATCCTGTCTGTATATAAACAAAAACTCTCATGACTGTGCAATCCTAAAGACAAACAATTTGATAGACACACATGATTCTAATGCAAGTCAGCTGTACACTCAAGGAGATATAGAATAATACATTTTGCTCTGTGCACATATAGTTGAGTGAAGTCTCTCAACTTTATGTTTCATTCTCTACTACCTAGTGCAAACTTCTTTGGCACTCCCCTTTCATAAGCACTTCTCAGTACCTGTCCTTTTGAATGACTTATAACATTGTGTTTAATTAAAGCCTACGGCACAACATATATCATTTTCTTATTAAAATTCCCTGGTTCTTACTTCAAAATTCAGGAATATTTAAAACAACATAAGCTGAAATACTGTTTTACATCATTTTAAAGTAAAGGAGAGCTCTTTTTCAACACCTCTGTGACAGCGAGGTCCTGCTGACAGTTTTAAGATCAACAACTAGGTATTTAAAAGTAACTGAGCTTTACAAATGAGCCAAAAAAATCCACTTTAGCTATTGGACCACTGCTTTTCAATTAAAAACATTCAACATCATTTGAAAACTCCACAGTTCTACTAGTTACCTATTTCGTGTAATTTTATTGTTTTCGTCCTATATTTTAGCTTAGTTTATTGTCCAGATGCATATTAAAACAGTTTCATGGTTGGCATGGGCACACCTCTCAAGCCTGTCAAGGTCCCTCTGGATGGCATCCCTTCCCTCCAGCATGTCGACCACACCACACAGCTTGGTGTTGTCTGCAAACTTGCTAAGGGTGCACTCAATGCCACTGTCCATGTCACCAACAAAGATGTTAAACAGGACCGGTCCCAGTACCAAGCCCTGAGGGACACCACTCATTACTGGTCTCCACTTGGACATTGAGCTGTTGATCACAACATTTTGAATGCAACCATTCAGCCAATTCTTTATCCACCGAGTGGTCCATCCATCAAATCCATGTCTCTCCAATTTAGAGACCAGGATGTCATGCGGGACAGTGTCAAAGGCCTTGCTCAAGTCTAGGTAGATGACATCAGTTGCCCTTCCCTTATCCACCAATGCTGTTATTCCATTGTAAAAGGCCACCAGATTTGTCAGGCAAGATTTGCCCTTAGTGAAGCCGTATTGGTTGCCAGCAATCACCTCATTTTCCATGTGNTTTATCCATGCAGGCCTCCTGGCATCCTTACCTGCCTTCCTCCTTTTGGGGATACATCTCTCCGGGGCCTGGAGGAGGCATTCCTTGGTTATTGACCAGCTTTCCTGGGCCCCTCTCACCTTCAGGGCTTCATCCCACAGTACTTCATCAAGCAGGTCCCTGAAGGGTTCAAAGTCTGCTCTCCTGAAGTCCAGGGTGGTGAATTTGCTGCACACCCTCCTTGTCACCTTCAGGATTTTCAATTCTACCATTTCATGGTCGCTGCTGCCAAGGCTGCCCTTGAGCTTCACATTAGCCACCAGCCCTTCCTCATTGGATGAATCCATCAGGGATTTCATTGAATTATTTAACCATTTCACTTGCCCTACATTCACACTCTTTCTTTTATCTCTGTGTCATCTAATAAAGGAGTCTGCTGCCAGAGGAATATCAGCCAGTTTGTTGGAAAGGAAGAAGAGTCAGAAGGGCTGCATCACTCCCCATACAGGGATTTCTGAGGCAAACCTGAGTTGGATCGCACAGGCCCATTGACCTTGCCAAGCACAGGTAGCTACCAATAGCAAGGACTGAAGCTTGCTGGAAGAAATATTTAGACAACTCAAGAGCCAAACCTCTCCTAGTATAGCTCTGGAAACAGACAGGTAAAGGTTTCCCAGGCAGCAGTCTGCAGTCCCTAGCAGGCTGACACAGCCACAGTCCAAGAGCTGCACAGCCCTCTGACAGACTAGGGCTGGAATTGCTTCTGCTTACAAAGACAACACTGCAACATCAACTGGGATGCTCCCTTACTCATTTGGTATTTAGTTAGGTGCAGTTATTGCTAACCTGTAAGGGTGCACTGAAAAACATCCCGCAATTTAGGAAAGCTCCAAGCACGACCAAAATCATACTGCCAACATTGCTGTCAGTTTGATCTCTGAATGTATCACGTAAGTCCTTACATGATGGACAATACACAGCAATAACTAGTTTGGGCCAAGCAGTTACAGTCACCGTACTCAGCACTGCAACAAATTTCAGGTGCGGGATTCCATGTGAACTACAGTGGAAGTGGGCTTGAGCATGCTCCTCCTTCTGCCTTTCAGGTGCCTGTTCCTCCAAATTTCTCATATGCCTTTCTTCAAATCAAGTGACACATGCAGTTTCTCTCTTGGTGATCATGAATAGGTCAATAAATAATTGATTTTCCTACTTCTAGCTCATTTTCATTGTAGTTTGGCATCTTTCCAAAATGCAGCACAAATGATTATTTTTTTAAATGAGAATGACATGTTTCACTTGAACTTCATATTGTTCTACTTTGGGCAGCTGTAACAAAAGGAAAAAAGAGAGAAGCCTTGATTCCCAAGTTACTGAAAACCATGGACTAAAACAAATAACACAGTGGCTAATTCCTCTGCAGCAGAAGAAAAGCTGGATCCTCCCTAAGGATACCAGCTATGTCCCAGAGTACTCTATCTGGCACTCCGTAAACAGCTCTGGCTGATTCTTGTCTGCTTCACACTAATCACTCACTAAAGAGAACGCAAAAACCTGATCATCCAGATGAAAGTTCTCACCACCCAACAAAGTATCAAAAGCTTTTCAATGACTGTTTAAGATTTTTACACAAATCAGAAAAGATTCAGTGTAGGTTTTCTTCAGAATACACCATAGTCAATTTTCTGAAAGATGAAGTGTTCATAATATGTACTGAAACTCTATACTGTTCAGCAAACCAGGATAGGATCAACAGGCTGAAGTGAGAACTCATCCCAAACATCAACAGCCTACTACAGGTGATGAGTTTGGTAACCCTTCCCCTTTTTCTAGGCAGAGGGGATTGAATTTCACATCACAGTGTAATAAAATCTTCGCAACCTGTCTTCCCACACTAGCTCCTTTTTTTTTTTTTTGTGAACAAGGATCAGGAGTAAGAAGCCAGACCTGTTTCAACAGCTGCAAATATTTGTTTTGCCAATTAAGATATAACCTAGTTCCAACAATCTATTCATCAAGATGTAACATTTTGTATGGACAAGATATCCTTATCCTGATGCAATTTGGAAAGTCTTTTTAACAACTGATGAAGCCCAGAAAAAAAAACTGACTAGGTTGTATCCCACAGTCTACAGCTGGAATTCAGAAAAACATTAAAGAATTTTCTACGTTCAGATTCCCCTAATTCCACTAAACAACAACAACAAAAAAGTGCTTATGATTCTAACATCAAATTAAGAATGTTATTCATTGAAGAAAAAAAATTAAGGAAGAAAGTGGAAGGATGTTTTATATTTAGTTTTAAGGTAAACATATTGTCCTTTTTAAACATTTGACAGAGTTCAAGTACAAGCAGCACAATACTGTCAAGCTAGAACTCAGGCTATGTTTCAGTCACATGGTTAATATGCTCAGATAATTTCTGACGTTTATGGTTAGCTTTAAAGTTCAAAGCAAAGACCGTTTTTAAGGAGAACAGGCTTTTACATAGTTAGCTTCTTTTTGACACTGTTCAGAATTTCATTACAAGTGCTATAGGACAGATTATGGCCCTCATTCAGAAAAACAAAACAAACCACTAAAATGTATATTTGCCATTGAACTTGCTCTTACATATTCCCCCAAAATCAGTTTCTCCAGAGGCAGTACATTCTGTCACACACTTCTTGTTAGCCTAAGAGACTTTAGAAAACAGTAATATATAACATTTTTTGCATATATGTTTGGGAAAAAAAGATTGCATTTGGTTTAATACTTTATCAGACAGACTTTTATGAACACTGCTTATGAAGATCTAAGAATGATCACTTAGAAGCATTTAAAAATGTACCATGGTAGGCTCCACACAGATAACATGACAAAAAAATGTCTGGCTGAAAAGGATTTTATACAACATCTATTAACTCTTTTAATCTGCTTTCTTTTTGGTTGTGAAGCTTGTCATTGAGCCACAGCCTTTGGTTTTTAATGAGTATCAAATAGATGATCTGAAAGAACTCTAGCGAGACAATCATTAGCGCTACTTGTGTAATAGAGAAACACATATTATTCCAGCCTATGCCTGTAGCACAGACTAGGACATGTTCTAGAGAGGAAAGAACTAGTTAGCTAAAAGATTGCACAGAAAATCTCCTGCCAGACAACTCTCTCTCTCACACACACACATGCACTTTCCTTCATTTAAAATTCATGAAGTGCTGCTTTTGTTTCCTCTCTCCAAGATGAGCCCTGATACTCTTGCCAAAAGCAAGCTAACACAGTGTAATTGTTTTTCATCTAAATTGCATGTCCAACCTGCTTAGTTTTCAAATAACATTGATGATGATGCTTTGATGCCCAACTGCCAAATGACAAAGTACAGGGCACATAGGCAGATGGGCATGATGAGAATTTTTAATCATTATGTCTCTCAGTCAGTTTACAGAATGTGAAAAAAAACAGAGATGAAACATAGGAGAGAAAAATTCTTTGTAAGAATAAGATGATTTCTATTTTCATTAAGAATAATAACTTAGAAAAACTAATAATGAAAGGAGCAATTCAGAACAAAGATCCCCTGAGGTGTTTTTAATCTGCTATATTCCATACAGCTAAGAGGGTGTTTTGAAAGGTTACAAAATGAAAGAGAATGGTCAGAAAGCACAAAGGCAGCTTTCTTTTTTAACAAAGACACAAGCCTTTGTTCTAAGAGAAAAGCGGTTTCAGAGTTTGAACTTCACAGAGGACACTTGTAAATTGATGAAACCATAAATTAGAATCTAAAGTTGTCACCCTCTAACTTTCTCCAGTTCATAGACATACCTGAACTGTATACCTGCACTGATCTCTCATTTCACCTCTTAGACATCCTATTGCTTGTCACCTAAACAGATCTATGAGATGCAGCTTTGAGAAAACAGACCCACATGGAAATACATAAGGAAAGCCATGATTAGTCAGATTCTCAAAGTATATCCTCAATCATGGTCAGCCAAGGGAGAAAGATATGCAGCTTTTACTATTGATCCATGTGCTTCATTCTGTTACATGTAACTTGATTCTGTTTATCATGCTTCTTCCAGTTAATTTAGTACCTTCCCAGGTTAAACTATTGTTCTCTAATTACATTGTCTAATCTCTATAGCCCAGGGGGCAGGGAGCGTATTTCTTTCCTTGTTCTGCCCGTAATGCATGTGGCTTCAGCAGCTGCAGCACTCCTGCTGGCTCTCTATAACCTTATCTTTGTCATACTTGGGCACTGGTGGTTCAAGAAGAAGCAGGGCATCCTGCAACACATCCTTTACAGGTGGGTGAAAGTGTGTGAACACTGAATAGGAGAAGGAGTGCAAGGAGGGTATGTGGCAGCATAAGGTGATCACAATGTGTATCTAGATCTCACTGTGAAATTACAGGAGAGCAGAGGTGGAGGTTTTTTGTCAAGACATATGAAAGCAGACTTTTTTCTTTTTTTTTTTTTTTCCAAAGCAAAAGAGCTATTGACTTTCTTCTGTTAAATGAAATCACAAACAACAGTTTCATATTTAATACATACCCTCTTCTATTCTCAAAATTAGTCAAAAAACATTAGTTCTCATGCTTCTTTCTTTTTCATGTGGACTTTGCATCTGCTTATGCACACATGTATACTCCTGATTAAAAAGACACCAAGAAAATAAGACCTCTCACATTAACGAAAACTATTCAGAAAGAAACTGACTCAGTGCATACACACCCAAATCTACACTTGCCATCAGTTCAGCACCTGAACATCGGCACTTGTGACTTTTCTTTGTCACAGGTGGCATATTCATGGAATAGGAACAATCACACGTACCTTCCCATGCAACACCAATACATATTATATTTGTATTTTAAGTTTTATCTTGAGAAAGTGCTTAACATTTGGCTGCTCAGATATTTTCACTCTCATTAGAGCATAATTCTCCAGGTTGCCAGTAAACCAACCCTGGGCATTTAACCAAATGTTTAAAACACATGCTTAGATGTATTTGTGTCTTTAAATACTGGCTTTTGAGCTCATTAGCAAGTGTTATCAAGTAAAACTTGCTATTTACAAATTACCATGTACTTTTACTATATATAAAGAGTCTTTAACTGTTACACAAGAGCTTGCAGAAAACCTTGAAACAAATCACAAAAGATGACTTTGTTGTTTAATCTTTTCTCTCATTAAAGGAGAAAGAGCAGTGTGATTAAAAAAATCAGTATGAGGTACCAAACAATCTGCTTCAGAAGTAATCAGTGTGTAGAGAACACGTCTAGCTACAGAAGTCCCACAGCCTATTAGCAGTAACACAGATCGTGCATTTACTAAACCTGTCTGCCCTTGTGTGAAGAGAGCAAGGAGAAGGGCACAGCAAGTCAGTAACAGCCACAGCCTGAACTTCACATGAGTGCTATTGATCTTATTGACTGGGTCACTGAAGTGCTGCTGTACATTAAGTAGGGAAGAACAACTGAAAATTACATTAATTCAAATTGTTAAATCAATATTTAACAGTATAGTTAGCAGCAGCTGACCTCAGATGCACCCTTAATAAAAAAAAGGTCAACTAGAACAGCTAGAGTCATAGCAACCCAGTTATCTGAATTAGTGTGAAAGATGTATTTTAAGGGCCTGTATAGAACGTAGAAAACGCCATATAAATGTAGTCATTCTTTGCAGTTACTTCATTTCCTGTGTCAAAAAAAAGATTCCTGCCACCACATTGTATTACACATGAAGAAATGATTAACCATTTTCTCTTCACCTTGTAGGGTTTTTTTAAAGGGTCATTCAGATAACCGCTGACATAGAATTGGAAGAAATTAAAAATCCTAATATTTCACTGCCATGTGTCTTTTCTGATATGTTTGTGGAACTTTTTTTATTATACTTTTGAAGAAGTTCATTTGAAAACAAACAATATTACAACAGGACTCTGCCACTGACAGGCTTGTCTGACTGGTTTTCACCACTGCATATATGGGGTGTTCCTTTCTCCGATAAATGAGCTGCATCCTGGTCTGAGCCTCAGGAATTGCCTCTACAGGACAATTCTGGGGAGAAAAAAAAGCTTTAAAATAAATTTTTTGGTCAAGTTAGCATTCCAAAAATACAGAATAGTAAAACAAATAGAAAGCAGACTTAGATCATTGTACTTGAATATCCCAATAACAGTACACCAAGACATACCTAAGCTGCTGCTGACCAGCAAGTGAAACTCCTGAGGCATCATCTATGCGACCAGGCTATGAGATCATAGTGCACAACAGATGGTTCAAAGAAATGTGGCCTCATTAACAGATTAATAACATTGGATTAATACATCAAATTAATCAGAAACACCTTAATTCAATTTAAATAATAATCTTTTTTAAACCAGACCTCTTTCCATCAGTATGATCACTAAGTTACTAGTCTACAGATCTAGGTTCAGCTCCTTCCTTTTTCACAGGCATCTTTCACTGATAGCAAAGTACATCAGATGTTTTTTCTTACGCTCAATTCTGCCTGTTCAGCAGAATGATAACAATACTTCTAAATATTACCTAAAACATATTTTAAGTACTTACTACTAATCAAAAGGATACTAAAAAACTGTGTGATTTTATCTTATCAGACTTTACAACTTTGATTATTCTAGAAACTCTAAACAGGTACAGCTTTGGGAATACCATTTCTTCCCATAGGCTGAAGTCTAAACATCATTAAACATCTCATGTAATATTATCCACTGACTTACTTAAGACAATTATCTCAACTATTTCCATTTTTTGAGTGGGGAGAGATCAGTCCTTCTGAATCAGCTATGAAAGGCCATAATCACCTGCCATTTTATTGCCTAGTGATTCAGTGCCATGAGGTCCTTCTGCAATCTTTTACAAGCAGCCTTCCTCCTTACCAGACTGAACATCCGCAATGCAATGGATGCAAAAGGTAACACACTTAAGTAAAGTATATAGAGTGAGAGTTCCTAAACTGATTGTTTCTAGTCACAAAAGATTTTGTGATTAAACTAGATGGTTTTATAAAAATATCAGTCCAATACGCAGTTCACTGACACAGGATGTTTTCTGTGCTGAAAGTTTACAAGAATTCAAAAGACATACACACACACAAAAAAAAAAAGAAAAAAAAGAAAAAAAAATACTATTTATCAACCAGAAATTATTAAAACAACCTATTTCCTCTAGTTCACATAATTTAAAAACTATTAGCGTTATTGTATGTTTGCCCTATAATTCCCACATAAACTTTTACTGCTAGCCACTAACAGAAATACGACTTAGATCCTGAAGTTTCACCTAGTATGGCCACTTTTTACTTCTCCTTTCTCCCAAGTAGGGAAAGCAAGGTGCTTCCAATTTTATGCCTGAAGCACAGATGACAGGTTATTTCTCCAGCATATATCAAGGTAGTAAAAGAGCTTAAGCATAGCATTTTTGATTCTCTGTCTTTCAGCAGTGACCAAATAAACATTGTCCTTGTCCTAGATCTGAAGGTGATAAAATACTTCACCAAACCATAATGAAATTCCACAGATCAGTAAGATGAACTCATTTAAAGAAAACTTTGGCCTCCAGAAATCTCCTTCATTTGCTATTTAATTCTTTAATTCCTTTACAAAAACCTAGGTCCTCTACCAGTATCTTTCTAGGAGTTTTATACATTGCAAAATATTGTTTAATTATTTACACTTAAAATACCCTTATTTCTGTACTTAACACCACAGTATTTCTGAGATTTACAGTTTGAAGCAAGAAAATAAGGAGTTTTTTTAAATGATGACCAACTGAAGTAACAGAGTAGGTTGGCTGACATTAAAAAACACAAATCAGTCTTCAATTTAACAATTGCATGTCAAGGCAGCATTGTCCAGATATGGTACCAAGAAAAACACAGGGCAAAACTGATCAAAGACATATTTAGCTATTGGAAAACAAGAATAATAACTTTCCACCACTTCTTCGGGAAGTTGAAAATGGCACATTTTATGAGGCATGAGATCCCTGCAGTGACACCTGTTTAGTTGCTTTTTAGTGACTGTAGCCACAACTCAAATGCAGCAAGACCTAGCATTTACTGAATCAAATTTGCTGTTACTACTATTCTCTTAAAAGCAAAAAAAATACCCCAAAACAAGCAGGAATGACTGCTAGGAAGACAACAGAGTTATACTGCCGCAATGCACCATGTACTCCTTAAGAATATTGCTTATTACTATAAAAACTCTATCTTTTTTCTGACACTATTTTCATTTACTTCAGTAGTAGCAGCTACCATGGAACAGAGCAAAGGTTTATTCAATTATGTTTATTTTGTTGCCAGAATTGAGAAAAGCACATTTTCTTAACACAGTTAATACATCAGTATTACTACAATTTTAGAAAGGACTGGTTAACTAAATATTAGATTTGAAAAACCTGGCACACAAGATAATGAGGAAATTTCTTTTATGCTGGCATAGCAGCTGAATTTTTGAAAGCACGCAGTGTTGCCTAATTATTTTAATTCTAAATTCTCACTAAGTTTTTTTTTTATTCATGATTTTTATCTCCATGGTTTGGAAAAGTTTTACATCTTCTTTGATGACTTAAGTCAGAAATCTAGCAAGTAATGGAGGCATCATGTTTTCATAATGCCTCAGTTCAGGAGGCTTTTGGTAGACAGAGCAACTGTGAATCAAGGAACAATAAGCTCCTCTGAAGTGAATTTTTAATTAATGCAGTGCCTTACTGCAGTTCACTGGGGCCATGAATGTCATCCAGGATATATTTTCTAACAGCTTTCTTTTCCTTTAATGCACCTTTCTGTTAAAAACAGATGACATTTTGTCACCACTAAAGCTGGAGTGATACAGGCATATCGCTAGTGAATACACTTATTATTTACTGTGAAACTTCTATGAGATTTAGACTTAGGGTTTTTATTAGTTGGCTGAATTCATTCAGTTGTCACTTCTGTTAACTGAATTTTGGAAATGAAGTATTTAATTCCTTTTTATTTCATTGGTGAATAGATTTCACTGCTAAAATAACCTCTTCTAGTCAAAGAATATGTTTAAATAACATTAGAAAAATAGCTTATTCTTTGTCAAAAGGACACTGACTGGGTTTCATTCTGCAATTCAAGGAAAGTTCCTATTTACAATTGCCAAACATTTTCAAACCAACCTGATGCACTCCCCAAAATATCCCACATGACACACTCTGACTTTCATTTAACATTGGATGCATAGCTCCTTGACTGCAATACTGATGCCATAGAAAATGTTGTTTAAAGTTCCTGTGTAGTAAGTTATAATCAATACGTCCTGTGAAATTTAAGATAGGTAGTCGCCCAGAAACATATCATGCTCTGTTATACTCACAAGTGACCTGTATTTGTCTTTTCATGTATATTTCTTCCTAACAGAAATGCTTTATCCATTCAAATGAAGTTATATAAATCACAGTGTCTTCCTTTTAACTAAAGGTAATAGTACACAAAAGTTGCATGATAGCTGGAGGCGTGATGCAGTGCTCTTGACAGCTTCTCTTTTGTACAATGTAAATCTCGGCTAGTTTGATAAAAGCATACTGCACTTGAAAGTAAGTGTTATTTGGAGGAGAATGAGTTCTTTTCAGTTGTCATTGAAGTGCTGCACCAGGGATTTGATTTGCATAAAACCTGATTATACTTAGTATCTGCTCATGTACCTATGCTAAATCAGCATCACTTCATCAGCACACAGAGATTATCTTTCCCCTATACTCTAAAATCTTCCTAAGAGTTCTTATTATTAGAAGGTATCATACTTCAGTTTAAAAAATATGCATGTAATCATACATATAATACTCATGAGTACTCAGATGCCTCCTAATTTCCTGCCTTTCTCTTCAGTTTGTTCCTTAATGTGAAATAAATGTCTCTAACTGATATTCAGTTTCTAAATAACTCTTCTCTGGAAGCTGTAATGACTCATGAGGTGCACAGAATTTCGTTAAATATATGAAAAGATGATCAAAATTATCTGTTTGGGTTTTTTTTAAAAGGATCCAATACTTGAATTTACAGATGGATTTGTAATATGTTGTTACATTTTCTAGTTATATCTTTATGTCTAGGTCATCACAAAATGCACATCACAGAGTTTGTGTGCTTAGTGTATGTTGTATGTGAGTGTGACAACAATGATGTCCCGTGCAAAGCTATTACTTCACTATGACTATGACAACTCCTCTCAGGCCAAAAGCAAATATTCATGGCAGCTTTAACATCAATGCCAAAAGTAAGACCATATCACAAATACAAGATAAGAGCAAGACATCATTCCCTTCTGTGCTATCTAGTGAGTTTCTAGTAGTCAAAAAGAAATATTAAGAGAATTTCCTCAATTTACAAGATGTCAGGAAGACCCTAACTTATTTGTCTACTTAGACAAATCAGAGAAATAACTGGGGGTGGGGAAGGTTCTCTTAATGGATAACTTTGAACCCAAGCTACAAACTCATCAGATCTAAGAAGCTTATCTTGAGTGGCTACATAAAGGAGAGTAAAAAAGTGTAACCATGTTGTTTGGTAAAGTCACAGACAGGAATCATTATTCCACCCTTACTTAGTCTTATGAAGTCACCTTAATCACTGACAGGCTGCCTCTGCATTATTAAGGTCAAATACATAAGGTGAGCCAAAACACTTATATGCATTGGTATACACAGGCTATAATTAGAATGCGTATGGTAAGAGAGCTCCTCTTCAATCATGAGCATGGCTGGAAGTATCGTGTATTTGAAGTACAACTTTTTTTTAACTGCATACTTTAAACTTGGGCCAGAATTTCAGACTTCAATATCCAGCAGCTTGTAGCATTTCACTGTACCCTGCTGGTGCTAAATTCTTTAGAAAAAATCTGACTACCCAGGCACACATGTGGAAATGTAGTTCATAACTCACTCAAAGGAAAAACAATTTTCACTGCAACAGTCAAAATATTTATTAAATAAGAACTATTTCTCTGTCAAACTACAACTGTCTATGTCCCGCATTTCTGGTATCAGTTATAAGAAAAATGCAGCTGAGAAAGCGTACTTTTTACTGCATACTTTTCTTGAATTCTCTAATAGTAAACACAGTTTTGTCAAAACTTTCTTTTCTCAAAGTTTTCACAGACTCCCAGCAAGTTTCAGAGTCCGTATATATTGCTACAAAGCATCTGAAAATAGAGGTATAAAGTGGAAGCGACAGTGTAACCTTAGCTAATTTCCTCTTCAGTAATAAGATGTAAAGTTCAAAGTACTTATAGTTTTGCTTTCAGTTCAGATTCTGTTTCACCCGGCTGAAAAAGTGATAGAGAAAACTATGCATGTTAGATAAAGCAAAACCTACACTTTAACTAGTATATGTTGGTTGTGTTATCCATCCAAGGTAGCACCAACACATGTCACAACCAACCTATCATCATTCAGGATAGCCTCAAATGGGATCAATTAACACGTTTCATTATGCAAGTGGTAATTTTTGATTAGCAAATAGTGTGTTTATATAGAATTCATATGCTTTACATCAGGATTTTAATAACATTGCTCATCTAATACTGGGTAAAACCAACTGCTCAGGATTTAGCCAAGCACCAGAACAGTCATTGATTGACTCTGTTTATTCTTCTGGACAGTAATTACCCAAAGCATATTAGTCTTTCATCGGGGAAGAGTTGGGAAGAAAGATGAATTACTTTAACTGAATTAATGATTGAGAAATCATGGAAGGCAGAGAGAAGTTGGAGCTGATAGATCATAGAATCATTCAATGGTTTGCATTGGAAGGGATCTTTCAAGATCATCTACTTCCAACACCTTCACCACAGCAGGGACACCTCCCACTAGACCAGGTTGCACAGGACCTCATCCAACCTGGCTTTGAACACCTCCAGGGATGGAGCATCCACAACCTCCCTGGGCAGCCTGTTCCAGTGTCTCACCACACTCTGAGTAAAGAATTTCCTTCTAATTTCTAATCTAAATCTTCCCTCTTCCAGTTTGAACCCATTACCCCTCACCCTATCACTGCAGGCCCTTGTGAAAAGTTCCTCTCCAGCCTTCTTGTAGGTCCCCTTCAGACCTACTGGAAGGCTGCAATAAGGTCTCCTCGGAGCCTTCTCTTCTACAGGCTGAACAAGACCAATTCTCTCAGCCTGTCTTTGTAGGAGAGGTGTTCCAGCCCTCTAATCATCTTTGTAGCCCTCCTCTGGACCCTCTCCAACAGGTCCATGTCCTTCTTGTACTGGGAGCTCCAGAGCTCAATGCAATACTCCAGGTGGGGTTTCACAAGAGTGGAGTAGAGGGGCAGAATCACCTCTCTTGACCAACTGGCCACACTTCTGCTGCTGCAGTCCTGGATACAGTTGGCTTTCTGGGCTGCACTTGTACGTTGTTGGCTCATGTTGAGCTTTTCATCAACCAGCATCCCCAAGTCTTTCTCTGCAGGGCTGTTCTCAATCCACTCCTTGCCCAGCCTGTATTTGTGCTTGGGGTTACCCCAACACAGGTGCAGGACCTTGCACTTAACCTTGTTAAACTTCATGAGGTTGACATGGGCACACCTCTCAAGCCTGTCAAGGTCCCTCTGGATGGCATCCCTTCCCTCCAGCGTGTTGACCACACCACACAGCTTGGTGTCGTCCACAAACTTGCTGAGGGTGCACTCAATCCCACTGTCCATGTCACCAACAAAGATGCTCCTCAAAGAGAAAGGAGAGAACATAAAAAAATCCTTGTCTTCATTCCCAATGTAGGTTTCTCTTCTAAAGTTGTATGCTATGTATATGTCTAGCGTCAATACTCTAACTACATGAAGCAGAAAATCATCTATAGCTTGCTTTCTAGATACAGCGACAGAGAAAAGGTGCAATCATCAGGAATACAAGCTCTGATATGCAAGCAAGAAAAAGAAACACAATTAAGCTGAGTCATCTGAGTCTTTAAATACCTCTGTATTTAAAGCAAGGATTTGTAGATTTCTGAATGAAATGTTTTAAATTAATTTTAACTTAACCCAAGACCACCTTGGTCACATTTGCATTAAACTAACAAAATAACATAGCATGCTATTCGGCTAGCCATGGCAATACTTCAAAGCTAGAAAGGATCGATATCTGGAGAGCCCTCCACAGATCTACTGAGATACTTTTCTGTAAGAACATTTTGGGGCTTAGTAACCAAAGGAAGAGATGAAAATGGGCAACATGGGATGAAATTAAAAAAAAAACCAAGAGGTTTCTGAGCTGAAGAAGTGACTAGATTGTTGTTGCCAAAGTTAGTTGCAACTTGGTTTCGCAACTTTGTGCAGGAAATTGAAGTGTGTTCCTGAAAAGGATGGAATGAAAAACTAGGTTGTTGTATTCTCTCCCATCCTCCCAGGAGGAAAAAAAAACAACCAAATGTTTCTAAATGGTTTAGTGTCATATTTACCAGATAAAATATATTTAGTATACCCTCAGACCTAGGGAGGTTTTCTAGTGCAAAGCATAGAGATTTGAAATACCAAGAGCTCTGATCTCAAAGTACCTGCATGAAGCTCCAACAAGAGGAGCTTTGGAACCTTGACTGTAGCCAAATCTCGAGCCATCAAAGTACTCGTGGCCACTCCAGTCTTAGCAGCATCAACCTACATAATTGGGTTATCCTCATCTTCGGATTCTGGACACCTGGGATCCTGCAGTCAAGTATCACTCTGCACAAAAACATGAACCCTGGATCCTGAAATTCCTTAGCAGTCTACCAGATCCAAACTGGAGACAAATATCAGAAAGGATTTTATTATTAAAATAAATGCACTGAAACAGGTATTTTCAGGGAAAAAAAAAAAAGTTTTTATTTTCACCAAAGAGCATTTTTCCAGAAACTCTTGATATTTTCAGTGCATGTTGGCACCATTACTCTAAACTCACTCAAATCAAACTGAAATCAAGTGTGATTTCTTTTAGACACAGTTGAGTTCTACTGAACTAGAACTAAGTTAAAAAAAAATTAAGGCACTAATAGTCCAAGTATTAACATACACACTCAATTCACTGCAAGCAAGTAACCCCATTTAGTTCAGCAATGAATGCCATGTTAAGGATAAGCATAACTGTTTCCAGGTTTCAGGTCTAATCTAAATTACTAACCCATACAAATGTCCTAATATGTGTATGAGATGGTAAAATACATGCACGTACACAGTGTGTTATTATGTTTTCTCAATGGAACTCAAAGCCAAGTGCCAGAAAGCAAGTAGCAAAATGAGGGTTTGGTTTTTTAGGCTTCAGGAGAATAAATTGTCCAACTCTGATGAGAATATTGATTTTAGGTTTTAATTACTATTCTAATGGAGTCAATTTCACTTGCAATTACACATTTCACTTTACGATTTAATAAATCATTACAGTGGGAAATAAAACAGAAGATACTTATGCTTAAGACTGAAATTTCTGGTGTAATTTGCATACAAGACATGATCTCAGAGAAAATACACTCTTGGTTATATTTTCACATAGTAGAAATAACTGCAAAAAACCTGAAGAGATACATCAGGTACAGATGTTTTAAAAAATAAGCCACACTGCTAATACTTAAGTTCAGAAACTTGATGATTATGCAATTTTCTATAGCTCAGAAGTAGAATAACTTCCCACTGAAACTCATGATCTTAAATGTTTTCTGTGACATTGTTGATGTTGCACTCTTTATTATTAAGAAAATCCACCCACATAGAAACCATCATTTCACAAACAATAATGTTATGCATCCATAGGCAAAATAGCTGAAAAATGGTAAGTTTAATTAAGCAGAGATATGATCATGCATAATAGATCAGTTGCACAAAGGAGTCACATTTCGTAGAGTACTTAAAGAAAGGATGTTTTTCTAAGTTTTCACTTTTTAAAAAATAATCATTCCCATATGTGTATTTTTGCTTCAAGATTAAAAGCTACAGACACAAAAGAGAAAAAAAAAACAAAGAAACAACTTTGATAACAGTGGTGCTCCTTCCAACCTTTAACTTCAGAGTAGAAATCAAACAAGACATTGATTATAAAGTGTAACATATTATAAAATACTTATAGAAAAGGATGTTGGCACAGACTCAGTTTACACTTCTTCCTGATCTTTACATACTTCCTCGGTTTTATTTTTATTATACATTAAAAAGCTTTCAAGAAAACCATTTTTAAAAGGTAAATACATTCAAGCAAATTCTCAGGAAAGTATGTACTCCTACTGGAATAGTCTTCTCAGTTCATAAAATTAATACAGGAGTTGAACCCTATATTAGTTTCTTTCTCCACAATAATTATTTTTCTACCTAAAAATAGCCCCCAAGAGCTTCATTAAGCAGTATTGTTTCTTTGCTAGAATTGCAAATAAATAAAACAGAAATGTTTCCAATTTGGAGGAGGCCCATGACATCTGAAGTCTGCAGCCTAATCCACAAAAACAATTCTAAGAACAATTTTAGTTCAGTTTAGCCAGGGCCCATAATATCCGCTGGTATCTCTACAAAAGTGTTACGGATCATTATGATCTATTTACAGGACCAGAGCATGCTCTCCATAAACACACTAAACCAGATAAAAACACCTTAAGCAGCCAGTTCATTGATTACTTTTATGATAAGAGTAATGGAAGTCACAGAGCAAACATAAAAAGAAGGCACTGTGGGTAACTTCTCTGAGTCATTTGTGCTAAAGAAATGCTCAAAAAGGGGAATAAGAGGCATGAACAGAGTAGTCAGTGTTTGCAAGGTTAAGAAAGCATGTGAATTTAAGCCAGGTTTTAAAAGACGCACAAAGTGCCCCAAAGAAATCCTTCAGTAATTGACTGAAAAAGTAGCATGCTTACTTCCCAAGACTTGAATAGTAAAAAGTGCCAGAAATTAACACTTCTGACTTTGAATCTAAAAGAGTTCTGCAGCAGGCCAAGAAGATCTGGACCATGCGGGAAAACACAGACAAAGCAGACGAACTGAACTAGTTCGACAGCTTCAGAGAAGACATAAAACAAAGTCTAAACACAAACCAAGATCACAAGATTATTTGCATCTAATATTTTAACAAGGATCAGCTATTGAATGGCCTGAAATATAAAGATCAACAACTGAGCAAATTTTCACTGTATGTTAAAGCATTGAAGCCTTTGAGATACAGAAATCTCTGTGAAATACTTTAAAGTTATTTAAAAATAGAAAACGAGCTCTGGCTGGATCTGACTTTCAAGTCAAACTTACTACAGACATTTGCCAAACATGACCAAAGATATTCAGCATATAGCGAGAAGCTGGTGACACATTCCAGGAAACACAGTGCAAGCAGCAAGAGACAAACACTTCCTGGAAATTGAGAGCATTCTTAGTTTTGGAGAGAAGAAAGAGGAGTACTTCATTGACTGACGGATCTTGCTAATGCTCTGTAAGCAAGAACAGCATGGAAAATGAGTTAAAAGAAACATAAATCTGCTTTTCATCCACTAAACACAAAACCCCATGTTTATCTTGCAACCTATAAAGTCAAAATATAAATGTCATTAGGGAACTACCCAGCATGCTAAGATAACTACCACTGATTTAATTTCAATTTTATTTGAAAGACCATGGGCACCCACAGCATTCAGGAACTGATTCATGTTCAGTCAGCCCTGAGACAGGATCAAGTCATCCCCAGGTGATATGGTCACTGCCCTCACCATTACAAATTAAATCAACCACATGATCATTGATCACGACCACCTTTGTCACTACCACAGCAAAAACATTCAGGAACCACAACATAGGCTTCTTTCAGACTTAGAGGAAGAGGATGTCCTGCAGATATTCTTTGTGCAAAACAGAGACAAGCGTTTGCAACACTTCAGAAACAGTGTGATTTTGACGACAGATGACTGTTAACTATCAGCATGTTTACACCAATTAGTCAGGAATTCAGTCATATCACTCCATCACAGTACCACAGTCAGCCAAAAGCCAAAGATGGGTCAGCAGCTAAAATTTTAGCATCTTAACAACTGCATGAAGCAAACAAGTATGCCAAACCACATAAAAACTGTATTTTGAAAGAAATAACTGCACAGGAAATCTTCATTTACAATGTCTCAATAAAACATTTAGTGCCAAGATGCAGGCCTTAGTATCTGAGGCAGGACACAAAGTAAGACACAGAGTGTACCATAATGGTGACACAAAACCACCCAAGGATCCTGTGAGAATAAAACCATTTTCTCAGGATAAATCATGTTCCAGAAAAGTGCTGCACATGTGAAACAGAAAACTTTGTGGGTTTTGTTTGGCTTTGGTTTAAGTGAATGTGTACATATTTTTTTCAAAACCACAAATACATCCACTCATGATGAACACAAGCATCCATTAAATATGCTGAGTTCAAGACTAGATCAGCAACCCAGGGAAAGAACCTGCACTAGTAAATGGCTAGCATTATTGAGGACATCCTCAAAAACACTACATACCCATAAAAAAAGAGCAAGACAATCTACTGAAGGAAGAGTCGAATTTCAAATCACCCACAAAATACAAAACTTTATTCAATATTAAGACATAAAAGAAAAAGATTTCAAATTCAAAGGAGAAAAAGATAGTTACCAAACAGAGGGGGAAGGTTGAACACTGAGTTTAAAAGAATGAGGATAGTGATGACAATGTAAGTTTTAGCATAATGAGAAAATACAATATGTGTAAGCAAGGTACAGGTGCTGCATTTAGTGGTGTCCTGTTGTATAAACAGGGCAAAAGAGATATTATGATAACATCTCTACCAGATGAGAGGGTGTGTAGCATGCATGGATAAAGGAACTTAAAATATTAGCATACTGAGGATATACATGAAAAGCAGAACTGCTGTACTAGCTTCATACACTCATTTTGCACTTCAGTAGGGTGTACATTCACATTAGGAGCACTGTTTCTGAAGAGAAACATGTTTTGGCTTTCAACATGGCCACTCCAGAGAATCACATTGCACCTTCCAAACCAGAGTATCTATCCAAAGCAAGGATGGTCCCAGGAGGAGAACGATGAACTTCACAAATAGCAGAAATAAGTGAAGAAAAGGATCAAAGGCTTTCATCAGGATTTCAAGGTACAGAGCAAATAGAGAGGCTTTTCTTGTTCAGTGTATAGCTTGAAACATACAAAGACTTTTTTTTGCAAAGCTGGTCCAGTAGCACAGTTAAGGATCAGTTCTTTTTTTAATGCTTAAGTCCACTTATTTTATTTTATACAAAGAATACAGTTAAACCTATAAAAATGACAACACTGGTTTCTCGGACATACAACTAATTTTTAGAGACTTTGTTGATAGAGCTCTTTATTTTACAAGTAAAAATGAATTAAGACTTGGGTTCTCTAAAAAATATAGCATCTGTTGATCTCTGTCTCAGACAAGCTGAGAAGAACACGGTAATTTCAAATGTTCTATATTAGGTTAATAGTAAATAAAACATTTCATTTTTACAATATTTGAATGTAACAGTTTTTAAATAAAATTAAATGACAGTTGATGTAAGAGTTCAGACAAGTAGTTCTCAGAATGAATCACTTTGATTCAACTCATCTCCAGTAATCCTGCCATTTTTTCTTCTATGTTAAATCTAGATTTGCTTAGATTGATCATCCACAATCTACCACCATCTACCACCTCTCTGGGAAACCTCTTTCAATGTTTCACCACTCTCATCCTAAAAAAAGTCTTCCTTATATTTACTCTGAATCTACCCTCTTTTAGTTTAAAACCATTACACCTTGTCCTATTGATACAGGCCTTGGTAAAAAATCTTGTCTCCATTTTTGTTATAAGACCCCTATAAGCACTGAAAGGCGGGATGAGTGTCTTTGTCCAAAGAAGCACTTGCTTCCTTTAAGAAATAGTTTCAGTCATGTTTTCAAGGCTTTCTCTAAGATTGAGAACTAGAAATATTTTTAGGATGACAGCTAAAATTTACATGTAACCATGAATCCAGGAACATAACCTGTAAGTAAATGTAGTATTATGAAACTGATGAGATGTGTGATACGTACTCAAAAGTGTTAGATTATTTGAGTATTTAATCTGCATCCATGCCACAAGACTGCATCCCTGAGAGGATTTAATCAGCCTGAGGGTTATTTGGGTTTTGGTGTTTGTTTCATCTTTCATCTTACAATTTCTTTAACCTCTTAGGTATTCAAATTTACTAAAAAAATGAATTTTACATATGTTTTCTTGCAATTTTGCTGTTACTCAGCATGGAGATATGAGAAAAAATAACTTCTAGTATATAGAGCTTAAGAGAATCCAGGTATTTTTAAAAATCAACAAAAAAGCCTGCACTTTCTGTCATCTTACTTCTTTCCCTAGAAAGGGCACATAAATAAAAAATAACCAAGACCTGTATTTACACAAGAAAACAAAGAATCAATATAATCAAATGCTAGTGGATTAAAAATGTTAAAGAAACAGTACAATATTTCTTAGTTTTGATTACCCAGAATACAGAAAATTTTGATGGTTCTGGTGTATGAACACACAGAATAAAGCACTGGTATCTAAACAACTGATATGAGCTTAGTAAGAAGTCAGACTAATTTGCTATGCACAGAATCAGTAGAAACATTTAAAAGAACAAATAACCAGAATCTACAGTTCCATGTAATTTATTCCTCATTTTCATTTCTAAGATTTTTAGTGTGTCTAGTAAAAATTTGAAGTGGGTAAGAGGGTAATTAGGTTTTGTGTCAACCTCTGTACAGATTTTCTTTTTCTGACAGTACTAGGAAGTTACACTGACAGTGCATGGAATACTACAGAGCATGTCTGAGGTCCCCAGTGGCAGGAAAATGAACACTGCCTGATTTAAACAAAAGACCCTTCTCAGTAGTTTTCTAGAACATAATAAACTGCTGTACACATGGCTGCCTTTAGTCTGGCAGAGGAAATAACAAACACATCCAGGTTTTTTGTGTTAATGTTTATTCTTTTCAGGAACAGATTTGCTTAAATACCTCACTGCCAGTAATGATAAACTGTGTATTTAGTCCTTGTTTACATTTATGGCACAATTTTACTTTTAAAGACATGTAAAAGAAAACATATGCCCCACCACATTAGTCTCTCTTGCTATTTAACATCAGCTGTAATGATCTTTTGAGAGTCTGACTGAAAGCCTGGAGTTTCTCTTCATGATGCCCCTTTAGTCTGTTGGAAAACATCACAGAATTTCTGCCATGTAAAATTAGGCCTAATCCTAATTATCTTGCTATTTCCTGAGCTTAATTAACTTTTCTGAATGCTTTTCTACACTGCAATGAGGACTAAACTCATTTTGTCTTATTCAGCATTTCATAATTTCTTTTCTCTCTGTTTCTAGGACAACAAAAAGTCCTAATTGTTGTGGCAAAAGCTAAGGTATGAAATTTGAAAGAAAAGCTATGACAAAAAATTTGAGTACATACAGCTATGCATACCAATAGAAGGGCAGCAATTTGCTAATGTGGAGAGATAATCCATTCCAGCCTCTTAATAAACTGACTTTAAATATTTAATTATCTTGTTAAGTAAATTCAGATTACAAGATTCAAATCCTAGTTATTATAGGTCATCAGGCTGTTTTAGAAGCTGTTTTGGGCCAAGTACAAATTGCCTACAGTCCACAGTGCTCAAATAAGTTTAGAATAATATAGTGGATAATTCGCATGGCCAAGTGCTCTACCTTACTGCTCATCCAAATTTTCCCATGATCTGGCCACTTTTATTGCATGGGAGAATACCACAATGGAGGTTGAGCATGTATTGTAGCATCTCACTTTCCTACTGCTAGAATTTCATTTTAGTTTTTTCAGATTACAAAAACAATCTGTATATTTTAGAGAAACAAACACAAAGGCTTTGCCTTTTTTTCCCCATTCAGAAGGCAGAAGGGAAGTTTTCTTTAGACTGACTGTCTAAAAAGCCAATATGATTATTTTAATTAAAAGAATACTTTCCAAGCTCAGACAACCTCCATTATCTACTACAGCCCATTTACTACATGTGACTCTCTTTGCCTCTACCTCACCAGCAAGAAGCAGAGTGGTTTTATCTCTAGGCATGATCAGATGAGGACTCTGTGAATGATTAACCGATAAGCCAGTGTTCAGCCAAGCTGCTTTTTCATAATACTGGAGACAGATTGGACAAGTAAAAAGCCAGTAAGCTGACAGCACTCATTCCCTAGTTAAAGGTCTAAGGTCTACTAGATAGATACAGTCTACTAGATTTTACAGAATAGTTAACTTCTCAGGATTTGATCCTGTCACTATTTGACTGTCAGCACCAGAAGACAGGTTCAGATGTAAAACCAGCCAACATCAAAGAAAAAAAATATCAGCTCAAGCATCCATCCAGAAAACAGGGAAAGTTATGCTATGTTTTCTGTTGCTACTTTTCCCATAACACCCACAGAAAGAAAGCTCTATGATGGTAAATAATTACCTGTTAAAGTTAGTTATACCCCAATATCATGATAGGGTAATAACTCTACCCACTTGGCTCTTCTCCTCTGTTTCCTTGGGACACCAACAAAATACCCTTTATACTAGAAAACAACCCACTGCATAAGGAAATGAGAGTGCTGAAGTTCAGATCACTCCTCTTCTTATTTGTTTGCATATGTGTATCTCAGTCTTCTTGATTGTTTAAAGTCTCCTGCTTGTTAGCTGGAAGTCACACAGGGTCATTTTTTGCAGCTATGGACTACAACCTTACAAGTACTGCCATCCCAAGCCTTCTGCTTTTTGGTAGCAACTTTCAGAATAGAGTAAGAATATTTGGATGTATTGAACACCTAGTATACTCTCCTTCAGCAGCAGGAAGAGAAATCAAGCACAAGTATCATTACCCTATACTGTTATACGGGAAGAACAGTGTAGAGCACCAATACAGCACACACGAATGCAGTTACACACTACAGCTGTTACATCTAAACTACTCCTTGAATATCATGCTAACCCTTTCTTAACACAGGGTATGGTTTTATGAAGACTCAATAAGAAAGTAATAAATTGAGTTATAGACTGGACTGCTTATAAAAACAGGTTAAAAAAGAGAGTCTTAATACAACCCGTTATAATAAAGAACAAAATAAACAAACTGGACTTAGTTTTTACTTACTTTTTCCACATTAGCTTCCACAAACTTCATTACTTACAATAGGTAGCTTCAGTTTTTTCATTCATTTATTATCCATTCCCTCTTTCCTCTCCTTTCTCCAGGTCACTAAGACAGATGTGAAGAAGGGCAAGGGCTACTTAACAGAACCAAACAGCAAATTCAGCTGGGCAAACTCAGCCTCAAAATGAAGCAAACCAGACTCCCAGGGCTGGCACTGCCAACACACCCAACCCCACCACCTTAGCTATATGCATAACAGGAGGACACACCAGGAAAGTAGCAAGCAACTGCTGTCTCACACTTGTGAGATGGCCTCAGGGTTGAAGGAAAAAACAGCTTTCAGCTCCCTCGTATGACTGTGTCATTTGTGCATGGGACGGATTTGACACATGGCCCATAAACTTAGGAATGCTGGTCATTTTACTTTTCAAGTTTCAAGTACAGTCTAAACTGGAGGAAAGTTTCATCTGAACTCTTCAGCAATGGAAGTACTTTTCCTTTCAAGACAAATCCCTCCCAGGAATCAGAACCCAAAGCAACTTCCTGGTGACCAGTTCTGAAATGTTAAGACAGGACTGCTCACACTGCTGTGAAATCCATTGTGTCACTACAGAACCATCAAAACTTTCATCTTCAGGGTGGCTGAAAAAAAATATTTCTATGTAAGTGACAAGTTGGAGTCTCAACATATGAAGCTTAAAAAAAGGACAAGCACCTTCTCGTTAAGTGGTTTAAGATTTTAATCACAGTTCCACCAGCTTGTGGACTTGTAAATTGTTTTCAGGTCATGGAGCAATTGTACTAATTTCCATTGTATTGGAGGGCAGTTTGGTTAAATGATCAAGTGAAACATTTCTCAGTTCCTAGCCTTTGAGCACTAGGCTAATGGTGTAAGAAACCATTGCCAGAAAAACCAGAAAAACTTAATACCTGTACTCATATCCTCACATTTACTTGCAGAAAGCATCAGGAGAAGTTCAATGGCTTGCTTTTGTATTGTCCTGGTTTGAGTTAGAACCAAACCAGTTCTGTTCAGTGATTTTACTTTTCATCTAAGTCTCTGCTAACTAACTGCGCTTTCTGAAACTCATAGCATATTTTCACAGAAAGTGTCTCCTTCTAGCAGTGATAATGCTCCATTTTTAGACTTACTACCAAGGTTTGGTGTGCAGACCAAGGTCACTGCTAGATCTTGTGTACCACATTGGGGAGTGCAGAAAGTGAAAGGCCACACCTGAGGGGAGAAATGGCCAGGACAGGTGACCCTAAACTGACCAAGGAGGTATTCCATCCCATATATGTCATATTCAGTATAAAGCTGAGAGCTCACAAGGGTCTCAAGCTGGCCTTCTTTTTTCTGGAGGCCTTCTTGCCTTCTGGATCCATCCCTTCCCTTCAGCCCTCTGCCTTCTCGGCCCTGCCTTTGATCCCAATTTGTGTGCTCCTGAACCCAGCTCCTGAACCTGGTTCCTGTCTGCTGCTGAGCCCAGTCTGGGACTTTGCCAGTGCCTGTTCCACAGCCTCAGTGATGACAGTGACATAATTGCCATCAGAGGGAGGTTTGGGTCAGAGCACGTCTGTTGTAGGTCTGGTTGGCTGACCCTAAACCTCAACATGTATAAAGAGAAGAAATGGCTGCATTTTAGGAGAAGCTGAAGTGAGAGAGGTTTTGTACCCAAGCAGTATGTACTTTCTGCTGCCTCTCTTTTATATGAAGCAGGTGATCAGGAATGAACGGATTGAGGGACTGTCATGTAGGGTAAGTGTTAAAAGAGAGAAAGCTCACTGCACCACCATAATGCTTTCAATTATTATTTGCTTTTTAAAATGGAGTAAAATGTACAACTAGTGAAACAAACAAGAACTAAAATAAACCCTAGTAACTAACCTTTGGTAATAGCAGTTCAAGGCTCATTTAACTCATAGGTTCATTTTTAAAAAAATTTTCTAGCACCAATTAGAAAAAAATTGCTCATACCTGCATATGCAGTGAAGTTCCAAGTATGCTTCATAATCACTTGAAAATATACCAAGAGTTTTATTTGATCTAGATGAGTGGGGGAAAAAAAATTCCTGCATCTGCTGAAGCCACTAACAGTTTATTGATAATGTTCAACTGAGCCTCTTCCAGGTTCTCTATACTTTCATTAATACATATCCTGGCAGTTTGTAGAAAGAACAGCAAAACATAGTATTCCATAAGATAGGGGAAAAGACAATACATAGATAAAGAAAAACATAAATCAACACTTAAAAAAGCAATTTTCCCCCTTCCTTTTGGGGCATTTTTTGTCTCAGTGTGTATCTTTATGGTTTTCTACAATTCTGTCTTTACAAGAGCTTTCATTCAAATTAGTACGAATTTCACATATTAACATATGACTGCTCTTTCAAGTCACAGGTTTCATCTTGTATTTTACAGGGTTTTGAGACTACAGGTCCCAGAAGCCATGGAAGCACCACTTGACACATACAAAAATATAATGCATAAATGTATCCATGCACAATACTTGTGGAATGCTCCAATATTCATTCATCAATTTTTTCCTTCCTGCCACACTTCTAGTGCTACACAAGTGAATATCCACTCCTTCACTTTACAGGTTCCAATGCACTTTAGCTTACAACATTTCCATGTAAAGATACTCCTAAGGTTTTGCAAGAAATTAAAATCTTTTCAAAATAGGAAGGAGTTATTAGAAGGACATGCTTCAGTGAAATAACCATTTTTTCTTAATTCTACCACCTAAAGGTATTTTTAGATAGCTATGAATCCAGACCCTTTGTATATAGTGCAAATTGACTGATATAAATCAAAGGCAATACTATCTTTTAATGTAGTCAAGATAGATAAGTATGTATTTATATACACATAAATGCATCTGTATCTGCATATATCCTGACCACATTAAAAGGTAATACTGTCTTTGATTTGTATCAACTGATTTGCCGTATATTAGATAGCGGGATCAGAGGGGTTCCTGTAACTCTCATGTTTTAATACTTTTTTTCATCCCTGTATCTTCACTGTGATTTTTGCAGCCATGGGGCCAGGTTTACTTCATTTTTGTTCTGCAAATGCACTGGGATTCCAAACTCTGTAAATGCCATTAGCTAAAGTCAAAATCATTGAGCAACAAGAGATCTGAACATCCCATTATTTCTTTTTCATTTTTTGAGTGGAATTTGCAAAAAACATACCACCAGCATTCCTACTTGCATAGTCATAGTAGACATCACTTTAAACACTATTTACAAACACAAGAAAATAATTGAGTCATGTTATTTCCCCTTTCCCAGTGCAACATTCTTTTGCACTCACACAGTCACCGTTACAACCAAATCTGCCATTGGGCCCTAAAAGAATGAAAGGACAAGTCTACTCATAATATTATGTTGCAAGAACTGTAGGGAATAAAAATAATGGAATAGAACACTGTTACCTAGATTATGTGTTGACAGCTGCTAGAGAATAAGTTTTATGAATTTTATGTGAAATCTAGAACAATACCTCTTTTTTCAGAAAGCCAACCAAAACAGTGTTGCCTTATAATATCACAAATGTGCATGCTTGCTGCTACATCCAAATTATAGAAGGAACCAAGTAACTGAAAACTGCTAAATAACAGAAGAGGAAAATAAGAAAGATGACACAGCTCAAATCTAAAACAAATTCAGCTGGCAGGGTCAGATTTCATGTTGCTTTCTGTGGGAAATAGTATCAGCCAGGCACCAGGAGTTGGTGATAATGGGTGACTTCACTGTTTAACAGTGAAACAGAGCAGGATGAATATAGGCTAGTTCTTCCCAAACAAGGAACATCCTTTAAATACAAGCATGAGACAGCAACTTAGTTTAGAGTGTAAAGGTGGAAAGATTCAGAAGAATAAAGGTGGAAAGCAACTTATTATAATAACAAAAATAACATTTCTAGTTCTTAGAAAGAAAGGCATAGAAAAAATCAATAGCCTTCTGTAAAGCATGCTTCTATAACCTTACAGATATGGTCACTGAGGTCTCATGGGATGGATGTCTAAGAGAAGAGAAGGAATTAAGGAGAGCTGGTAACCTTTAAAGGGCACAACTACAAGTTATCGCAGTGCAATGGAAATATAAGGAAAGCTTGGAAGACACCAACTTGGCTAATTCAGTTTTTCAGTGATTTCAAAAAGAAACCTCAAAGTAGAAGTTGGTTTTATTTTATTTTCATTAGTATTTTAAACAAACACAAGAAGAAAATCTAGAAAGACCAATCTTTGAACAGTTAAGGAGAAATTAAACTTACTTAGAGTCATAGAATGTATTGGGTAGGAAGGGACCTCTGAAGGTCATCAAGTCCAACTACCCTTTTTAGCACTCAATGTTGGGCTTAAACCCATGAACCCTGAGATTGAGAGTCTCATAGTCTACCAACTGAACTATTCCATTGTCTTGGTAAATAATTTAATAAGAAGACAATCACCAAAACACCTGGTTTGATAAACAATGGAGAGGAAATACTGCTTCATATTTCTCAGTGACTGACATATTTAATAACAATTTGCCTCCTTCTTTACTTAGGGTGTAATTAACACTCAACATGACTGGCCGCAGTTACAGAAAGATAAGAACTCCAGCCAATGTAGTTTAAAGAGCATGTTGGATATTTTCAAGTGGGCAATGCTGTTGAAATTCACCTTTGTACACACTGAGGCCAATGCCTCCATGAGCAGTGGAACCCATCTAATGACACACTGGGGGAGAGGGGAGGAGAGGAAATGCCTCCTTGTCAGCAATGAGTGGTTTGTTGGCCCCCTGTGCTGTCCTAAAACCAGTGCTTGCAAGAAGTCAAGACAAGCAGCTCCAGAACAGCTAACAGCTTTCAGATTTCATAAAGGACCCGGATGAGCTTAGAAAACTGAGAACAGAAAAACCATCTGTTGTCTACCTTAAAACAGGGAAGAAGAAAGGGAAGAACTTGCGACCCAGTACCCTGTCAGCTTACCTCCACCTCCTAGAAAACACAAAAACAAGAAAGCTTTTGCACCACAAAGGCAAAAGGGGAATGAGAAAGTACCTCACAGGTAAGTATAAAGCTATTCTCACTTCCTTCCTTCAACAGAGCATAGATCATCCTGAACAGGGGAGGAACAGCAAGTATTAATACCTTGACTTTAAGCCTCAGTTATAAAGCTGTTTCAGATTGTGTTCTTGTAAGAAATAAGAAAGCATGCTAAGAGAAAGAAGCATGCAGGACAAGCTAAATAGCAGAAGTATTATTAGCGGGTTAGTGACAAGTGAGGTTTTACAAGAATCTATCCCAAGTCCAGAACTATTCAGTATTTCTTTATTAATTTGGATGAAAGAAATAACAGATATATGGTGTTTTGTTGCCAGCTGAGGTTAAAACACAACAGGTAATACTGATCTCAAAAGGGACTAAGCTGAAGGATCAGATTGGAATTCAGAATCCTAATTAACTGAATTCATACTGACTACAGCAGAGGCTAGGCAGTACTCAACAACAGCAAATGTGAATCTCTACATTTAATCAACTGCACAGTCATAGAATAACAGATGAGTGAACACACAGATGCAGTGGAGAAAGAAATCTAGGAGTTAACTGGTGCATTATGTGATCCAAGGGGAAATATATAATGGAATAAGTTTTATCACCCATGAGAATTTCTTCACTCATTTAAGTGATGGAGTTGTCCTCAGCTGGAGAGTCATATCCAGTTCCGGGAACTAATTCAAAAAGATGTGAACCAGCTGAAAAAGGCAATAAGAATAATCAAAGGTTCTGAAAACAGGAACTACCAAAAGAATTTGAGTTACTTGCTCCAGAGGGATGAAGAAAAATGTGGCAAAAAAACATACGTACATTAGAACAAACTCTTAAGGTCCATTGTCAGCAAGACAATAGTTATATTAAAGCTTGAAAACAGTCTTAACATCCAAGATTTTTAGAAATGGAAGATAGTGTATATAATCATTCCTGTTTGAGAGCAGAGTGAACAAATCTCTATGACAGATAGGTAGAAGCAGCATCATGAGGATTCTCTAATGGCATTTAAAATTTATTCAAATAATCAAGTCAAAAGAGTTGGAGTTGGGGAATTACAGTTGTGTTGGATTTGCGTGGCAAGGTTTTGGTAGCAGAAGTGGGCTACAGGGGTGGCTTCTATGAGAAGCTGCTAGAAGCTTTTTCTGATAGAGCCAATGCCAGCTCACTCCAAGACAAATTCACTACTGACCACGGCTGAGCCCATCAGTGGCAGTGGTAGCACCTCTGTGATAATGTATTTAAGAATACATTAATACACTATTCAGCCAGAGAAAGGAGTGAAACTATGTGAAAGAAACAACTCTGTAGACACCAAGGTCAGTGAAAGAGGAGAAAGTGCTTCAGGTAACAGGGCAGAGATTCCCCTGCAATCCACAGTGACAATCATGATGATTAGGTTGTCCCCTTCCAGCCCATAGAGGTTGACAGTGGAATAGGTATCCACCTGCAGCCCATGGAGGACCTCACACTGGAGAAGGTGGATGTGCCTGAAAGAGGCTATGACCCCATGGAGAAACCCCTCTGGAGCAGGCACCTGACAGGACCTGTGGACCCATGGAGAGAGAGGAGTCCACACTGGAGCAGGTTTGCTGACAGAACTTGTGACCTCATGGGGGACCCACGCTGCAGCAGTCTGTTTCTGAGAGGTCCACATCCTGTAGAAGGGGCCCTGTGCTGTACGCTGCTATTCTGTAGCAGTTCATGAGGAACTGCAGCCCCTGGAGAGGACCCGTGTTGGAAAAGTTCATGAACGACTGTCTCTCAGGGGAAGGATCCCACACTGGAGCAGGGGAAGCATGTGGGGAGTCCTCCTGCTGGGGAAGAGAGAGCAGCAGAGACAATGTGTGATATACTGATCACAACCTCTATTTCCTGTCCCCCTGTGCCTCCTCTCCTCCCTGTGGGAGAGGAAATAAAGAAAACTGGGAGCAAAGTTGAGCCCAGGAAGAAGGGAGGGGTGGGGGGACGGTGTTATAAGATTTAGTTTTTGTTTTTCATTACCCTACTCTGATTTGATTGGCAATAAATTAAATTTATTTCCCCAAGTAAAGTCTGGTTTGCCTGTGACAATAATTCATAAGTGATCTCTCTCTGTCTTTATCTCAGTCCATAAGCCTTTCATTATATTTTCTCTCCCCTGTCTATTAGAGGAGGAGAGTGATAGAGCAGCTTTGGTGGGAACCTGGCTTCCAGTCAGGGTCAACTCACCACAACAGTAAGGATATCACATATTTTGGGCAGGCCTCTTTTTTCTTCTGATTCTCTGGACTTCTGTGACTTTGTGTTGTGTGTTTTAAATCTCATTAAATTGCCGATTTATGGTACATATTCTTTGCAAATCTGATACTACCTCTGCCCTCAGGAACTGAATCGTGAAAAGGGAGACATTAATGATCTAGTTCTGTGTTAGTATTTCTAAGCTTTGCCACTGGAAGATGGGATTAAAGATACAGAAAACAACTGATTGACGTTCAGTGTCTCATTTAAAGCTACACATCACTTAAAGCATACAATGCTTTCTCATGCCAAGCCACTATCTCTACTAAGTTTCTCTTTATATATTGCCCATGGTGCTATTTGTCACTTAGACAGACAATTCAAATGTGATACCAGAAATCCAGCAGTAGATGGCATAATACACTGTGATCTACTGGAAATTTCATCTCCACTATTCTCTTTTGCCTAAATTATTGAGACCAAGTATTAAAAACAAAACAAAACAAAGCAAAAAACAAGTCTATATCCAACATATTTTGCTCTCAAATTGAGGAAGTATGAAGCTGGCTGATAACCACACAAGCAGAAACAATACAGTGGAAAATGGAACTTTTTTCTTGTTAGAGAAAGTTGTGCTCTAGGCCTGAATTTTTATTGTTCGGAATCAAGTTGGAATTCAGTGTTAAAATTCCCTTCTTGCCATTACAACCAATAAAATTTTCAGAAAAGAAACATCATGTTCTTATGTAGTTTTGTTCAATAAGGCAGCTATCATTACTAACCCTTGCTTTACAAATATTTTCTTCGTACAGATTTTAAGGCAAAGTTGATTGGATGTTATGGTTTTGGTGTTTTTTTAAAGAATCACATTTAGGACAAACTAGCTATCATAGGTTTTTAGAAATTTCATGTCAAGTTATTTTAAATTACAGTAAAAGCCCTCAGTGCTTTTCAGACTATGATCTCAAAGTAATGAGTAGATATTAAAGCATGTTATTGTAAAAAAGTGACACCATAAACAATGTAACAGTCTCAGAACCTCAGGCAGCAGTAAAACTAAGCTTCCACTACCAGAAGAGCTTAGCAGTACCTTAAAGAAAACCCAATTGCATGGTGCTTGTTTCCTTTGCACTTAAGAATCTTTCAAGATGCATGCTGACTTGCAAAATTCTTTGATCTTTCCAGATTGCAGAATAAACTCTCCAGTAGACATCAGCATTATATTGCTCATATGATCTTCAATCACTGAACTGTACCACAGGCTCTCAGAAGGAATCAAAGCAAGTAAAGAGATGCTCAAAAAGCTGTAACATTAGAGAAGCTAATATCCTTAACATGTTACATAGCACCTGGAGACATTAATGCCCCACAGTCCCTCTTAGAATCCCAGATCCCTTCCTTAGGGTCACCCCGTCTCGCCTTTCTTCTGCTATCTTTAGTCTGTCTTTCCTCATTTAGAGAAATAATGTGGGAAGAATGTCCAGAAGGTTTTCTGTAATTTATGCATAAGTTTTCAAGACTGGGGCAATATAATGTTCCTATGGGCAGTTTAGGCACAGGCAATCACCATCCCTTCATCATTTCATCATTTCTTTCCTAACTCTTGCAGGCAAGCATAATTTGTTTCTAATTTTCACTCAGAACTTGTTTTATTCTCCTGGTGACACACTGGGTATATACACTTTTCCTATACTAGAAGAGCCTTCTGCAATCTTCAACAGGTTCTTCCACCATCTAGAAGAGCCTTTTATAACACCCTTGGACAAAAATGCCCACAAAGGAGGAAAGAGCTAGATCCCCTCATGTAAGGCTTAGCTTAGCAGGACTTGAGACTTGAAAAAAAAGAAACTATCCTTCCAGCTCCATATACCTATTCAAGTTTTTTGTTTATATCAGTTGTGATATAAGCTAAGAGGTTCAGGTAGCTAAGTTTTATCTCCCTTGTGCATTGCTGTAGCCTTAATTACACAGTGAAATCTCTTTCTACAAGACAATTACCTGAGTGATTCAGCATCCAGAATGCTGGTGCTCATTAAATAGAGGGCACTCAGCATTTTCATGTTCTTATTGCTCAGTGTACAGCCTCACAACTTAGCACATTCTTCACACTTGACTCTGAATATTCTCCTACCTATTTCTGTGTGAAAATGAAGTGTTTGTCACCCATCACGTTGCCTTAGCGTTGCCTTCCAAAAGCTCCATAAGGTAAATAAGTATTGTAATTCCTTTGCTTTTTACCAGTGATAAATCAAAACACGGAAATTAAAGTTAGCATTAGGATGACAACTTTTTTAAATCAATAGTGTTGATTCTTCAAGTTTTCAGAACAGAATCTCCATTCACCCAAGTTTAGCTGTGAAATCTCAGAATATTTGTGAACTGGGATACTCAGGGGAGAAGCAGCACTCAGTTAGAGAGGGTTTTGGCTTTGGGTTTTGCTTTTTAGTTTGTTCAGTGTTTGTTTGTAGGACTTTGATTTCAGTGAACTGCTAAGATTCCAGTGTGTGCAAGGGGAATTAAATCCTCAAGGACAAGTTTCACCTGACTTAGTTTTAAGACCTCTCTCCTCTGCAACAGTCATTAAGTGATCTTGTCTACGTATCATTCAATCTCCACAAATATCTGAAACTTTGGACCTGATACCCAAGATGCATATTATTTTCTCATTAACATTTTTACTGTTCAGTATACACTGCAAGTGTACTGGCTGTTCAAAATATAGTAGGAAGAGCACTCTGTAAGAGATTATCCTAATATCCTTATATGTGAATGTGGTGGGTTTACCTT
>VYZX01025941.1:0-31256 GCA_013401335.1 Brachypteracias leptosomus
TGCTGGGAAGGAGGAGAAGCTGGAGCAGAGCCCCGCAGAGCAGCCGGGGGGTCCCACCACAGCCAAGCCCCCCACACGGCCAAGCCCCCCGGCCCCCGCGCCCCCTCCCCGGGTGGGCAGGGCGGGGGTGGGGGAGCAGGAGCAGATCCTCGTGTACAACCCCTCCTCCCTCCGCCGCCCCACGCTCACCAAGTTCGTGCTGGGCTCCTTCGAGGACAACTCCCCCGATGACGAGCTGGTGGCCGCGGCATTCAGGGTGGGCACCCGGCGCAGCAGCCTGGCCGGGGCGGGGGGCGCCGGCACCGAGCCCCCCACGGCCACCTCCCAACCCGAGCCCAGCACGGGCATGAGGTAAGATGATGGGGTTGGGTTGGAATAGACCTCCAGGATCAGCAAGTCCAACCTTCGTCCGACATCTCCCTGACCTCCAGATCATGTCCCCAAGCTCCACATCTACTTGTTGGTTGAACCCCTCCAGGGATGGGGACTCCAGCACCTCCCTGGGCAGCCTGGACCAGTCCCTGACCACTGTCAGTAAAGAACTTCTTCCCAATGTCCAATCTAAACCTCCCCTGGGGCAACTTGAGGCCACCACCTCTTGTCCTGTCATTAATTGGGAGAAGAGCCCAACCCCAGCCTCACCACAACCTCCTTTAGGTAGTTGTGGAGAGCAATGAGGTCTCCTCTCAGCCTCCTCTTCTCCAAGCTGAATAGATGCCCCATTTTGGGGCAGGCAGATGCTTTTTGTGGGTGCTAATGCTTCTCAGAGCCCCACATCAATGCCCCATCCTGCCCCGTAAAAAACCCTGATGATAATGTTGATGGCAGCACCCCGGGAAGACCAGACGTGCCCGAGCTCTCTGCCCCCAGCAGCAAGGACTGGGGCAGGGGTTGCTCCATTACACTGATTTTTTAGATGCCAAAGAAAGTGCTTTTAGTGCACGATGTTCCCTCCAATGCAATCCCCAGCGCTGTGGCCAAATTGCCCAATTGCTCCTGATTTCTCAGAGCTTCCTCTGGTGCTGGGTCAGGATGATGTCCTGGTGCAGCTCTGGTTGGCAGCCCAACCCCACCTGGCTCCTCCTGTGTTCAACCACCCAAACCCCAGCTAGGCAAGAGGACACCCCTGGGCTGCCCGACACACTCTGACAGCCAAAGGTCTTTTATTTTTAACTGGGAGTGGAGCAGGGAGGAGTTGCCAGGCAGCACTGCTTTGTTTCCAGTTATTTATAAAGCCTGCTCAGGGCAGCAGCAACGGGCAGGACTCTGCAGAGCTCGTCTGCTTTCCATCAACCCAGCCCAGAACCACCCAAGAGCTGCTTTTATCCATGCAATAATTCATCTGCAATAGTTGCAAGGGCAGAGGAAGGGGCAGGAGCAGCACAGGAGCACCCCACACAACCCAGCTCCTCCTGGGATGCTGTTTCTCCCAAGGAACAAGGGACAGGACAAGAGGAGCCAGCCTCAAGTTGCCCCCAGGGGAGGTTGAGGTTGGAGCTGAGGAACAATTTGTTGCTGTTTGGGGTTGTGAAGGGCTGTGCCAGGCTGGGCAGGGCAGTGGTGGAGTCCCCATCCCTGGAGGGGTTTCCAAGGTGTGGAGATGTGGTGCTGAGGGTCTTCTCACCACCTCTCTGGGTTAACCTATTCCAGTGTCTCACCACTCTCACAGTAGAGAATTCCTTCCTAATATCTAATTTAGGATGAATTTCAATTTAAAACCATTACCCCTCATCCTATCACCATGCTCCCTGATCAGTTGTCCCTCCTGGTGTCTCCTGTAGGTCCCCTTTAAGTGCTGGGAAGCTTCTCTAAGGTGTCCCCTTAAAATAAACATCCCAAGTGCTGCTCAGATCTGCTCCTTCTTCGTGGGAGCTGCTCCCTCTCCCTTTGCTTATCTCTGGTTCATTCATGGAATAACAGAGAGCACTTCAAAGCCTCCCTGGGTTGTGAGAGAGGCTTGTGACCCCGCTAATTAAAATAGAAAGTGATTAAAGCCTGCCAGGGAGGTCCCTGTTGGCCAGAGATGGGCTGGTGGCACCGCCAGCCCCTCCTGTGCCAGGGGTGGGAGGCACAGGGGCTGCCCTATAGCACTGAGAGGAGCTTGTCTGGCTGTCCGGGGATGCACGATGGGCTGTGCACCAAGGAATAGACTCTGGAGGACATGGAGGTGCCTTCAGAGGAGAGCCATGGCAGGGGTGAGTCTGGCTGGCAGCCTGGTGAGCTTGGGGAGGTGCTTTGGGGTGGATGGGGTCTGGTCCCATTGCAGGTGAGGTTGGGCTCTGAGCAACCCCCTCTAGTTGCAGATGTCCCTGCAGGGATTGGAGGAGATGACCTTGAAAGGTCCCTTCCCACCCAACCCGTTCCATGGTTCTACGTTTCTGGGACACCACGGAGGGGGCAGGGTCTGGTCTGGTCGTTGTGGTCTCTGCAGATCCAGCCCCAGCAGCTCTCTCCTCACGCCTGCCGAGGGTTTGCTGCCATGGCTGCCCCCTCCTTGATGCCCGTGGTGTCCCCCCAGGCCTAGCATGTCCGGGCTGCACCTGACCAAGAGGGGCCGTGAGCACAGGAAGATGGATCTTCAACGGGACTTCACCGTGGCCTCCCCGGCAGAGTTCGTCACCCGCTTCGGGGGCACCCGCCTCATCGAGAAGGTCTCTCCTCACCTGTCCCTCCCTTTCCCTGGGTCTTGCTTTCCATGGGGGCGTCCTCCAAGTCTCCTGAGCCCACCAGGCTCACACTGATGACCCTCCCAACGCTCCCCTGGGCTTTGCAAGGCTGAGCCTTGTCCTTCCTTAGCCCTGGTGCTGGGCTCAAAGCTGCTGTGAAGGAGCCTCCTGCTCCACCAGCACATACAACCAGCTCACAGCCTGTGCCCAGAAGGTTATCAAGAAAATATTGATATTAATATGTGATATTAACACATAATCTTTGAGTTCTCACTCAAGAAAATGCTGCTTCACCTTGTGAATGGAGTTTAAATCCAGGTTTATAGACAATTCTCTACCTACCCAATTGGAACATCCACCTCTTCTCTGAATCGTTGGCCACCGAGATGTTCATGGGTTGCTCTATAGGGTTCAAATCCCACCCCAGCAGCCAGGGGAGGTTCCAGGCTGACCCCACACCCCCTATCCCCACAGGTCCTCATCGCCAACAACGGCATCGCCGCTGTCAAGTGCATGCGCTCCATCCGCCGCTGGGCCTACGAGATGTTCCGCAACGAGCGCGCCATCCGCTTCGTGGTCATGGTCACCCCCGAGGACCTCAAGGCTAATGCAGGTACATCCTCAAACCAGCCCAGCAAGGGATGCTCCTCACCCTGGGGGAGCCCCTTTTCCTTCTTCTCCCCATGGTGCTGCTGGGATATGGGGGCTCTGCACAGCCCAGGGGTCCTCCTGTGAAGATAGATCCTGACCTAGGTAGAGGTGTCCTCTACTTGTGTAGGGAGGTTGGACAAGATGACCTCTAGAGGTGCCTTCCAGCCTGAAACATTCTATGATTCTATGACAATAATTTCTTCAGCCTCCCCAGGATGGAGGATCTGGGGGGATGGAGGTGACCCAGGTAGAGATGTCCCTACTTGTGGACAAGAAGACCTCTAGAGGTCCCTTCCAGGCTAAAATATTCTATGATCCAGGAGTAAATAATTTCTTTAGCCTCCCCAGGATGGAGGATCTTGGAGGGATGGAGGATCTTGGAGGGATGGAGGATCTTGGAGGGATGGAGGATCTTGGGGGATGGAGGATCTTGGGGGATGGGGGGATCTGGGGGGAGGAGGATCTTGGGGGATGGAGGGTCTTTGGGGATGGAGGATCTCGGGGGAACAGAGGATCTTGGGTGATGGAGGATTTGGGGAGGGGCTGCAAGGGGCATCATGCAAGTGGATCACAGCTTGAGGGATGGGATCCCACCACCACCACCATCACGTGCTGTCTTCCAGAGTACATCAAAATGGCAGATCACTACGTGCCTGTCCCTGGTGGGACCAACAACAACAACTACGCCAACGTGGAGCTGATTGTGGACATCTCCAAACGGATCCCAGTCCAGGTAGGAGCTTCTTGTGGGCAGTAGGGAAGAATCACAGATGGTAGGGGTTGGGATGGACTTCTGGAGATCATCTAAAGAAGTTCCACTCAAACTGGGTGACCTCCCTTCATGTGGAGGAGCTGGGCATGATGCTGTGGGTGACACAGGGAGGTAACATCTCTTGTGCCAGGCGGTGTGGGCAGGCTGGGGACACGCCTCTGAGAACCCCAAGCTGCCAGAGCTGCTGCAGAAGAACGGGATAGCTTTCCTAGGTAAGGTCTCCCTGCCTTCCCAGTGCTCCCCAGTTTGTGTCTGGTGTGTCCACCCCCGGGGGGGTTTCCTGGAGCTGTCCCAGGAATCCTGCACCTTTCTGGGTTTTCCCTGTAATGCTCATGATGATGCATCAGGTGGGGAGGAGACCTCATGGGCTTCCCTTGGAGAAGGATCAAGCTCCATCCTGAGCTGGGCAGTGGGTTTGGGGGGTTTCCCACCACCCAACCCTTTCAGAAGGGCTGATGGTGCCACCTCAGTGGGCAGCATCTGTGTGGTGGGGTTGGCCCAGCTCAACCCCTTCCCTCCTTCTTTGAAGGTCCTCCCAGTGATGCCATGTGGGCACTGGGGGACAAGGTCGCCTCCACCATCGTGGCCCAGACGGTCGAGATCCCCACGCTGCCATGGAGTGGGAGTGGTAAGTGTCTTCTCCTTGACCCCACACACCCTCCCTGCTGCCCCATTTCTCTCCTGGGCACAGGGTTGGGGGTCCTGGTCTTGCAGACCCCACTGCAGCTGAGCTGGTTTGGGGACGGGGGATTTTGGAGCATAGAAACAGGGGGAATGGCACATGCCAACGTGAGGTCCTCAGCTCTCCCTGGGCACAGCCAGCATGCCACCACAACCATGCCCCTCTGGTGATGACCACCTGCAGGTCTGGTGGCCCAGTGGGTGGAGGAGGACGAGAAGCATCAGCAGATGATCAGCATCCCCCTGGAGACGTACGCAAAGGGCTGCGTGAAGGACGTGGAGGAGGGTCTGGAGGTGAGGCTGAGCCCGTGGGCAGATGTTGTCTCTTGTCCACCATTATTTTTGGAGGCCTCTTGGGCTCCCAGCACATATGACACCAGGTTGTCCTTCTGAGTGGATGTGGTTTGGAGCAACCCTTCTTGGGGGTGCCTGGGGCTGGGGCAGGGCGGACTCTCAGGGTGATGGGCTGGAGCCCAACCCACTTTGGTCACCCCAGCCCTTGACCCACCCCAGGTGGCCCAGAGGATCGGCTACCCCCTGATGATCAAGGCAGCAGAAGGTGGTGGGGGCAAAGGCATCCGGAAGGTGGAAGCAGCAGAAGAATTTGGCACCTGCTTCCGTCAGGTGAGGGGTGCCCTGAACCCCCATCCCTGTCCCCTTCCCATCCTGGCACACAAACAGTGTCCTACACCCCACCTGGGCACCTCATCCTTCCCCTTGGGGTCACCACAGGAGCTGGGGTGAATTTTGGGGGGTGATGCAGAGCATGACCCCATCCCTCACCACAGGTGCAGGCAGAGGCACCAGGGTCCCCCATCTTCCTGATGAAGCTGGCGCAGCACGCGCGGCACCTGGAGGTGCAGGTCCTGGCAGATGAGTTTGGCAACGCCATCTCCCTCTTCGGCCGGGACTGCTCCATCCAGCGCCGCCACCAGAAGATCATCGAGGAGGCACCGGCCACCATCGCTGCACCCGCTGTCATCGAGGTGATGGAGCAGGTGGGTGGGAAGGGACCTTTCAAGGTCATCTCATCCACCCCCCCTGCAGGGAGCGGGGACATCTGCACCTAGAGCAGGTTGCTCCAACCTCCCCTGCAATGGTTCCAGGGCTGGGGCAGCCACCACCTCTCTGGGCAACCTCAACCAGGCTCTCACCACCCTCTCCATCAAAAATTTCTTCCTTCTCTCCAGTCTAAATCTCCCTCTTTAGTTTCAAACCATCACCTTGTCTTGTCCCATCACAACAGGCTAAAAAGTTTGTCCCCATCTTTGACAGGCCCCATGAAGTCCTCAAAGGCCACCAGAAGGTCTCCCCAGAGCCTTCTCCAGGCTGACCAATCCCAACTCTCCCAGCAGAGGGGTTCCACTCCTTTCCTCCTAGTGAGCAGCTGGTCTCATCCTTGCTGGGTTTATTGTAGTCCCTGACACCTGAGGCTCTGAAGGATGGGAGGGACACCCTGAGCTGAGCAAGGAGCCCCAACCCTGCTTGTCTCCTTGGGTCCACACAAGGACCCTGCTGCCATTTTGCTCAGGAACACCCAATTTTGCTTCTGTGAGCCCATGGTGGTGGTCTTCCCTCTCCTGCAGTGAACCCACCATAGTGGTGGTGTCCCCTCTCCTGCAGTGAACCTCATGGTGGTGGTGTCCCCTCTCCTGCGGTGATCCCACCATGGTGGTGGTGTCCCCTCTCCTGCAGTGTGCAGTCAGGCTGGCCCAGACTGTTGGCTACGTGAGCACGGGCACTGTTGAGTACCTGTACTGTGAGGATGGGAGCTTCCACTTCTTGGAGCTGAACCCACGCCTGCAGGTGGAGCACCCTTGCACGGAGATGATCGCGGACGTCAACCTCCCTGCTGCCCAGCTGCAGGTATCTCACCACGCTTCGAGGTGGTAGGTGAAGGAACTTTGTCATTCTTGAAGTGTTGGGCTGGGGGCTGGCAGGGGGAAGCTGTCCCATACACCAGCGTGCAGGAGCATCCTTCCTTCTCCTCTGGCTCCTCCAGCGTGGTGCCTCTTCCCCTCACTCCTCATCCAGACCATCTATTGACATCAGGAGGAAGAGGAGAAGGGAAGTGGTGGAGTCACCATGCCTGGAAATGTTCAGAAAATGAGTAGATGTGGCACTTTGAGACATGGCCTGGGGGTCAGGGAGATGTTGGACTTGATCCTAGAGATCTTTTCCAACCTCAATGATTGATTCTGTCTCCTCGTTGCCATTTTGCTGCCCAAGTCTGGCTGCTGAGGTCCTTTTCTCCCATGCAGATTGCCATGGGCATCCCCCTGCACAGGATCAAGGACATCCGGGTGCTCTACAGGGAGAGCCCCTGGGGTGATGCCCCCATCTGCTTCCACATCCCCACCAACACCCCCGTGCCCCGGGGCCACGTCATCGCCGCCCGCATCACCAGCGAGAACCCCGAGGAGGTGAGATGGGCACGTGTGGGGATGGGGTTGAACAGGGCAAGGTCCTCCCCAGCTGGACAATGTCCATGGGTGTTGAACCCATTGGAGCAGTGACATCCATGTTCTCACTGATAAATGGCACAGGGGTTCTCTTTGTGGGTTTTGAGCCTGGTTTCTCCACGTCTCCTGCTCTCCTTGCTCAGGGTTTCAAGCCCAGCTCGGGGACGGTGCAGGAGCTGAACTTCCGCAGCAGCAAGAACGTCTGGGGGTACTTCAGCGTGGCTGCAGCTGGGGGGCTGCACGAGTTTGCTGATTCCCAGTTTGGACACTGCTTCTCATGGGGAGAGAACCGGGAGGAGGCCATCTCGTGAGTGTGGGGAGGGGGTGTCCTTGGGAACACCCACAGTTGGTGCAGGAGCCTGGAAAAGTGGCTTTTATCTGACCAGAGTGGTCCTACCACGTGTTCGTGCTGCAGAGACCAAAGTTTCCAGGCTGCGGTGGAGCTATGGCCCCATTCCTTCATCATGATCCTTAGTGGGATGTTGTAGTGATCTGCTGAGCTTGGTGCCATTGAGCAGCAACGTTCATCCAACTGAGCGACCTGTCATGAGTCTGTTTTGGGGTATTTAAGTGGTTTATTCTGGGGCTGCCCAGAGAGTTGGCCCCGTCCCTGGAGTCGTTCAAGGTCAGGCTTGATGGGGCTCTGAGCAACTTGACCTAGGTAGAGATGTCCCTGCTTGTGTAGGGAGGTTGGGCCAGATCACCTCTGGAGGTCCCTTCCAGCCTCAAACATTCTATGATTAAGTCACTGCAAAGTGTGGGGCTGTCTCCTGAGGATGCTCAGGAGCTCATCACCCTGGTCCCTGCAGTTTCCTCCACTGAGAGCCAAGTGTTGCCTCGTTGGTCATTAATGGAAGGGTTTTTCCCCCTAAAAGGAACATGGTGGTGGCCCTGAAGGAGCTGTCCATCCGCGGGGACTTCCGCACCACCGTGGAGTATCTGATCAAGCTGCTGGAGACAGAGAGCTTCCAGAGCAACGAGATAGACACGGGCTGGCTGGACCACCTCATCGCCGAGAAAGTCCAGGTAGGGGAGAGGGGCTGCCCCAGGTCACTGATGCCTTTGGTCTGAGACCCCAGCCTGGGTATTTTTCCCCCCATCCCAGGCAGAGAAGCCGGACACGATGCTGGGGGTTGTCTGTGGTGCCCTGAACATTGCAGATGCTGCCTTCAGGACGTGCATGACGGAGTTCCTGCACTCGCTGGAGAGGTGTGGAGAGGGGGTTGACCCAACGGGGGCTTGGCCGTGCTGTGGGTGCAGGGGGCATGGGGGTTGCATGTTCCATATGAACATCAGGAGAAGCTTCTTTGGCGTGAAGGTGGCAGAGCCTGGCCCAGGTTGACGAGAGAGGTTGTGGAGTCTCCTTCTCTGGAGAGATTCTAAGCAAACCTGGTCTGGGTGAGCTGCTGGAGCAGGGGGTTGGATGAGATGACCCCAGAGGTCCCTTCCAACCTCACCATGCTGGGATTCTGGGATTCTGTCCTAAAGGGCTGCTCCCATCAGCCCATGTGGCTCCTGTAAGTGTGGAGACCTGAGTTCTTCTCACCCTGGCCCATCTTCCTTCCCCCTTTTGCTACAAAAGCCTGAAAATCCAGAAGCAGGTCCCATGGCACTGCAAGATCTTCTGTGACTTGCAGCTCCACCTCTTGGCTCTCACTTTATCACCAGAGAGGAAAGAGTTTCACAGTGGGGAAAACAAAAGCTCCTGTGAGACAGAAGCTTTCTGGGGAAGGTGGTTTGGCCGAGAGCAGCTCAAGTGTTTGCACTTGAACCTCAAGGTTGTTCCTCTGGCCTTGGAGGACACCCGGGGCTCTCCCCTGTGCCTTTATCTGAGTGTGTTTGACCTGCCTCCAGATGCATTTTCACAAGGTTCTCACGTGGGGCATGTAAAGCAGATGTTTGTCCACTCCAGTCACCTTCCCACAGCCTGACACCAGCAGCACTGTTGGCATCTCAGACACTTGGCTTCCCACCAGTGTGTGGGATGCTGGTGGGACCTGACCCAAGGTCTGTTGTGTTTCAGGGGGCAGGTGATGCCAGCAGACTCCTTGCTGAACATCGTTGATGTGGAGCTCATCTCTGAGGGGGTGAAGTACATTCTGCAGGTGAGGGCTGGGCCGTGTTCCTCCTGGCATGGCCACTTGGGGACAGGGACACCTGCTCCTGTCTTGATGGAGAAGATGCAATAAATGTGAGGTTGTCCTTTGAAATCACCTCATTTTAACCAGACAGACATTTAAAATTGGATTTTAGGAGCAATTTCTTGCTGTTTGGGGTTGTGAAGGGCTGTGCCAGGCTGGGCAGGGCAGGGGGGGAGTCCCCATCCCTGGAGGGGGTTCCAAGGTGTGGAGATGTGGTGCTGAGGGACATGGTTAGGGGTGCCCTGGCAGGGATGGGGAATGGTTGGACTTGATGATCTTCAAGGTCTTCCAACCAAAACAATCCTATCCCGTCACTCGCTGTTTAATCCAGGACCTCTTTTCCTGCTTTTAAACCCAAGTAGTTGAACTTCATGTCAAAATTCCCTTCTCCCAATGCCAGCAGCAGGTGAGCCAGGAGTTGAACCAGCTCCAGGCTCTGAGTTGACCCAGCTCTTTGGTGCAGCCAGAGTTGTCTCCTGCCCACCCTGGCACAGCCTTGCACCAGGCATGGGGAGATGTTCCTCACCTCCCACCATTCCCACCAGCCAGAAAGGCCACTGCAAAAGTTCTGGGGGGGGTTTCGTTGCCCGTAGGTTGCCCGCCAGTCCCTGACCACCTACGTCATCATCCTGAACCACACCCACATCGAGATCGACGTCCACCGGCTGAACGACGGGGGGCTGCTGCTCTCCTACGACGGCAACAGCTACACCACCTACATGAAGGAGGAGATGGACAGGTACCTCCTCACGGGGTCCCACCAGCCCTCCTCGCTGACCAGGGGCTGGCTGGTGAGACCTTTCCTGCTCCTCAAGGTACCGGATCACCATCGGCAACAAAACCTGTGACTTCGAGAAGGAGAAGGACCCCACGGTGCTGCGCTCGCCCTCCACGGGGAAGCTGCTGCAGTTCAGGGTGGAGGATGGTGGCCACGTGGCCGAGGGGGATGTTTTTGCAGAGGTCGAGGTGAGTTCTGCAGAAAGACCTGGAGGACATCCCTGCTATGCAGAGATGAACCCCACCAAAGGTGCGGTGATGCTGGAGGTGCTCTGCTGTGGGCGCTGCTTGCTTGGTGAACATCTCCCCCATCCTCCCCCAGGTGATGAAGATCATCATGACCCTGACGGTGGAGGAGGCAGGGAGGGTGCACTATGTGAAGCGTCCGGGAGCGCTGCTGGAAGCTGGATGTGTCCTAGCTAGGCTTGAGCTGGATGATCCCACCAAAGTCAAGCCTGTAAGTCCACCAGGACTCAGCCACGCTGCTGGGTCTTCCAAACAGCATCACACGGGGCACCAGGGGTGCTCGCTGGGGAATCAATTGGAGGAGATGCCCTGGTTGAAGGACACCAGCATCATGGTTTGTGTCAGCAGGACCAAGGCAGGGGTTGTCCCCCTGGGCTGGGCACTGAGGAGGCCACCCCTTGAATCCTGGGGTCAGTTTGGGGCCCCTCACTCCAAGAAGGACCTTGAGGGGCTGGAGCGTGGCCAGAGAAGCTGGGGAAGGGTCTAGAGCAGGAGTGTGGTGAGGAGCAGCTGAGGGAGCTGCTGGCAAGGACCTGGTCCAGCCCACCTCTCTCTCTGCAGGCACAGCCATTCACGGGGGGGCTCCCAGCCGAGCAGACCCTCCCCATCACCGGTGAGAAGCAGCACCAGGTTCTCCGCAACGTGCTGGACAACCTCACCAACATCATGAACGGCTACTGCCTGCCCGAGCCCTACTTCAGCACCAAGGTGGGTGCTGGAGGAGCAAAGGGTGGTCCAGGTGTCCTGCCCCATCACGATGGCAAGAGGTGGGTACGGGCAACACCAGCTCCTGCTCCCCACAGGTGAAGGAGTGGGTGGCCCAGCTGATGAAGACCCTGCGGGACCCCTCCCTGCCCCTGCTGGAGCTGCAGGAGATCATGACGAGCATCTCAGGAAGGATCCCTCCGTCCGTGGAGAAGTCCATCCGGAAGGTGATGGTGCAGTACGCCAGCAACATCACCTCCGTGCTCTGCCGCTTCCCCAGCCAGCAGGTGAGGGACCAGAGCCTCCTCCAGGGCTGGAGCTCCCTGGGAGCTGCTGCTGGGCTGGACCTACCAAGAGGTGCCATAAAAAATTAAATGAGGGAGGGAGACACTGGCAGGTCCGTGTTTGGTGGGTCCATGTTTGATGGGTCTATGTCATTTGTGGGTTTATGTCATTTGTGGGTCCGTGTTTGGTGGGTCCATGTTATTGGTGGGTTTGTATTTGTCACTTTGCATCTTTCACTTTGGGGGGGAAAAAAACTGAAAGGAGCAAAAAGCTGCATGTGCAGCAGCAGCATCCCCAGACAGCCCCATGGCCGTGCTGGCCCTGAGCTCCATCAGAGCCTCTTACTTAGTCTGGAGCAAAGGATGCTCAGGGGAGACCTTCTGGCTCTGCACAACTCCCTGAGAGGAGGCTGGAGCCAGGTGGGGTGAGATCTCTTGTCTCCAAGTGATGGGACAAGAGGAAAGGGCCTCAAGTTGCCCCAGGGGAGGTTGAGGTTGGAGCTGAGGAACAATTTGTTGGTGGTCAGGGCTGTGCCAGGCTGGGCAGGGCAGGGGTGGAGTCCCCATCCCTGGAGGGGTTTCCAGGGCGTGGAGATGTGGTGCTGGGTGAAAGGTTGGACTCCATGATCTTTAAGGTCTCTCCTAGCCAAGGTGGTTCTACCATTCCACGCCCTCTCTGCAGATCGCCAACGTGCTGGACACCCACGCGGCCACCCTGCAGAGGAAGGCTGAGAGGGAGGTCTTCTTCATGAACACGCAGAGCTTGGTGCAGCTGGTGCAGAGGTGAGCCCTGCACTGTCCATGACCCCCTTGGTCCCCCCCATCACCCCCACCTCCCCATCACCCTGGGCTCTGCTCCCCAGGTACCGCAGCGGCATCAGGGGCTACATGAAGGTGGTTGTGCTGGACCTGCTGAGACGTTACCTGCAAGTGGAGACACAGTTCCAGCATGGTGAGGGCTTAGGGGGTCTCTGGGGGGTCTGTGGGGTTCTCTGGGGGGGATCTGTGGGGCTCACCAAGCTCTGCCCCACAGCTCACTATGACAAGTGTGTGATCAGCCTGAGGGAGCAATGCAAGCCTGACATGACCCCAGTGCTGGAGAGCATCTTCTCTCACGCCCAAGTGGCAAAGAAGAACCTGCTGGTGACGTTGTTAATTGTGAGTACAGGACACCAGAAGCAAAAGCTGGTGGCAGGGAGGAGCCACCCATAAGATGAGGCAAGTTCTGCATCACTGCAGGACAGGAGATGAGCAACCTGCCCTAGGTAGAGATGTCCCTGCTTGTGTAGGGGGGTTGGATTAGATGATCTTTGGAGGTCCCTTCCAACCCAAACCATTCTATGATTCTATGGCCATGGGTGGTTGTCACAGCCCCGTCCAAAGCGAGTGGACACCTGAGAAACCCCTTTTCCACTCTAATGCATCCCCAGGGCTTGGGCTGTCCATTCCTGACCCATCAGGGGACTTTCTCCTCTACACATGGCTCAAAGAGCATCATTCTACCCATGTTAGTGCCTTGGGTCTTGTCCATGAGGGGCTGGGGGTGTGGGATGAGGCAGCAGGGGCCATGAGCTGAGCCTTGGGGTGTTGCAGGACCAGCTGTGTGGCCGTGACCCCACGTTGACAGACGAGCTGATGACCATCCTGCAGGAGCTGACCCAGCTCAGCAAGACCGAGCACTCCAAGGTGGCACTGAGAGCACGGCAGGTCAGCAGGCACCTCATGGTCCCCATCCCTGTCCCCATCCCTGTCCCCCTGCTCCCAACCACCTCTCCCCTTGCAGGTGCTCATCGCCTCCCACCTGCCCTCCTACGAGCTGCGGCACAACCAGGTGGAGTCCATCTTCCTCTCTGCCATCGACATGTATGGACACGAGTACTGCCCCGAGAACCTCAAGGTTGGGAACCATCACTTCTCCAGAGGGGGAAGGGGGCTTTGGGGTGGCTTTGGTGGTGAGGTTTGGAGGAAAGTGGCTTAGCTTTGGTAATAGCCTAAAAAACAATCGGCTGTAGGGGAATCCCAGGCTGGTTTGGGTGGGAAGGGACCTTTAAAGGTCACCAAGTCCAACCCCCTGCAGGGAGCAGGGACATCTGCAACTACAGCAGGTTGTTCCAACCTCACCTGCAATGGTTCCAGGGATGGGGCATCAACCACCTCTCTGGGCAACCTCAACCAGGCTCTCACCACCCTCAGCACCAACAATTCCTTCCTTCTCTCCAGCCTAAATCTCCCTCTTTTAGTTTCAGACCATCTCCCCTTATCCTGTCCCAACAGGCCCTGCCCAAAAGTCTGTCCCCATCTTTCTGACAGACCCCTTGAAGCCCTGCAAGGCCACCAGGAGGTCTCCCTGGAGCCTTCCTCAGGCTGAACAACTCTCCTGGCCAGGGGTGCACCCTGTTGCTGCCCATCCCCATCCCCTGCTCCTCACCTCATTTGGACTGAGATGTGGATCCACATCTGGGTCTGCTGATGTCCCCACGGTGGGCTGGATGTCCCATGGCACCACATCCCCACATTGAGGAACCCCTCTGGAGCGTGTCTCCCCCATCCTTTGATGGGACAAGCCATCCCCACTCCATCCTTCCCCTAAACCCTCCTTTCTCCCCCCAGAAACTGATCCTCTCCGAAACCACCATCTTCGACGTGCTTCCCGTCTTCTTCTACCACACCAACCAGGTGGTGCGCATGGCAGCGCTGGAGGTGAGGCCTGGGGGGGCTCTGAGGGGGACAGAGGAGCCCTGGGGGGGGTGTGGTGGGAGCAGGGGCTGGGTGGTACCTCCTGCCCCCCCCCCCAGGTGTACGTGCGCCGTGGGTACCTGGCCTACGAGCTGAACAGCCTGCAGCACCGGCAGCTCTCCGATGGCACCTGCCTGGTGGAGTTCCAGTTCATGCTGCCCTCCTCCCACCCAAACAGGTATGGGGGTCTCCATACCTCTGGACATGGTCCTTTTTGCAAGCTGTTGGGTTTGCACCATCTCCTCCATGCACGGGGACCCCCAGAGGGAGCTGCCCACCGTGGTCTCCACTTGCTGGTGGAGCAGGATGAGCCCTCTCTGGGTCAGGGTCCCCTGTAGGACCTGTGTGGTCTCCATCAGACCCAGGAGTGGTGTCTCCACCCATGGCTGATGGTTGCCTTGCTCCTGCTGTAAGGACCCCATGGGAGCCAGGAGAGGTGTCTCCACCCATGGCCTTGTTCTTGGTGCAGGATGTCTGCCCCTATCAGCGTCTCCAACCCTGACCTGGCCCGGCACAGCACCGAGCTCTTCATGGACAGTGGCTTCTCCCCCCTGAGCCAGAGGATGGGAGCTATGGTGGCCTTCGAGAGGTTCGAGGACTTCAAGAGGTGGGGGAGCTGGGCCGTGCCTGGCCACTCATGCACTTGTCTTCTGGGTGCCACTGAAGTCAGAAGTGGGTGGAAGAGCCAAAGCTGGTGGAGGCTGAGCAGAGCTGGGGCAGCTTCTGTTCCTCCCACAGCTGGAGGTCAGGGCTGAGTGATGCTTTCAGTACCACAGTCACCTGGGAGGGACATGACGTGTCTTCTGGGGACACGTGGAGCTTGGTGGGAGCTTGTGTGGCACAAGGTTAAGCATTGAGGCCACACCTTGAAATTCTGGGGTCAGGGTTGGGCCCCTCACTCCAAGAAGGACCTTGAGGGGCTGGAGTGTGTGCAGGGAAGGGTCTAGAGCAGGAGTGTGGTGAGGAGCAGCTGAGGGAGCTGGGGGGTTGAGCCTGGAGCAAAGGAGGCTCAGGGGAGACCTTCTTCTCCTCTCCCATCTTGTTGGGCAGGAACTTTGATGAAGTGATCTCGTGCTTCGCCGACCCACCTTCGGAGAGCAGCCTCTTCACCGAGGCACGGGCCACCATCTACGAGGAGGACGACGCCAAGGTGGGCACGATGCCCTTGCTGTCCCCTCGGGTGGTGCCAGGATGGCAGTGGTGCTGCTGCTCTGGTTTAACTGGGGGGGGTTTATTGGCAGAACATCCGTGAGGAACCCATCCACATCCTCAACATCGCCCTGCGCTGCGCTGACCACATGGAGGACGAGAAGCTGGTGCCCATCTTCAGAGCCTTTGCCCAGTCCAAGGTCTGTTGCTGGGGCAGGACCCCCCTTTTTGCAGACCGAGGCACCCACCTCATCTCCACCAGCACTCCCCCAAACCCTGCACCGCTTGGGTCCTGTTTGGTGGAGAAGTTGAAGTTCTCATGAGTGATGGAGTCTCCTGTTCCCATGCAGAAGAACGTCCTCGTTGACTGTGGTCTCCGGAGGATCACCTTCCTCATTGCCCAGCATGTAAGTGCAGAGTGAGCCACCAACGTAGAGACCTCACACACATGGTGCTTCCACCTCCCTGGAGCATGTAGAGACATCTAGAAGTACTTTATGACACTGAGTGGTTGTACCCATGGTGCATCCAGAGCTGGCAGCTAATTAATGAGGGGTTCAGTGAGTGGTTCATCTCCTGCATTATCCTTTATGCCACTGCTGTCTCCAGGAACATGTTCCTGCAGCTCTGAGCTTGAGCTGCCTCTAAAAGGCCCCGATTGCCCCCAGCTCTGTGGGAGGAGGAAACCTCCAAGTTCGCCAAAAATCGGACAAATCCTCAGCATGATTCACCTGCTCCTCTCTCTCCTTTTTCGCTCCAGAGAGAATTCCCCAAGTTCTTCACCTTCAGAGCCAGGGATGAGGTGAGAGCGGTGGTCGGAGCGGAGCCCTCCTGGTGCCACCTGGCCCGGCGCTCACCTCTCCATGGCCACCCCAGTTTGCTGAGGACAGGATCTACCGGCACCTGGAGCCAGCCCTGGCCTTCCAGCTGGAGCTGAGCCGCATGTGCAACTTCTCCCTGACGGCCATCCCCTGTGCCAACCACAAGATGCACCTCTACCTGGGGGCTGCCAAGGTGCGGGCGGGCACCGAGGCCACCGACTACCGCTTCTTCATCCGCGCCATCGTGCGCCACTCGGACCTGGTCACCAAGGCAAGTCCCACCCCCCCCATGGGTGCCCGGGCGCAGAGGTTGGGTGTGTTTGGGGTGCCCTGGGTGGGCACCATGCACCCCCCTGCTCTGGGTGGCCCCTGAGGTGCCCGATGTTCTGCAGGAGGCTTCCTTTGAGTACCTGCAGAACGAGGGCGAGCGGCTGCTGCTGGAGGCGATGGATGAGCTGGAGGTGGCCTTCAGCAACACCACGGTGCGCACCGACTGCAACCACATCTTCCTCAACTTCGTGCCCACCGTTGTGATGGATCCCTCCAAGGTGTGTTTCTCGGTGGCCTTCCTGCTGTTGGTGCAGGGCTGGTGTGGGGATGGAGGTTGTGTCATCACTAAAAGTGCTGCTACCTCAAAGGAGGTTGTGGTGAGGCTGGGGATGGTCTCCTCTCCCAACTAATGGCAGGACAAGAGGGGATGGCCTCAAGCTGCACCAGGGGAGGTGTAGATGGGACATGAGGAAGAAGTTCTTTGCTGACAGAGGGGTCAGGGACTGGCCCAGGCTGCCCAGGGAGGGGCTGGAGTCACCATCCCTGGAGGGGTTCAACAGATGAGTAGATGTGGAGCTTGGGGACATGGTCTGGGGGTCAGGGAGATGTTGGACAAAGGTTGGACTTGGTGGTCCTGGAGGTCTTTTCCAGCCTAAATGATTCTATCCCCTGTGCCTGGCACTGCTGCACGGGTGGGCTGGTGCTCACCATGCCACCCAATCCTCCCAGTGATGGAGGGAGGGAAGGAGCTTGCTCAGATCAAACCTAAAATGACTGTTTGGATGGAGACACAACGGGGCTGCTGCACCCTTGGCACCACATGCTCGAGGGCAGTGCTGTCCCTGGGTCCAAGGAGCCACCTGTGTGCCCCCCGTGCCCAGATCGAGGAGTCGGTGAGGTCCATGGTGATGCGCTACGGCAGCCGCCTCTGGAAGCTGCGGGTGCTGCAGGCGGAGGTGAAGATCAACATCCGCCTGACCCCCACGGCCCCCGCCCTCCCCATCCGCCTCTTCCTCACCACCGAGTCCGGCTACTACCTGGACATCAGCCTCTACAAGGAAGTGAGGGACCCCGGCACCGGCAGCGTGAGTGTGGAGACATGGGATGGGTTGGAAGGGACCTCAAAGATCATCCAGCTCCACCTCTCTGCCATGGAGACACCTCCCACTAGAGCAGGTTGCTCAAAGCCCATCCAACTTGCCCTTGAAGGCCTCCAGGGATGGAGCATCCCCCTGGGCTCGTGTCTCACCATCCTCACAGCAAAGAATTTCCTTCTGGTTTCCACCCTCTTAGATTTCGATTGGAAATCAGGAGGAAATTCACTCAGAGGACAAAGAGTGTGGGTTGCTCAGAGTAACCCAACCACGAGTGCTTGAGCTGCTCTTGGCTACAGCAGAACTTTGGGGTGGTTTCTGCAAAAACCCTGGGGCTGGTCAGTCCCAGCAGCAGCAGGGGTGGTTTCTCTCCACGTTGGGTTCTTCAAGGAGATGCTTTGCTCCAAAATGGTGCTGAGCACCCAGGGTACACAACAGAGTTTGGTCTGGGAGGTGAAGGTCAGTGTTGGGGTGTTGGTGCTTGCAGCACGGTGGTGGTGTCCCTTAAGAGCAAAGAGTGGGGTGGAAAAACATGTTTGGTCAAGTAGAGTCACAGGCGTGAGCATCTTGGCCAAGCAAAGCTCAGCAGGGCTCTTACAACTTGGTGGTGGACTCACCTGCACCTTCCCTCCAGATCATGTTCCAGTCGTATGGAGACAAGCAAGGGCCACAGCACGGGATGCTCATCAACACCCCCTATGTCACCAAGGACCTGCTGCAGGCCAAGAGGTTCCAGGCACAGTCCTTGGGCACCACCTACGTGTACGACTTCCCGGAGATGATCCGGCAGGTGGGTCTGGTTGAGCAGGAGGAGGCTCCAGATTATTGCGTGTGCTTTTCTCCCTCAGCCTTCAGCCCACCCCAGCCTCTGACTCCATGAAGAAGAGCCCAATCCCACCATTCCTGGTGACATGAAGCATTTCCAAACCGATTCCTCTCTCTTGCAAATCACCATGGTTGTCCTCATGGAGGATGTGAACCAGCAAGCCCCATGGAATGGGGTCTGCAGCAGGGTGGGGGTTCTCACCCCAAGTTCTGCTCACCCCAAGCTGCAGGAGCACGTGTCTGTGATGGCCCCAGAGCCACCAGAGCCCCCGTGTTCAGCTCCTCCTGTGCCTGCTGTCCCTGCAGGCTCTCTTCAAGCTGTGGGGCTCCTCCGAGCTGTACCCCAAGGACATCCTGACCTACACCGAGCTGGTGCTGGACTCCCAGGGGCATCTGGTGCAGATGAACAGGGTCCCTGGAGGGAACGAGGTACCGAGGGGATGGTTTGGGGATGGGGCAGGTGGGAAGGGCTGGTGGCTTCTCTGCTCTAGCTGTGTTCAAAGCCCAGAAGATGCTCCTCAAGCAAGTGCAGTCTCCATCTCCCACCTCATTTCTCTGGAGGACCCATGACCTTGTGTTCTTTTGGGGCAGGTGGGGATGGTCGCTTTCAAAATGAAGCTGAAGACCCCCGAGTATCCCAAAGGCAGGGACATCGTGCTCATCTCCAATGACATCACCCACAAGATCGGGTCCTTCGGGCCAGAGGAGGACCTGGTGTTCCTGAGGGCCTCGGAGCTGGCACGGGCTGAGGGCATCCCCCGTATCTACATCTCTGCCAACAGTGGTGCCCGTATTGGCTTTGCTGAGGAGATAAAGCACATGTTCCAGGTGGCATGGGTGGACCCCGAGGACCCCTACAAGGTCTGTGGGCTCCTGCCACCCCAGAAAACACCAGAGGACTTCTCTAGGGAGGCATAAAACTGGGGGGGGGGGGATGAGCCCAGACCTTCAACCAGCCCCATGGGGACCATTCCCAGTGGGGTGGAGATGGATTTGCCGGTGCTGATGTCCAGCCCTGGTCCCTGAGCTGCTGATGCACAGGGTGGGGTTGGGTTGGGTGTGGAGAGGAGCCATGTCCCACATGAGCGTGTCCATGTGGGGCTCTACAGCTCATCACAGAACGTTAGAGGTTGGAAGGGACCTCGAAAGATCATCTAGTCCAACCCTCCTGCTAGAGCAGGACCACCTAGAGCAGGTCACACAGGCGGGCTTTGGATGTCTCCAGAGAAGGACACTCCACAACCTCTCTGGCATCCTCCTCCTCCTCTTTATCTGCAGGGGTTCAAGTACCTGTACCTGACCCCACAGGACTACACGAGGATCAGTGCCCTCAACTCGGTGCACTGTGAGCACGTGGAGGAAGGGGGCGAGTCCAGGTGAGCCCAGGTACCCCATGGGGTGCACAGACCCCCCTCAAACCCTGTCCCACATCCCCACCAGGATGCAGCTCCCATGTCCTACCAGACACATCATGCAAGTGAGGGCATCCCCCTGCCCTGCCCATGTCATTGTGGGTCTGTTTTCCCTGCAGGTACGTTCTCCTGGACATCATTGGGAAGGACAATGGATTTGGGGTGGAAAACCTGAGAGCTGCTGGTACCATCGCAGGGGAATCTTCTCGTGCTTATGAGGAAATAGTGACCATCAGCATGGTAGGACCATGGACCTCTTCTCCCTGTTCCCTACTTGCTTTTAAGGTCAACTTGTGGGGAATAATAGGATGCAACCCAACTGTGCAGAGCACCATGGGATGGGACATGGTCTGGGGGTCAGGGAGATGTTGGACAAGGGTTGGACTTTATCCTGGAGGTCTTCTCCAACCTAGATGATCATTCTCCTGGTGCTCCAGGCTCCACTGCAGCCCTTTCTCCCTGGTGACCCCAGGTGTCCTTGTCTGTGCCCAGGTGACCTGTCGTGCCATCGGGATCGGGGCGTACCTGGTGAGGCTGGGCCAGCGTGTCATCCAGGTGGAGAACTCCCACATCATCCTCACTGGTGTCACAGCTCTCAACAAGGTACCTGCTCTGCCTGTGTCCCTCATGCTGCTCCTTCCTTGTCCCGTGGGAAGAGGTGGCACTTCCCTGCGTGTCACCTCATGGGACATGTCTGGAGGAGCTGCAGAAGAACTGTGACTGGGCTCATCTTGCTGCTATCTGGTGTTGCTTGATGGGCTGGTCCATGGGGCATCACTCCTGGGGCAGGGGGGGATGGAAAAGCTGCTACAGGGCCAGGACCCATCTCTGGGCAGAGTCACCCTGGTCTGAGCTGATCTGAAACCAGCTTAAGCCAAACTGATGCTCTGGTGGGTCCCTTCAGGTGTCTAGAGCAGGGTCCTCTTGCTTTGGCATCAGCCCAGAGGTGGGAATTCAGCCTGAGACCAGAGGGATCGTGCCCGGAGAGAGGTTTGACCCGTGTTTCTGTCCCTCACCCTGGCCAGGTGCTGGGACGGGAGGTTTACACGTCCAACAACCAGCTGGGGGGGGTGCAGGTCATGCACAACAACGGCGTCGCCCACGTCACCGTCCCAGATGACTTCGAGGGGGTCTACACCATCCTGCAGTGGCTCTCCTACATACCCAAGGTAGGAGGGTGCTGTAGGATGGTGTTGGGGGGTGTCACCCCATTCCTGGCTCCTGACCTGCCCTTTGGGGCTCTTCCCTTGCAGGACAACCAGAGCCCCGTGCCCATCATCGCCATCAGTGACCCCATTGACAGAGAAATTGGTTTTGTCCCTTCCAAAGTCCCCTATGACCCCAGATGGATGCTAGCAGGGAGACCCCATCCAAGTAAGTGAGGGCAACCCAAAACCCCTGCAGCAACACCCCCAGATGTGTCTTATGGCTACAAACCCCTCATCCTGGTGCAGAAGATGTTCTTGGCTGTGGGTTGGAGCACAAGAAGCCCTCCGGTGCTCACCATCTGCTCTTCCCTGTGCTCTGCAGCTCTCAAGGGGACCTGGCAAAGTGGCTTCTTCGACCAGGGCAGCTTCTTGGAGATCATGAAGCCCTGGGCACAGACAGTTGTGGTTGGCAGAGCGAGGTACTGCTGGGAGCACGGGATGGAGCCATGGGGCTGAGGTTGCACTCGTGGTCAAGCACACTCAGGTCCTGGGGGTGCTCTTGGGGTGGTGATGGGGAGAACCTCTCTGGTGGGGCTGGGGTGCAGCATGGAGGGGGTTGATTTTGGGGTGGTGATGGGGAGAACCTCTCTGGTGGAGCCACCCTGTATCTCTGCAGGTTGGGAGGTCTCCCAGTGGGTGTCATCGCTGTTGAGACCCGCACGGTGGAGGTGACGATACCTGCAGACCCTGCCAACCCAGAGTCAGAGGCAAAGGTGAGTGGGGAGACCTTGGTGTGGACAAGGAGCAAGCAGGAGGAGGATGGAGGGGAGAGCAGGGGAAGAGTTTGGGTCCCTGGGACATGTCTTGATTTTTCTTGAAGACTGGGGAAATCAAGGGGTGCTTGGTTGGTTTTTCTTCCACATCCCACCCCTGGTGGACATTGCTCCTTGCCATCTCTTGCAGATAGTCCAGCAGGCTGGGCAGGTCTGGTTCCCAGATTCTGCCTTCAAAACAGCCCAGGCCATCCGGGACTTCAACCGGGAGCACCTCCCGCTGATGATCTTCGCCAACTGGAGAGGCTTCTCCAGCGGCATGAAAGGTACCCGGGCTTGGGGTGCCAGGTCATGCCATGGTGTCCTGGGATGACCCAGCCTACCAGGGTCCTGTCTGCACCACTCTGGGTTGTGGGGTTGGGCTGGGGAGGTGATGGACATCACCAGGACCCAGGGGTTGAGCTGTGGAGGTGATGGGGGTCTGAGGGCTTGGTGGCTTCCAGCTGGGCTGGTTTTGGGGTGCTTGCTTGGTGTCCCCAATGGAGAAGGTGGCTCTGGACAGCTAGGAGGAGGCAAGGGGCAATACCTGGTGGGATGACCAGCCAACGAGTCCCTTTGCCTTGCAGACATGTACGACCAGATGCTGAAGTTTGGAGCCTTCATCGTCGACAGCCTCCGGGATTTCAGGCAGCCTGTCCTGGTCTACATCCCACCCCACGCAGAGCTGAGAGGGGGCTCCTGGGTGGTCATCGACTCCACCATCAACCCCCTGCACGTGGAGCTCTATGCGGACAAGGAGAGCAGGTCAGCATCCTCCACAGCCCCCGTGTGGGGTCTGCAGAGCGTGGTCCTGCTGGCAGAGACCTTTGGCCACCCGAGATGTGTATTTTTGACCTTTAATTAAGCAAAACCATCAAGTAGAAGCCCCAGGGCTCTTCCAGAGCAGCATGGCAGAGATCTCCTTGGGGATACCCTCCTGCATCCAGTGAAGGAGGAGGAGGAGGGGGGTGGAACATGGTTCTGGAGCTCAGGAGACCTTTTCTCTGACCTGAATTGGTCAGCAAGCCATAAGGATGGTGGTTTCCATCCTCCCATCCAGGATAGACAAGAAGCCCAGCCTGGAAACAAAACCCTTTTAGGTTTTCTCCCTCCCTAACTCTTAGAAAGAGTTGCCTGGACCTGTTGTCCCAGGGTTTATTCTCCCGTGCAGACCAGTCCCTGCTTCACCAACCTTTCCTTCCAGGGGAGGCATCTTGGAGCCTGGAGGGACGGTGGAGATCAAGTTCAGGAAGAAGGATCTGGTGAAGACCATGAGGAGGATCGATGGGGTCTATGCCAGGCTGGCTGAGCAGCTGGGTAAGGGGAGGGTGGTTCTGTCTGGGGGCTCCAACCTTCAGAAAATCCTTTAGTGCTCCCCTGTGACAACTTCTTTGTGGCTTTTCTGGTGGTGGAGCCTGGCAAGGAGCTGTGGTGGCACTTTAAAACATGGCATCACTGAATGGGTTGGGTTGGAAGAGATTTTTCAGATCAAGTCCAACCATTCCCCCAGGGCACCACTAACCCCTGTCCCTCAGCACCACATCTCCACACCTTGGAAAACCCCTCCAGGGATGGGGACTCCACCACTGCCCTGGGCAGCCTCATGTCCAACCTCAGCCTCCTCTGGCACAACTTGAGGCCAGTTCTTCTTCTCCTGTTGTGGACACCATTGCCTGGTGGGGGTGGCTGATGTAGGAGCCCCCAGCAGAGCCCAGCCCCTGTGGTGGCCCATGGAGCATGTCACAGGAGCAGTGGGTGGGCTGCTCAGTGTGACCTGTCCCCCAGGGACCCCCGAGCTGCCCGAGGAGCAGCGCAGGGAGCTGGAGAAGCAGCTGAAGGCCCGGGAGGACCTTCTCCTGCCCATATACTACCAGGTGGCCGTGCGCTTCGCCGACCTGCACGACACCCCGGGCCGCATGCAGGAGAAAGGGGTCATCACGGTGAGCTTGGGCATGGGTGGAGAGGGGCTTGGACATGGGTGGTGTGAAGGTGGGAGGCACCTGGAGGTCTGGGCTGCAGCTCAATGTTCTTGCCCTGGCTGCTGCTCTCTGCTCCAGCCCAGCAGAGTTGCCCAAACCCACCGGCATGAGTGGTGAGGAGCAGTCGTTGCCCACCAGCTCCTCCTCATCCTGCAGAGATGAGCCTGGGCTGTGTCCCCATCACTGCAGGACATCCTGGAGTGGCAGAGCGCCCGCTCCTTCCTCTACTGGAGGCTGAGGAGGCTGCTGCTGGAGGAGGTGGTGAAGGCAGAGGTCCTCAAGGCCAACAGCGAGCTCAGCCACATCCACATCCAGTCCATGCTGCGGCGCTGGTTCATGGAGACAGAAGGAGCTGAGAAGGTACCTTCAGCCCCAGCTTCTTGAGGCATCCGTGGCCAGCAGCTTCCCAAGGGCTGTCACCTTGATCTCCCATCACTTGGCTGCTTCAGTGGTACCTCCCTGGGGGTTTAAACGTGTGATGGGAATTAATCGAGAATAAAAATCCCGTTGCCTGGTTTGGTCATGGGAGGAAGATCTTGAGGTCACAGCAGAAAGGGGGGCTCAGGCTGTGCAGGCAGCAGGACCCTTGCCCACAGTGCTGCTCTCCCCAGGGCTACCTCTGGGACAACAACCAGGTGGTGGTGGAGTGGCTGGAGAAGCACATGCAAGAGGATGATGGCACCAAGTCGGCCATCAGGGAGAACATCAAGTACCTGAAGAGGGACTACGTGCTCAAGCACATCAGGAGGTGAGTGACCACGGGAGCTGGGATGGGGAGGGTGATGTGCCCCCTGGGCAGGTGGTGGGGAGATGAGGTGGTTCTTGCTCCAGCCTCCATGGCAACTCCCCTCTCCCGTTGGCCTTGCAGGTTGATCCAAGCCAACCCCGAGGTGACCATGGACTGCATCCTCCAGATGGCTCAGCACATCAGCCGTGCCCAGAAGGCCCAGGTTGCCCATCTCCTGGCCACGGTGGACAATGATGACCCATCCTGAGCCAGCAGCTGGTGGCCTGCAGGGCAAGCTCCAGGGGGCAGGAGGGACACCAGGACACGCTGCTCCTCAGAGGCCAGACCTCACCTCCCCACCCAGCTCCTCAGCCCCTGGACTCTTACTCGTGTGCCCCAATAAATGATGCCAACGTTTGGATTTTAAGCCGTGAAGACATTGCCATCCATGAAGGTCCCCTCTGGTGCTGGGGGTGTTCACCAGAGGGGTGGCTTGGCTGAAGATTGACTTGTCCCAGGCCATGTCTGGACTCTGGACCTGGTGCAGAAGTTGGTTTGAAAAGAAAGCTCAACATCTTTTCCTGTGTTTTAGTTGCAAGCTCCAGGGTTAGTCTTTAAAACCAGCACCAGTGTCAGAACATCTCGTGAGATGGACAGAGCTGGGAGCACAAACCAACTGGCCCAGGCACCATGGGGTGGAGGAGGAGGTCTCCATATGGCCACGTTGAGGCTGACCAGGCACAGCCTCAAACTGATGTCTTATAATACTCAAGAACCATGAGGAGCAATTTCCTCAGCCTTCCCTTTGCTGGGGAGCGAGCAGTAGGTGTGACTATGATGTCCCACCAGGTGACCATGAGCTGATGGACTAGAGAAGACATCAGGGAGCCGTGCTGGGAGCTGCTGCAGTGGCAACATCAACAGATCCACCAGGTTTGACTGACCCAACTGTTCCTCTCCCCCACCCCACATCTTTTCTGGCTCCTTTGGGTGTTTTCAGTCTGTGGCTCCTGTGGAGGACAGAGAGGAGGGAGGACATGGCTCTGGGGGCACAGGAGCCAGGGTGAGCTCTGTCTGCTGGGACCTGGCACTGCTGGTATTGCCATGGTGTGAAGATGTTGGGCACCTCCTTGGCCATGCCCAGGCTGGGGGTGGTCCCACCAGGGTCTATGGGGAGGTCTCCCTGTCCTGGGGATGGGATGGAAAGGGTGTAATGAGCTGCTTTCTGGTCTGAAAGGTGTCACTGGGCTTTGCCAGGGGGTTGGAGGTGCTGACACCCACCTCACGGGAGCCAAACCACCACCAATAAAGTGAGCGTGGGTCTCAAGGGAGCTTCTGGCATCTTTCTTTTGTCCTTGTGTGAACGTGGTGGGTACCTGTGAGCTCCTGGGCTCCTGGAGGGCTTGAGCTGGGGCAAGTCCTCAACTGGGACATGGTGTTATGGCCGTAAAGGCTTCATTGCCTGGGGAAAGCTGCTCCTTTAGGTCAGAAGTTTGTGTTAGTGGTGGCATGTCTAATTCACTCTTAATTCAAGAGTGGTCCTGCTCCTCAGCATGCTTGGGCACCCCCACTGGAGTCAAACATCCCAGTGTGGTGGGGTTGGAAGGGACCTCTGGAGAGCATCTCATCCAACTCCAGCAGCTCCCCCAGAGCAGGGGGCCCAGGATCATGTCCAGGCCCCTTTGGGATCTCTCCAGAGGAGACTCCACAACCTCTCTGGGCAGCCTGGGCCAGGCTCAGACACCCTCACCCCAAACAACTTTCTCCTCCTGGGTTCCAGTTGGTGCCCCTTGTCCTGTCCCTGGGCACCACTGACAAGAGTCTGGCCCCAGCCTCTTGCACCCCACCCTTTAGTTATTGATCAGCATTGATCAGATCCCCCCTGAGGCTTCTCTCCTCCAGCTCAGCAGCTGAGCTGCTGCACAGCAAGGGCAGGGCTGGAGCTGCCAGCAGAGCACTCACACTGCAGCACACCTAGAACCTAGAAATATTTATTTAAAGACATGAAGACACGGTAGGTGACCCCAGTCACAGCAAAGGATCACTCATCACATTTGTTCTTGGACAATAAATTATGACATGGAGCATCATGCCCTTCTGGAGGAGGTCACCAAGGAGAAGACACAAGGACAGATGTTTCCTACCTCTTGATCTTCCCAACTTTCAAGGCAAGAAGGTGGCTCCAGCCCCCCTCTGGCTTTGCAGCACATGGACCAACGTGGGAGAGGAGCCCATGGAGCAGAAATGCTGGTAATGAGCAGGTAAAACCACCAGATATTTATAAATATCACCCCATGGCCACAGAGTAAAGAAAATACTAAATTCCCACGTCCACTTGGCTCTTCCCAGGTGTTTCACCACATTTTTGGCAATGTGTGTTTAAAGCAGGGTTGGGAAATTAAAAAAAAAACAAACTAGTTTAGGATCTATTTGACTTGGTTAATGAGGAAGGAAAGGCTCTGGATGGGTGTGGAGCAGTTGTGGTGTTTGGTCTCTGGGTTTCTCCTCGAAACCATGAGGTTCAGTGTCAAAAGTGCTTGTTTTCAAGACATGTAGTGTGACAGCAGTGGGTAAAGTGGGTGCATCTTTGCTGGTGAATAATTTAGTGGATGGAGAAGAGGTTACTGCAGCATTTAAAAAACAAACAAAATCGAGCAGTGCTCAGTTCACATAATTTCTTTTCTCTTCAGAACAATAAATATAAATAAATTTACAAATAGTAACACTGCCTAGCACAAGAACAGACAGAAGCACAAGACACAGGACTATGAACACAGCTAATTTCTTTTAAAAAATCCTAAAAATAGGCATAATTCCTCATTCCTAACATCTTCTAGCCAGTGATCAGTTCAATAATTCAGTAATTCCACTTCCTTTGGGGGTAAGGGGCTTGGTTTTTAAGCCTGGATGTAACATTGTCTGCTATGGGGTTGATGTTTTTTTTCAATATTTAGTACTTTTGCTCCTTTTTTCCAACCTCATAACAATAAATTAACAATAGTTACCTCAGGGAAGTGGTGGAAGTCCAGAAATTTGTTCCACAACAATAGTTTTTTGGCAATTTAAGTAAAAAAAGACACGTGTGGTGCATGATCAACCACTTTGGACTCCAGGTGGGTGCTGAGCAGCCCCTTGACTGGACCTACTGGTGACCAAGGTGTCCACAGGTAAGTCCAGACCACATGATCAACCACTTTGGACTCCAGGGTGGTGCTGAGCAGCCCCTTGACTGGACCTACTGGTGACCAAAGTGTCCACAGGTAAGTCCAGACCACATGATCAACCACTTTGGACTCCAGGGTGGTGCTAAGAAGCCCCTTGACTGGACCTACTGGTGACCAAAGTGTCCACGGGTAAGTCCAGATCACAGCATTGATTGACTGATGGTACTTTAACCAGACTGTTCTTAGCTGAGTGATGCTCTAGTGACAGTTCCTGCTGACCGATGCCTTCCAGGTCCTTCTTGAGAGCTCCCCAGTCCTGCAACACAAGTGTCCGTGTCCCTTCTTCCTCAGTCTTGGGTGGAAATGGTTCTGCCAGTCACACCTTGATGTTCCCAGCACGTGATGCCAACACACATCAAGACTTCACCTTCCCATGGTCTGCAGGAGGAGCTCTTCTGCTGCTTTCAGGTGAGATCTCAAGCCCTGGGAGAAGCAGGCCCTTGAGGCAGAGGTCCCTGGAGGGGTGCAGAGCTCAGAGCAGGGCGATGGGTTTGTTGCCCTGGGGGTTCATGTACTGAGCTGCTGCCACGTTGTCCAGGGTGGTGTAGGTGGTGTAGAGGCCGGTGACCTGCAGGTCTGAGAAGGAGTGGTCGCTGCCACTGGAGACAGGGGTGAGGCCAGGGGTGCCCAGGTCACAGTCTGAGAGGTGCAGGGGGGAGTTGCTGAAGGCCCCCAGGGTGTCGAGGCTGAAGCTCTCGTCCTTCATCTCCTCCCAGATGTTACCTTTAAAAGATTAAGGTGTGGTCATGGTGACACCTCCAGCCCACCCAGGCACTGTGTCCATAGCTAAAGGGCTTTATCTGCTGCTTTGGGCCAGGGCTGCTTGTGGGTGGTACCATTTCTAGTGCAGAAGCAGCAAGAGTGTCTGTCCCCCCCAAATCCCTGGCTCCAGCAGGGTCTGTCCCCCCCAAATCCCTGGCTCCAGCAGGAGCTCAGACCTTTCTGGGCAGCATCTACCTACCACATGCTAACCAGAAACCCAGGGGCCAGGGCAGGCACTGCCATGAGCATGGGGAGTTCTCCTTCTACAGAAGGGGGGGAACCAAGGCTTGAGTAGAGCTGTGGTGTCCCAGGGGCAGAGATGTGGTGTCCCAGGTCCACCTGGTGGGACATCCTTGCCTATGCAGTGCCTGCACTTGAGATATGAAGGCAGTTTGCTGTCCCATCTAGCCCAGGGCAGAAATGTGCCAAGGAAGGGCAGGGAATCATAGAACCATAGAAATATTTTGGTTGGAAGAGACCTTTAAGATGATTAAATCAGAGGCCAGCACCCATACAAGTTTTTATCTGCTACATCCCACCCCAGAGTGTCCTGGTGAGGACGCTGGTTATATATCCAGTGACAACACAGCCACCCAAACCCTGCCCCAGCTTCCCTCCCCCATACCTTGCAATGCAAAATCCATAATGCTTGGGTCAAGAGCATCCACCTCGGTGTTCATGTCAGCTGTCACGTTGAGGAACTCCGGGGGGGCACGTCCCAGGGGGTGGCTGGGGAGGGGGCTGTGGCTCATGTCGGGCAGGGTGTGGAGAGGAGGGGTCTGTGCAGGGGCTGGTGAGTCCGGGGCCATGCGAGCCTGGGTCTGGAGCTGGTGGTGGAGGGGCAGGGACTGCAGGGAGAGGGTCATGATGGGCTGAGGCTGCAGCTGGGAGATGGGGATCCGGCCCTGGGCTGCTGCCATGTGGCTCAGGGGGGGCACCTCGGGCTCTGCCTGCTTGCTGGGCCTCCTGCAGCTCTCGGGTCTGTCAGTGATCAGCTTGTCCAGCTCCTCTGCAGGGGCAATGCCCATTCCCAAGGGAGAAAAGAGACAGTTGAACCCGTTTGTTGGAGCATTTCACATGCTTCTGCCATAGAACTGAGCAGTGTCTGTCACCACGCGAGGGGCAGCACAGAGAAATGTCACCCCCTTCCCTGCCCTCGGCCCTTACCCTTGTTGCCCTCCATCATTATCTCTAATTGAGCTAAGGAAATGATCCTGTGAGACTTCCACAGACCACCCAGGCCACCACTGATGCACTAAAGCATCCTCAGCAGGTCTCCTGCTTGTAGGGATGCTCTGGATTCTGCTGGTATCTCAAATAAGATTCCCAACAGCTCTTTTAAGTAAAGAACTAATTGATCATTGATTATACACAACATATACAAAACATTGAGCACGTGTCTTTATAAACAAGGATGAGAAAGTCTTAGCAAAGGGAGAGGAGCCAGCAGAAAACTGCTTTAAGGTGTGACACTATAAATACTGACACTGGAGGCAGCGTAACTCCTCAGAAGGTCCTGGGTGTGCTTGACGGGGGGGAAAAAGACAATCTGGTTGGAAGCTGGGGACTGATTTGCACCAAAAATCCTCTAAAAATAGGTGTCAGGTCTGTTACCTTCTCCTGGTGTTGTGTATTGTCCCCGGGGCAGCAGCAGTGACTTTGGAGGAGACCAGGGGGTGTTTCAGCCAAGCTGGTTCTGTTCCTTATTTCCTCAAAGTTCCCCCTTCCTGGCAAAACAGCCTTTTTTTCCCCCCTCTTGCCTCTCCTAAGTGTCATATAAGCCCTACCTGGGTTAGCCATGCTCCTGTGGATAGCAGCCAAGTCCTTCCTCTTCCACTTCTGCATCTCCTCCTCCATCTTGTCGATCTTGGCAGGGTTGAGGGCCCAGAGGCAGCCCTTGCGGGAGGTGCCGCTCAGCTTGTTCTCCACCTTCTCAAAACACTTGTTGAGGGAGAGGTTGTGGCGCACGGAGTTCTTCCAGCCATCAGGGGCTGTCTGCAAGGGGCAGGAGGGGGTTAGTGCAACAGGTTGTGATCGAAGTCTCGGTGGGGTTCTACCTCCACCCGTCCTACCTTGAAGTAGGGGAAGTGCTCCTTCATGAAGCTGTAGATCTCGCTCACCGGGAGGCTGCCTGTCTTGCTGTTCTTCAGAGCCATTGCAATCAGGCAGCTGCAGGACACAGAGAGGCAGAACATGTCAATGGGGTGCTTACATTCAGCCATCAGGACTTCTTCTGCTCTGGCAAACTGGAGAAGGTCCCAGAGAGACCTTCTGGTGGCCTTGCAGGGCTTCAAGGGGCTTGGCAGAAAGATGGGGACAGATTTTTTTTGTTGGGACAGGACAAGGGTGATGGTTTTGAATTAAAGGAGGGAGATTTAGACTGGAGAGAAGGGAGAAATTGTTGGTGGTGGGGGGGGTGAGAGCCTGATTGAGGTTGCCCCATCCCTGGAACCGTTGCAGGGGAGGTTGGAGCAACCTGAGATAGTTGCAGATGTCCCTGCTCCCCAAATGAACTTTAAAGGTCCCTTCCCACCCAAACCATTCCATGATTAAGCCATCACTGCTCTGCTCACCACTCACCTGTATGAGTAGATGGGTTTGGGGTAGTGCTTTGGGTGCAGTTCTTGGGCTGAGTGGGGAGCCAGGCGTGGCTGAGGATAGTGTGGCTGAGTCCCATAGGGGGTGTTGTAGAGAGCTGCTGGGTTACACTGTGTGCAGAGGAAAAGGGGATTAGGGACTGGAGCATCTCCCTGATGAGGAGACCTGGGGCTGTTGAGCTGGAGAAGAGAAGCCTCAGAGGGGGTCTGATCAATGCTGATCAATATCCAAAGGGTGGGGGCAAGAGGCTGGGGCCAGACTCTTGTCAGGGGTGGCCAGGGACAGGGCAAGGGGCAACGGGCACCAACTGGAAC
>VYZX01025941.1:31261-42542 GCA_013401335.1 Brachypteracias leptosomus
GAACTCAGGAGGATAACCCTCTTTGGTGTGAGGGTGCCCAGAGAGGTTGTGGAGTCTCCTTCTCTGGACACAATCCTGGGCCCCCTGCTCTGGGTGAGCTGCTGGAGAAGGGGGTTGGATGAGATGCCCCCCAGAGGTCCCTTCCAACCCCACCATGCTGGGATGCTGTGAGAATGTTGGATACAGAATGCAGGTGGGTTTAGGGATATTTCATTGTTTTTCTTTTTTAAAAGCTCTAGGGATGATCCTGGCAGGTGCAGACACCAGACAACAAGGAGAAAACCAGTACCTGTGGTGTGCTCTGTGCTAGGGCAAACACTTGCTGCGAGTGAGGAGGAGGAGGAGGAGGAGGAGGGAAGAGCTGCTGCTGTGTTTGTAAACCAGGAGATGGCTGCCCACCTACAGCATACTGGCTCATCTGCTGAGACCAAGACAACAGGTATGTCAGTCCTGAATTTACCAACATCTTGTCCCTCGTGGTGCAACCACAAGCCTTGGAGAGCTGCTCTTACGTTGGCTCCGTGTGTGGAAATGGAATTGAGGCCCAGGATTCCTTGGGGCAGGCTGGCCTGGACATGAACCATGGCTCCAGGGGCTCCTGTCGAGTGCATGTTGCTCACCACAGGACCTGTTTGGGAGAGAGCAGAGGCAAGGGAAGCTCACATGAGAGTTTGCTTCAGAAAAGAGAGCTGGTGTTTAGTTTTAACAGATGCTGTCGAGCCCATGGGGATAATCACCCCTCTCTGGGGCTTTCCACCCCTAAAGAACCCTGAGCATTTCACTCATTGCACCCCTCTCTGGGGCTTTCCACCCCTAAAGAACCCTGAGCATTTCACTCATTGCACCCCTCTCTGGGGCTTTCCACCCCAAGCATTTCACTCATTGCAAAGATGACATCAGCTGCTTCTAAAACTATGCAGGGGATGAAAGATGAGAGGTGTTTAAGAGGCTGCTGCAGTGTTACAGACATGGTATCTTACAAAAAAACCATATTCAGCACTCTGTAGTGCAGAAGGAGCTGCCAGGCTGAGCTCTCCCAGCTCTCTTGTTCCCCTCAGGGAACAAGGGTGTGTACCTAAAGGATGTTCACAAAGGCCAGAAGGGCTGCAAGTCTCTGTGAAGCAAACAGCTATGGGGTAAAGAAGATACTCTTCACTTTATCAGTGTTGAAACCAACCAGAAAGGTCAATTACCTAAGTTCAGAGCTGTTGAAAACCTCTGAAAGGCAAGTCTTAAATTGGGCCCAAGTTCATAGAATCATTGAGGTTGGAACAGACGTCTAGGATCAGCAAGCCCAACCTTTGGCCAACATCTCCCTGACCCCCAGCCCATGTCCCCAAGCTCCACATCTACTCGTTTGTTGAAGCCCTCCAGGGATGGGGACTCCAGCTCCTCCCTGGGCAGCCTGGGCCAGTCCCTGACCACTCTGTCAGCAAAGACCTTCTTCCTAATGTCCAACCTAAACCTCCAGTGGTGCAACTTGAGGCCATCACCTCTTGTCCTGTCATTAACTGGGAGAAGAGCCCAACCCCAGCCTCACCACAACCTCCTTTGAGGTAGTTGTAAAGAGCAATGAGGTCTCCTCTCAGCCTCTTCATGCAACTACACTGAGCAGCAAGGCTGATCAGACCCTAAGACCTCTGATATCACTGTTGGAGCTCTCTCTGCCTCTTGGAATGACGGAACTGGACCAGCAGCAGCCTGGTCAGGAGACAAGAGGCTCCAGGTCTGATGGGAAGCAGAATGTTAATGCACTTAGAAGGAATCTCCTCCTAGGAAAGCTGGGCTGTGTGGGGAAAGGAGGGAGGCTGGAGGTTCTTCCCCACCCTGCCAGGTTACCTGTCTGTTGTAGCATCACGTTCTGGGCACCGAGGCTGAAATCCATCCTCCCACTGGCCATCTGCTGTAACCGAGGCACATCGACAGATGTCAGCCACGACAAGGACTGCAAGTCACTGGGGAGATCATCCTCACCCAGCTGGGAGGGGTCAGAAGCTAAGAGTCTGCAAAACAGCAGCAAAGGTTAGTGGAGAGTGGAGCTGCTGCAAGGGGGGAGGTGACTGGGGTGCCAGAGCTCAGGTAGGTCAGAAAACACAGGATCCAGATGTAATCTTTGGTGTCACAGCTGCCACCCTCCCCCTAATCCTATGATTGGGGACATTTTGGTGAAGAAAACGTCTCGTGCAGCATTTGTAGGGGAAGAAGGTCTAAGAACCTGCAGGAGAACCTGCCTAGGAACAACAGCAGAGCTCATTCATCTGTCAGGAAGCCACCCTTGGTTGGCTTTTGATGTAGGAGGAACCTGTCAGGACTCTGAGCCTGGCAATTTTGCATTAACCCTGAAATCCAGTGAGCAGCCAACCTTGGGAGGAGTTCCTGAGCCTTCATCCTCCAGGACCAGTGTGTGCTGCTGGCCTGAACCCCTGGAGAAGGCTCTTCCCAGCCCCTACATCCAGGGGTGCATCAGTGCAGAGAGGCTGCATAAACCAAACTTTACAGAATGATCCCTCCCAGGCAGACCCATGAAGTTATTGGCACTGCCCAAGGAACCTCCAAGCATATGTAAGGATTTTTGAGGTGTTTTTTTGACACACTGAAGAATGAAAAGCTCGTGACTGAAGGCACAGTGACACTCCAGCAACAAACTGGGCTGGTTTGGGTGTAAAGCTCCATTTGCATGCTCCAACCCACCTGTTTTGCTTTGTGGGACTGAAATATTTGAATATATTTAGAGAAAATAATTTAAAAATTCCCAGGTGCTCAAAACTCCCTTTAAAGTCAATAGAGCTATTGCAAATGAAGGGCTAAACTGCTTTTACTGATGTTAAACAGTGTTAAAACTGCTTTTACTGATGTTAAACAGTGTTACAGAAGTCCAGGGGTGTCTTGAGGAGCAATTAGACCAGGTCGGGAAGTCAGCATTAAAGACCCAGGGTAGATCCAAAGGGATTCAGGTCCAGGGAAACAGCTTTCTCCTCCAAAATAACACAGTTTAGTAGCATGTAGTTGATTTTGCTTTCCAAACAAAGGCTTTAAAGAGCTCTCTCCTCAACCTGTCAAAGCAGCTGCCTGGTACTACTGCATGTTCCCTGCCAAATGGGGATGCAGAGCCTTAAATACATCTGGTCCCTTGCTGAAGCATCTTTTATGTTTTACAGGCTTCTAAATCAGCTTAAAAGAAGAAGGCAGAACTTTAGTGCCTGGCTACCCAGGAGCTTTCAGCCCCTCTATTCACAACTTTCAGGAACAACCACCAAAGTTCCTTAAACTATTATCTTTAAGGCAGAATGTCATTTATTTGTTTGTGAAAAGATTTTGAAAAGAAAAGGGGAAAAAAAAGCCCAACACCTGACTGGGAGCCAAAAAACCATCTTCAGCTCTCCCCCAGCCTGCCCTGTTTGCTCTCTCCTACTGTAGTTATAGAGCAATAATTAGCATTGCCATGGTTACTGCTCTGCAGTTATGTTCTGAGGCCCGGGACTTAAATACAAGTAAAAAAAGCCCATCAGGTGACAGCTCCCCCAGGCTGGAGATTGGCTGGATTGGAAGTAAACAAGAGCATGAAATGATTTGAAAACTGGGCAGGCTCGTGTCAGTTTGCAACAGTTGGGCCCATTCATGACCCATTGTGCGCCCAACGCCCGCTGCCCGCTGGCACGTGGCCCCCATTGTCTGCCAGGTTCTTGCTTAATTGTCTTTATTCTTTTTCTTTTTCCTCTCCACCCCCCTTCTCCTCCTTTCCCCCTTTTTACAAACTTCCCATTAATCTGGCTGAATGACAGCCTGACACACAGCACACATCCCCGTGCCATCTGCCACCCCCCGGCTCCTGCCAGTCCTCCCAAGGTCCTCCAGCAGCTAACGGGGTCAGCTGGGGGGGGTGTGGGGTCAGCACCCCCTGCACACGCCTCCTGGCAGCCCAGCAAACCCCCCCTCCCAGCCCCCATGCCCTCACATCCCTGGGGGATGAGCTGCTCTGCACCCCAAGCCCCACCACGGGGGTGGGTGGTGCCTGCCCACCTTTAGCTGTCAGGGACATGGAGGTTTCTGCTCCTCACCCACCCTGCTGGTGTAGGGAGGTTGGACAAGATGACCTCTAGAGGTCCCTTCCAGCCTAAAGCATTCTATGATGTGCCCATCCTGGGGCTCTTTGGAGGTGGGAGGATGGCTGGGGGTGCCCTGGGATGTCACCAGCTCTCAGGGTTTGCCCATTGGCGTCATGCCCCCTCGTGGTGCAGACCCAGGCTGTCCCCTCCCTCTCTCTCTGGAGCCAAGGTGGCTGAACTTGCCCCTGGGCTCTATGTTCATGGAATCCTAGACTGGTCTGGGTTGGAAGGGACCTCAAAGATCATCTAGTTCCAACCCCCCTGCCATGGAGACAGCTGCCACTAGAGCAGGTTGCTCCAAGCCCCATCCAACCTGGCCTTGAACACCTCCGGGGATGGAGCATCCACAACTTCTCTATTAAACAGGTACGAAGATGTAATCACATATAATAACCACATAAAGTGTGTGAGCCAGCCCCTTTTCCAAGACAAAGACATTTCCTTCTCTTCCCCATCCCAGCATGGCTTGAATTTGAGTTTACAACTTTTTTAAAATCACCTCTAACTGTTCACTTTTTAAAATGGATTTATTAGTTGTCAGAATAACTGTTTTCATTGATAATGGGGGAAAAAAAGTATCAGGATAAAATCAGATCAGAATAAGAACAAAATATTTCACACTTAAGGATTATCCTTCAGGTTGTCTTCAAAAGCAGAGTTGAAATCTCCTATGTCTTGACCTATGCCCATTGTTATTTGACTGAGGTGGTTTAGATGCCCAGATGTATCCTGCAGCATAAAACCAGCTTATCTCATGCTTTTAGGGGAAAAAAATGCTCATCTAAGTGCCCCTGGAAAGGGAGCTGTGCACAGTAACACCCAGCAGGTTAATCCCACAGGGTGCCAAGACACCCTCAAATACAGAAGTACCTCCTGTGAGCTCATGGGTACTTGGATTCTTCTCCCCTCCACCCCCCTTTTTGCCTCTCGTTTGAGGGTAAACTCCAGGAGTCAGAGCCCCTGTCTCCAGAGGGGTGTTCAGAGCCCCTGGCACAATGGGGCACTGTAGGAAAAGCAGCCCTGGCCTTTCAAGGCATGTAAATGAGATAAATAGTGATAGGCTGTAATTAATGCACCCTCCTGCCAATGTCCCCAGCTGCACATTCCCCAGGGCTGAACCACCAAACCCTCCTGAAGAAAAGGTTGTGCTCACACCACATGTGTTGTAAACATGATATTAGGTTTTTAAAGGGGTGGTGGAATGATGCAGCTCCTTTTGTACCCCTCTCCCTGCAGGAAATCACCCTCCTGTTTCTCTTTCTGTCCTAGAAAGCACCTGCATGAGGAAGAATCCACGTGATGCTGAGGATTCTGCCTGGACCAGAGGATGCAAAGTGCCCTGAGAGCCCTGGGAGGTGAGTCAGAAGTGCCCAGTGGTACCATTACCCTTTGCTATCTGCTCAAAATATTTACCTAACAACAGCTCCTGGCCACCAGGCAGCCTGCACAGAGTTTATTCCTCCAAAATCAGGGAAAATACCCCTTCCAGAGCTCCCAGCACTGAGCTCCAGATCTTCCCACCTGAAGTTATGGAGAAACTGGGCTCCTGCACTCTGTCAGCACTGCAAAATCATCACTTAGAGGTACCTAAAGATATCTCTACTTCTTTTCCCCTCCATCAAGTACCTCCTGCTGGCACAACAGGTATCCAGGGATGGAATTCATCCCTGGCACAACCTTGCAGGAGTTTGCCACTAACATCAGAGCTGAATTTGAACCTATATTCATAGGTCTGACTTTATAACCTCTCCTGACAGAGCTGTTCTGATGAGTTGGGTCTAAAGTAGTCCAGAAACTGCTGTCAAGGTGAAGTCCCCATGGTGTGGAGAACAGGTTGCTGGAGACTACAGGGACCATCTCTCCCACAGCATCATGGAATAGTCTGCCAGGTGAGTTTAAGACTAAAGGTAAGCTCAGCATGTTTTAAGCTATTTTATCTGCAGGTCGTTCACCAGATGTTTCAGTTTCTGAGGTGGTGAGCAGAATTCTGTGCACACTTCAGAAGACTTTGCTTGTTTGCTCTGGAGTCTGTCCCTAAATAATATAAAGCACCAAACTGGTCGATGTTGTAGGGAAATCTAATGCTACAGGTTCTTTCAAAGGGGTTAGTGGGGCTGGAACACCCACCTAAAAACAGGGTCTCTGACTCCTGAAGGTTTCCCCTCAAATGAGATGAAAAAGTGGGTGAAGGGGAAAAGAATCAACTCTGTTCTAAACAGACCAAACCCTGCACTGGGCATATTCAACTTCAACCATCATATTAAGATGTCTCCCACTCCATGGACAATGTTTGCTGCCATTGTCAGCACTGACACCTGAGCTTTCTGCCTCTGCTGAAGACAGACAGCTTCTCAACAGGCAGGAGCAATTAGGGGGTGATAGACTCTTAATTAGCTGCTTGCAATGGCTTACCCAGTGGAGTGACAAGTGAGCAGGAAGAGTGCTGAGAAAAGTGGTGCTGAGAAACTGTTTTCTTTCATCTGGGCTCACACAATGTCCTCGGAACAATCGTGGTGATTCCTCACATGGAGAGCAACACAAGGGAAATATTTATGGTTTGTGACTGTCTCCATGGGGAGGAGTATTCTCCATTTTACTGTGCTCCTCACTCCATCTGCTCTGCTCCTCCTATGTCTGTCTCTTCCCACCTTCCTCCCTTGCAGGTGCTTTTCCCTGCACTAGGTTCTGTTTTCCACACTCACTCCTCCCTGTTCCTTCACCAGCTCCTCTCCTGCTTCAACCAGCAGCTCTGTGATTTCTCTCTGCCCTTTGAAGACCCACCGCTCACCCAGCCTCAAACCCCAGCCCACCTTTCTCCTCCCTGTCTTCAAGCTCTTTGGGTAATTTCTGGCCTTGCTGGGAATAAGCACAGAAATGAGGCAGCTTTCCAGAAAGTCCCTCCTCAGCTACAGCTCAAGAAACTTTGGATGAAAAGACCCCAAACCAGTGAGGAAAAAGCAAATAACACAGTTACCCTGTCAGGTGGTGCTGTGCTCCTTCTCTTACCCCATGCTTCAGAAGAGAAGAGGATTCTCCACAAAGGTGCTTAGCACTCACAGAACAGGCTCTAGATGTGCTCCTGGAGACCTTTATACATCTCAGCTCGGGGTTTCACAACCCCTCATTACCTCATCTTGGTAGGAGATGAAGGGAAGCTGAGTTCCAAGTGACCTACGTGGTTGGCTTAAGCCTAAGAGGAAGTTAGGAGCAGTGTCAGCACTGGAACTGCTCTGCTCTGCCCACCTCCCTAGGTCTGGACTTGGGATCTACCCTGCAATTGGGTTTGTTCACTAAAAAAAAAAGAGAGAAAAAGCTGTGACTAAGGTTAAAATAAGCTGCTCCTCAACGTTGAAGTATCTGGCATCACAGGAATGTTCTCCATAAAAATCAGCAGTGCTGTTGGAAAGCTGCTTCCCCTCAGCACTGACCTGCCTGGCATCTTGGGGAGTTATTTACTCCAGTGTAAAGGGAATATCCAATATACCACCCTCTGGTTTGTCTCAGTGCTGGAGCAGCAATCCTGCTTCCTGCAGGCGTGAGGCTTTTCACATGGGTACAGTAAGAGCAGGAGTACCAAAGAGATCTCAGGAATGCTGAAAAATTCCCCATTCCTTTCCTGACTCCTTGCTCTGAGCCAGTGGCTGAGCACTGGTGTTGAGCTGAGGCCTGAACCCCATCCTGGTGTCACTGGAGGCAGAGGAGCCTGCAAGGCACGACCTGGGGACAAACCAGCCCTGGAACTGGAAGACAGTTTGAGGAGCAAGGGCCACATTTTTTTTTTTATTAATACAGATTAGCACATTTCAGGAGCTGCATAGGAAACAGTCGAGCTAATCCACTTAACTCAAGCCACAGCAGCCCGAGTTTGGCTGATTCCTTGGAGGTTTCTCACATTTTTTTGAAAGCATGAAGCAGCTCCTGTGATGAAATTCCCCCGACACACCGAGCCATGATCTCACTCCCTGTCAGACACACATGGTGTCAAGGCAATGGGCACTGACATTTTCTGCAGCACCAATTATGGCTTCGTTAGTTCTGCATTTTTTTGCAGAAATTTCCTTCATGCCACCCCCCAGCCACCCTCCATCCATCCATCCATCCATCCCCAGTGGGGACAGGAGCTGAGCTGCTCTCCACACACCAAAGATGAATCCACCACTTAGAGGAGCTAAAACGTGTTGTGGGTCATAAAGATTTCCCACTTTTCCCCCCCTGTAATGTCCAGAAGGTATAAATAGAGCAGGGACATGTTTGTGGCTGTGCTTCTTAATAGGATTTTATGCTAAACTCTGCTGCCATGAAGCAATTATTACACCAAAAACTCAATCTAATGAGACAATGAATATAGAGCAACTTTTTTAAGGGCCAAAGGGACAATTAAGGTGGGGGGAAGGAGGATTTAGTTTGATGATATGGTGAGTAATTAATGATTAACAACTGTTGATCAAAAAGATTTCTATTCAAAACTGAGTTAACATGTATGGAAAATGCATTGCAAGGCCTTCAAAATGCTACCTAAGGCTTCCATCAACTGGAAATATATAGTGATAAAAAAAAAAAATAGAAACAAGGTCTTTACACTGAATACTGAGCTGCAAATCATGAAGTTAATTGAACTTTTTGATCCAGGTTTAGCTTTGCATCTTAAATAATGTTATTTCTTATAGAATGTTATTTTATATAAATAATGTTATTTTCTTATAGAATTAGACTTTTTAGGTATTTCTTTCAAAATATAGATGCCACTTTGTTACCTAGAGTGATGACTTGATTCTTACATTTGGATTTTCAAATAATCCAGAGCAATTTACTCTTTGTCTCTCTTCTAATGGGCTGTTTTTCATGTCCTGGTTTATGATATGATAAATAATAAGCCACACACAACTGTACCTAGCTTGGGAGTGGGATAGTCCCTGATTAAAACAAGCACATTGCTGTGTTTGAAAGTCAAGAATGTTGGATTAGGGAGAGTTCTCTCTTTGGGAGAGGACTCAGAGGTTGATAAATGTTCTTGCAGCCTTAGCCCGGGCCCACCTTGGCCTCTCATCTGCCTCCCTGGGGCTCCTACTGCTCAAACCCTGCATATTAAATCTCAATATTGCTGGAAGACCACAGCACTCATGAGCTGCAGACCCTTGTAATGGCTCTAAGCCCACTGCAGCTCTCAACTGATTTAAAAGCCTTTGATTCAGCTCCTATAATTTCTCATCACTGACAAAGCTTTGTGCTGAAGTGCACAGTAAACTTGTAGTCTGCCTGTTGCTTTGATTTGAACATCAAAATATTTACACTGAAACACAGTGTTGGATTATGAATTATAATTAACGAGAGTAAAGTGCTGAGAGTTCAAAATATCACAGTGTTGAGAGTTAAAAACATAGTGTTGAGAGTTTAAAATATCACAATATTGAGAGTTTAAAATATCAGCGTTACAAGTCTCTACTTTTATTCCCTGGAATGTAAAATGAACTCATTAGAAATATTTGTCTCTATTACAGTTATGAGAATATTGAAGCTGGGNGTCTGCCTGTTGCTTTGATTTGAACATCAAAATATTTACACTGAAACACAGTGTTGGATTATGAATTATAATTAACGAGAGTAAAGTGCTGAGAGTTCAAAATATCACAGTGTTGAGAGTTAAAAACATAGTGTTGAGAGTTTAAAATATCACAATATTGAGAGTTTAAAATATCAGCGTTACAAGTCTCTACTTTTATTCCCTGGAATGTAAAATGAACTCATTAGAAATATTTGTCTCTATTACAGTTATGAGAATATTGAAGCTGGGAGAGTGAGGGGCACCTGCTGACCTGAAGCATGACTTTGCAGTGACAGCACCATGAAACCAGGCATTGGAGAAGATATCCTCATCCCTCCTGGACAGTTTTATATCCCCCAGCTGCATCAGTGGAAGAGGTACTTGTCTAAAATCATTATACAAATAGTCCCTGGACTTTGCACAGCAGCCTAATCCTCATCCAAAATCAGTGTGCTACCTCTGATTTACTAGAGATGCTTTTGATTCAGAGATCTGCTAAAATCAGGGAATTTTTTTCCTGTCCATTTTTAAGAAAAGAAAATTATCCCTTGGTTTCAAACTAAGTCTAAGGTGCCTGAAAACTGGAGGGTATGTGCTGGTCTGCTCCCCTGCTCACACCCTCCCCTCCCTTTTCAGAGCTCCCTCCTGCACTCGCAGGAAAGCTCCGTCTCCTCCAAGTCCAACTGTCCCATTGAAAGATTCCAAGTGAGACAGAAGAGTATTCTCAGCACAGCCCCAGCCTCCCACTCACTAATTGGAGGCCATTCCCCATTTTGTGGAGCCTTGATGCTCCCCCATGGAGAACTCGGGACTGTGGGTTCCAGCCTTGGGCTGTGGTGACAGCAGGAGAGTAAACAGAGCTGATAGAATTTGACAGGTCTATTCTTTTCTTAAAATCATTCAGTCTAAAAGATTTTCTTTTACATAATCCAAAGTGTTTTCTCATGAAGGAGGACAAATGCTGCTCTGCATTTATGGTGCGGTTCAGATTTTATGCATTTTTATCAGAATTTGCCAGTATTAAACCAGGTCAGATAATTCATTTTAAAGCTGCGTTAAAGAAATCACAAGTGGGTGAAAAACTTTAGAGAACGGGGATCTCTGGGTTCAAAATGCTTAACAGGGAATTGAAAGTAGTTTTTAAAAGCAGCTGACTTCTGAATAAAAGAAGAAACTCTTACAATTCCTTTGCTGGCAGGAAGAGAAATCCCATCTTTCTCCCCCAAAAAGCAGTTTTTCTGCAGCTCTGAGTTAAATAATAGTTCTCTCCATAAAAAGGGTCTTTGTTAAGGTGGTGAGTTCTTCACAGCACTGAAGATACAGCCTTAAACATAAGCACCCAGAAGCCTCCCTCACAGGCACCCTTCATTAAATACTGAATAATTTCTCCACAAATATTTACACAGGCAACAAAAAACACCAGGAGCAAACAGCGCCCTAGTAAACAGCAAAACAGAGCTCCACAAACCTTTCTGCACAGAGGCTTCAGGGACTATAACAAATCACTTGTGGAGCTGCAAGGGGCTGCAGGGCAGCGTTTGCATTTTGAATAGAGGGAGGCTGACAGAAGAATACCTGCAGCAGACCCACAGGGATGGGGGGAACACCCTGGGGCTGGCAGGGAGGTGACAAG
>VYZX01025941.1:46003-76346 GCA_013401335.1 Brachypteracias leptosomus
TTGAGCGGGGAGTGAATGTGTGAGGGGAGCCGGGGCAGCGCCCCGGAGGGAGCTGGAGCCCGGTGCCCGCAGCCCCGGCTCGGCCCGCGGTGGGAAGGGGTGGGGAGGCCGCGCCGGGGTCCGCCTTTCCCCGCCCGCCTTTCCCCGCCGCCGGGCCCGCCGTGCCCGGGCCCGGCCTCCACCCCCTGCCCCCTCCGCGGGAAGGTGCCCGGGAGCGGCTTTCCCTCGGGCGGGCCCGGCGGCGGGAGCCGGGGGGGAAAAAATGGCATCTCGGGACCTGCGGCCATGGAGAGAGGGACCTTCCCCGCTGCGGGGTGGGCAGAGCCGGGGGAAGCGCTTCTCTGCCCGGCAGAGCCGGGGGGTGCCCGTGGGGATGGAGGGTGGTGGGGCTGGGGGTGCCAGGAGGGCACTGCAGGTGCCTTGTGGGTGTGGGCACCTTTATTTGGCCAAGTTAATATATAAAACATAAATAGGAAGTGGAAGAATTCATTCTACAGTTGTCCTTTTTCACCAGAGGCTTTCTGAGCATGGTGGACCCACCAGAGGGTGAATAATAATAATAATAATTCTGATAATAAAGGTGTGAGGTTAGGCAGAGTTACCTCCATAAACAGAGGTGGGAGTGAAACAGCTCAAGATCAGCCTCTGTACCAGCCCCAGACACTCTTGGTCTGGGCTTGCTGGGTCTTCAGGTGCTTTATCAGAGTTTTCTTCCTATATGTCCTTCATCCAAACAGGTCCCAACCTTCCTTGGCTACTTATGTAGGAGCAGTTTGAAGCGAGTGGCGAAACCAGGTCACTTGGGCTCTGCATCAATGTGGAAACACTTTCAGGGCACTTGCGGAACGAAAATTAATAAGCTCATTAGAAATTTCCTTGCCTTGTGCTTGACAGTTTAACTGCGTGGTATAGAGGGGGTGAAATGTGATGATGGGAGATCTTTTATTCTGCTCTTCATGAGGATCTGTTCAGTTTGATGAGCGTCAAATCTCTCGCCGTTCATTGCTGCCAATAGAAATGGAGAGTGATCAATACTTCTCAGCATCAAAGCCTCTACCAGGCACATCTGGAGAATGAAATAAAAAATCATGGTACTACCAGAGCCTCAGGCATGGAGTTTGCACAGTTCCCTTAATTACAGTGATAGGTTGGCTTGTTTTATAGCTTATTACAAGGCCATCTTACAATCATTATATACTTAAAAACCGGTTTAAAAAAGCATTCCTTTAGCTTAATATTTGCAGGAGGGGCACAGATAAAACCAATCACCATTTCTTTTAGACATGCCTGGAATCTGCTGGAGCCGTTGTGTTGGACTTTGGGGTTTCCTGGTTTCCTTGTGGGTTGAGATTTGTTTCTCTTGCCCGGGTGATTTACACACCTCCTGCTTGGGTTATGGCAGGTGAGGAGGACGAGGGTGGCACTGGGGGAGCTTAGACTGAAATGTGGAGGGATAAAGAGCTTAGTTTTCCGGGCACTTAGGAGAGCACAGGGCGAGTTGCAACAAGAAAAGTTCTAGTTGGGTATTACGAAGAAAGTTTTCACAATAAGGGTTATCCAGCGTTGCAATGGGGGGCAGAGGGGAGGTGAGTCCAGTTTTTCCTCTTTTTTTAGGTATTTTCTCACCAGTTAATGTTATACTGGAGACGTGACACTGTCCAAGAGGCATGAAAAGGAATATCAGTGTGTATTATTTTCTTGTATACATTAGCTGGGTTTCTTTACCTGATTTGAAACAAGATATGGACAGTTGCTGTTTTAATTTATAGTCTTTTCTAAGTTAAGGAATAGGGTAAATTCATCTGGCACAACTGAAGTTGTTTTTACAGTGAATATTAGCAGAGAAATCAGAGAATTTGATTCATCCAATTTCTATCTATTTTAGTGGCATGTAAAATCACACATAGCCTTTAAATGTTCAGCAATAAAATGATTCATTTCTTTGGAATAATTAGTTTGTAGTAAATAACTAATGCAATAAAATAAGAAGCGAAAGAGAGATTTGCTTTGTAAAGGCACTGACTGTCTCGTGTATGAATTTCTCCTGGAATTATCTTAAATTTCTATAGATTATCATTTAAACTGTGGTAATTTCCCTTTGATAATGCACTGAATTCATTTTGCCACCAGCTGAGGTCATCATAAAACAAGTTTGTTTTGTTTTGTTTTCCACGCTCTCAAATGTGCTTTGGAGGACAAGTCAAAAAGAAAGCCAAGGAGAGTTGAGGAACCTTCAGAAGCCAAGATTTATGAGAACCCTGTGAGGACTTTGATGACCTCTGTGTTCCATCTAATCAAGCTGTAAAATCAAAGTATTTCCCCCACCTCAGACCAGTTTGGACTGGGATTCATGGTCTCCGTGTTGAACCCGGACCCTTCATCTTCATACTCCTCTCTTGCCATGTTCTCTGGTTATAGTCTCCATCCTTCTCTGCCCGAGCATCTAGAATGAGTGGAGAAAATAATGTGAATTAAGATCAGTGCCCTCTCTTTAGGCACTTGTTAAAAAGGACTAATTTCCTTGCACACTTCAAGCCAGCTTTGTTTGGTGTGAAAAAGTGGATTCTCAGCTCCTCCTTTATTTACCCAGAGCCTTCACCATTCATCCCTCCCTTCCCTTCAGTACCAAAGTGAAATATTCTATTTACATTTGAAACTGCAGCTTCAGTCCCTCAACAAGGTGGGGAGCAGGTTCCACTTCATCCCCCTGCCAGGGCACAGATGTTGAGTTTGTGTTTGTATTATTAGTGTTTGTGTTCGTATTTAGTTTTAATTGTATTTGTGGTCGTGTTTGTGTTTGTATTCTCTCCCTTAGAAATAAACCCCAGCTATTTCAATTACCCAAGGTTTTTACATTTATATTTAAATGAAATAAATGTGCCAGTGGATCCCACACAACCCATTTTAAACACAGGGAACTCAACAAACTTCCCCCTTTTATTAGGCTGCAGCAGCACCGACCGTTTTTTTATCATTATTTCAGAATACTGTATCGTAACCAATGATACTTAGAAATCATTTAGTGTGAAATTGCAGATTAATCCCATCGGGATGGGCTTTTAGCTCAGGGCCAGCCCCTCGGGAGCATGCAGATGGTGAATGGGAGTGGTACAAAAGGCACAATCACTGATTACATGCATGGATGTAACGGACAAAAAGCCCTTCCTCAGGGCTAAGGTGAGGGGGAGACCCTGGGGGTCCTAGTGCCTGGCTCCTCCAGAGAAAAAGCTGCTTTAAAATGCCTCTGCTGCTGAAAACTTCCATCCTGTGCCTCACAAGCAAAGGGAAACCTGCTTATGATGCCCTTTAGGATCCTGGGTTTACTTGCTAAGGTGGTTGTTACTTTTCTCACTCCTTTTTTGGTGGTCGTTGGATCTTTAGGTAGAAAAAAAATGTGATTTTCCAGTAGGATTGGCAGCTTCTATCCTTGTTGCTGAAATTCATGCCTTCTCTGTGTTCAGCAGGGATGAAGTGGTCCTGATCTGTCTGAAATGCTGGTAAGAAATTCACCTTCATCCTCACAAAGATGATGTTGCTGCTCTGTATGGGCATGAAGTTAAATCCACCACCCGACCTACTCACTGAATTAATGTAAAATGGTTAGGAATAAAATGTAAAGTACTTCAGGACAAAATCTTAGTGTATAACCCATCAGAGCATGTCCAGGTTCACTGGAGGTGTCATCAGGAGGAGAAGCTGCTTTGCTTCATTTTGATATGGGTTAAGGTGCAGTTTTTAGAGTAATTCTGAAGTTTAGGGAAAAAAATAACCAGGGAGAGCTGCTTTGTTTTCAGCTGTTCTCATTATACTTAGCGTCTTAGAATTTAAAAAGAATTAGAAAATTTAAATATAATAATAGATATATAGAATAGAACTTGACTTTAAAAAGAATTTAGAAAGTACTAAACAAAACTACGTATCCAATTGATAATTTTATTTGACACTGAAACCATCTCACTATTGTACACTTGCAGAGTGCCTGGAAAAATGGGCCTGGGGCTTCTAAATACCCCCATATCAGAAATGCCCCAGATCCATTTGATAGGCACTTTAAGAGCCACCAGGACACACAAAACCCCATAATCTGTTTATAACTTAACCACTTAAACCAGCCCATAGCACAACTTTATCTTTGTGAGCGGGCTACAAGAATATTTCGCCTTGATATGTGTCTATTTTGGGGCAAAATATGGTTTATAGATAGTGTAATTGTGGTTATTTTATATGATATGGTGGTTGGCTGGTGTGTTTTCCACCATCTCCAGCCTAATTGCTCTTATCACAGGCTGGCAGCAGATTTTAACCCTCCAAATTTCATTAACAATCCCTGAGCAATGCAGGTTTAGTGTTATTTTTACTTAGCCTCCAGCAAAAGAGTCACTTTCAGACCTGCAGTGCCTGATACGAGCTTGGAGGAATGGGGAAAAAAATGGGAGTGAAGCTAAAATGGCTTTTTTTGAACCTTTTTGTTGTGTGTAGACATCATGCTTTGTGTGACCATTAGTATCAGCAGGAGCAGGAGGGGATTTTCCTTCTTAGAACATGTAGGTGGAATAAAAACTTCCCCTCACCCTGAATTTTGGATGTCCTTAGACAGTGAAGTTAGAACAAATCCTCGTGCTATGGTATTTTTAATGGTGTTTTGGTAATTTTAATGGTATTCATGGTAATTTAATGGTATTTTTAATGGTGATGGTATTAATGGTAATTTAATGGTATTTTTAATGGTATTTTGGTAATTTTAATGGTATTCATGGTAATTTAATGGTATTTTTAATGGTATTTTGGTAATTTTAATGGTATTCATGGTAATTTAATGGTATTTTTAATGGTGATGGTATTAATGGTAGTTTAATGGTATTTTTAATGGTATTTTGGTAATTTTAATGGTATTCATGGTAATTTAACGGTATTTTTAATGGTGATGGTATTAATGGTAGTTTAATGGTATTTTTAATGGTATTTTGGTAATTTTAATGGTATTCATGGTAATTTAACGGTATTTTTAATGGTAATGGTGATGGTATTAATGGTAATTTAATGGTATTTTCAATGGTATTTTGGTAATTTTAATGGTATTCATGGTAATTTAATGGTATTTTTAATGGTGATGGTATTAATGGTAATTTAATGGTATTTTTAATGGTATTCATGGTAATTTGATGGTATTTTTAATGTTTTTTTATTTTTAATTTGGGGATAGATTGTATGCTTTTAAAATTGGATTTTTTTTCAAATTTCTTCCCCAGAGCAACGAGCTTTTCCTAACCCAATATTCCTGATTGTTTCCAGCTACTCTCCCTGGGTTGTGCAGGTAATGACAGTGAATTATTTGATCTATACTTATGCTCACACAAAGATTTTCCTTTTTGTAGGTGGAAACTTAGGGAAGAAGATGAGAGGAGAACTTTTGCAGCTTTGGGTGAGTACATCACTTTTTGTCCTAGAAGCAACAAATGTTGATTGCATGAGCACTTTGGGAAACTCATCCCTGAGGGGCTGTTTGCTGCTGAGTCCTCAGCCCTGGAAAGACTAAATCAGCCTCTTCACACAGTGGTGGAGACCTCGGGTGGCATCAGTTTGGTCCATCTGGCTTCCCAGCAAGGCTGCTGGGCTGTCAAACCTTGGCAGGGTGGGCTTGGGTTTGCCCAATTGCTTGGGTTTGCAACATTTGAAGAACTCAGGTCTTCTTGATGGCATTAAGTTCATTAACCATGACTAGAATATTCAAGTAGAATACTCTAAGATTTCTGGAGAAAAGTGTACACCATTTATTTCTTGGTTTCTATTTCTGCAATATTTTCAGCATATATATGGGCACATTTTATCTCAGATAAATTATCTCAGAAATATCAGCCACAGGCTGCCAGGGGGATGCTTGAAGCATATAAACCCCAAACACAGCATGATAAAGGACTTTCATAGTCTGTGACAGAACAGACTGATTTCCATTTTCCTCCTAAATCTCAGGGAAATATGTGACTAGTTTTACTACCTCATAAAAGCAAATCTACATTTCAGCCAGAGGAGAACGTTGGGTGTTTTCTGGGATCCCTGGTGAGGATTTGCAGGGCTGTAACTTTCCAGGTGGAGCATCCCACAGAAACCAACGCCGGGAGTTCCTCTGAAGCCACTGGGACCATCCACGTGAGCCAAGAGAAGCATGTACAGATTTTCCTAAGGATCTAAGGTGGAAGGTTTAAGATCCCTTCTCTTAATTAGTCATTAAATTAGCATAATCAAGCAGTAGCTGGTTCTGTTGTGAAGAGCTTCTCCAGCAGGTATCCTGCTACCTCAGCATCCCTCCTCAACACCACCCCAGTTTAGATGAGTGTCGTGTCAGGTTTACGTGCCTCAGAAATCTAATTAAACCCTTTCTGCACCTTCCCTGCCCAGGATTCTCCCTTAATTAGAAGACACCATGGCCCAGACACGCTGCTTCATCACATTTTCGGCTGCAGGACTTAAAACTAACATTTTCAAAAGCATTTCATGGTTTGAAAGAATGGTCAATTAACCTTCAGTTTCCTGGGGGGAACCCTGCAAAGAACTGTCAACAGTTCAGTTTAGAGAGATTTGTCCAGTGACCTAGGAGGCCACCAAGTTCACGAATGCATGTACCAGTGTCATCATAGATTTGTTCCCTGGGTTACTGTCACAGAGAATAAACCAGTTCTTGGGCACTTTCTTCTACAGTACGGAGGAGACCAGCAGGACCAGGACCAGGACTGTGACCAGGGTGATGCCCCAGTGCTGGGATCTGCTCCAGTGTTGCCCGTTCAAAACTAGAACTCAAAAAGCAAAGCCCTGGTATCTTCAAGAGGAATTTTGTGTCTCCTTCTCTCCCTTCCATAAGGTTCTGGGGTTTTTTTTCTGAAGATGGGGCCGGGGGGAGTTCGTGGGCTGCCTGCTGAGCTGCTTTGTATTTCCAATTCTCTTCAGATGGCAGCGTAAGAGAAACGTCTGGTTGCTCTGGGGGTGAGAGTCTTCAGATGTAAGTGATGGCAACATCTCACTTGGGATTCCAAATTAAGGGTGTTCTGTGGAGCAGGAGGAATCGATGCTGGGGATGCACCTGCTGGAGGGAGGCAGGGGTGCCCCTCCTGAGCCCTCCCAGAGAGGTTACACCGTGGGCAAGCTGGTTTTAGTGTGAACGTGGAAAAGAAACCAAAAGTCTAACCCTGGCATCGCTGGTTTCATGAGGGAGGCAGAACTGGCCATAAGTAAAATTACCTATATATCTAAATTATCTTCTGTGTGGGGTTTGATATGTGAAAATGAAAGCAGCAGCTGGTGGGTGGCTTTGCTGTTACTCCACGCAAGGTTCTAGCACCATTTTGTAAGCTGAGTGGAAAAATGAGGGTTGTTTTTACCTTTTACTCAGCATCAGAATATTACCCCTGCCCAACCTGGCAAATGGAAGCTTGAGATATTCCTTCTTGTCTTGGTTGCCAGTCGTGAGGATTATTTCAACTTGGCCCAATTCCACAAATCCTGGTGATCACAGCTCAGAAAAACAGGCTCTGAGGAAATCTGTACATTTTAATATTGGCTTTTTAAACTGCTTCATTTCTAAGGGTTGTGACTGAGACCTATGCTCTGCTCTTCTAGTGTTACGGGGATATGGAGGCAGCCATGGCTCAAGCTCTGGAGATCTTCCTGCTGCTGTTGATGGAGCCACTGAACAGATGCATGGACCAAGTCAAGTGGTTTGTTGCCCAGAGCCTGAGGTGGCTGCCTCTTGGTGCTCCCAACCATGAGAAGACACTGGAAGAAGGGGATAATGTTGGTCCTTTGTGTTGCCAGCAACCCTACGTTGTGCTTGAGCAACGATGGGTTTGAGTTGTTCTGTTTTGAGTCCCCTGGTGAGGTTCTCAGGGTGCAAGAAGGGAAGCACCAAGAAAAATAACGGGTCAAATGATAAATCTGGACATTCTTATGGGACAAGTCACACTGGGGAGAAGCTCAGGGGCTCATCCTTTCTTCAGGAGCCCTGGAGAACAGGTTGAGAGTGCAGAGCATGGCTTTGCAGGCACGGACGTGTGCAGGGGGGAGGGGAGCAGGGATAGCACGCCCCGGGCGGCGCGTTGCACCGGCATCGTTAGGCATTGAGAAAGATATCATTAGATTAAAAAAGTGTCTTCCCAGAGACACAAAGGCCAGCCCGGGCACGGCGTGTCAGGGTTGCCCAACAGCAACCTCACAGTCATTGCTGCTGACAATAGATGCGGGGACAAGCCTGGCCCGGGAGAGGTTCCCCCATCCCAGGCAGGGTCCGAGCGGTGCCAGCAGCCCCCGAGTGTCATTCTCCCCAAACAAACAGCCAAGAGGGCTCCCCATCTCCTGGCTGCTCAGGATTAATTACTCATCTGAAATGACAGCCACTGTCTAGTGCCTAAAAGTTGTCGGGCGCCGTGTCCCCGTTGGTGTTTCCTCCAGGACAAAGGGTTTCCTTGCTCTCCAGGGTGTTTTGGACCTTGCTTGGTTGTCCCATGACATCTTTGCAAGTGCTGAGCAAGAATCGTTCCTATTTTTATAGGGAGCGTGTAGGAACGGGCTGAATAGGAATCTCTTCTGCCAAGGCAGCTTAATACTTTCAAGTTATCTATCATGGATTATCTTTTATAGAGATTATAAAAGCTGAATGATTTTGCTCCAGTCTTTGGAGCGTTGCTTGAGAATCTTGATCCTGCCCAACTCCTGGAAATTGGAAGTTGGGTGTGTAATTTTCTATTTTTCCTTTTTTCTTTTGTCTTGTTTTAACCTTTACACATCCTATATTTTGTTGGTTTAGCAGGGGCAGTTTAATGGTCAGATGAATTGTGATATACGGGCGTGCAAGAGAAAAAAAAAGAATCTGTTGGGGTTATTCATGTGCTTTGGGATTTGATTTACTTCCTACTTCCTTATTTAATAACTGGGTTCCTTAAGGCTCCTTAAGCCTGAATGACCCATGTTTTGTTGCCGGGTCTATGCCAATGACCCCTGCCAAGACCCCTGCCCCAGTTCGTCTATCAGACAAAAATGAATCTATTCCAGGAGCTATCAGTTCCCATTATCTCTAATTGAGCCTGACAGTTGGAGACAGGCCTCATTATTTTTAATTGGGCCCTATAGTTCTAGAGTTAAATTAAACACAATTTAATGCAGATAGCTCATATACATCGGCATGACAGAGTCAAATTGTATTTTAAGTTTAATGGAACAACAGGTTTTGTCTCCAGGCTTTGCTTTTTCATGTAGTTTTCCTGCTCTGAGCCCTGCATTATTCCAGCCTTGCCTGTTGCATGGTGATAAGTTCATGGAGTAGGATCTGAGCTGCTCTGCACCTGTTGAGCCTCCTCACTACGTACATTTTTCTCCTGAAAATCCCAGTGGTGAGGAACAACTCCTTGATAAGCTCAGATGCTCTGTGGTGGATTCATACACAGTGGTTAAAATAGTTTTCAGCAGTCAGGATAGAAGAAACTCCTGGAAGTTTTCTCAGAACTCCTGGGTGGAGGTTTAATTCAGGATTTAAAGCTGGAGATACCTCACCCAGGGTGGTTTTGCTGCTTTGGAACAGGGCACCTGTCCTGAAGGGAATATTTTTGTCCCTCTCAGGTGGTGCTTTATTGTAAAGATCCCCCTGGATAAAGGAGGAATTGATCCATCCTTACCCAGGTGTGCGTTGCTCTAAATATCATAAATGATCAGAGACTGAGTTTTCCTTGGGAAGGAGCCTCCTGAGCAGGAGCCAGTCTCACTCCAGCCATATGAGAGTGTGCAAAATCGTTCTCTGGGCTCTTTCTGCAGTGGGCTGCAAGATAAAGTCCATTTTTATTGAGTTGTTGAGGCAGGTAATGCCATCAACACCCCTCCTTGTGGGTTAAAGATCATGGAGCTGAGTTTCCTAATTACAGATGGCTCTGATTAAATATTGGATGTTCAGAAGCAGGTTCCCCACTGCCCAGGTGAGTGAACAGACACTTCTTTAAAGGACATTTCCTTTCATATATTTGCACTTGCTGCAGCTCCCTCCTCAGCTTTGCTTGAAGGTCAAATAAACTACAGCACTGAGAAGGTGGGACACACTCAAACTGGGGTTTTTTTTCCCCTAAAATGTGTGTTTAGGAATCCCAGACAAGTATCTTTCTGTTTGGAGCAGCAGGAGCTCCAGCCTGGCATGCAGTAATTATATATTGGGTGTTTAATTCACAGGGACTTCATCAGGGAAATGATGTGTCATCCAGCCCCTGGGCTGGGGTTGTGTGGAGAGGGAGAGAAGAGGATTAAGCAGGGTTTGTGTAGCCCTGCACCTTTCTGACTGCTTCCCTCATGTGTGGAGACACCCATGGCAGCCCAGAGGTCAGGCTTGTCTCACTTCTCCAGAGGTGTCTTCTGAGCCTTGTAACATCTGCAGGGAAACATCTGGATGGGTGCTTTGTTGGCTCTACATTGATATATTTGTATATTTATATATATGTATATTATATATAATATATGTGTATATTTTATATATGTATAAAATATATGTGTATATTTTTACATATATAGATATACACACACATTTATATGTATATCAAATAACACTGACTCTATTTTTTCCTCATCTTCTATCATTCTCCTCTTTCTGAACAAAGGGGCCACCACTGATGGAAGTTCTGCTCTACCTTCATTCCTCCTACAGGGGTTGACTCTCACTTCCAGCTGCTAAATATCATTGGACGTTTAATTTTTTTCCCAATTTATTAAGATGCAGGGATGCACTTCATATTTTAGAGCAACAACAGGGAATATTTTCCATGCTGGAAGTCTGGCAGGGCTCTCAGTGACGTCCTGTCATGCACCTCTCCCATCTGCAGCTCTCCAGGGAATTCTCCTCCACAGCATCCCCAGACCCCAGCAGCTGCTGTGTCCCACCATCCATCACCCTCATGTGCATTCCCAGCATGTCCAGGTCCTCCTCTCCCAGGTCAGGGCTTCTCTTAACTCGCTGCATCCTTCTCCAGAGGTGTGACCATGTTGCACGCCCCATTTTCCTCCCCCCCAACTCAGTGGGGTCAGCAATGGGGGGCTGGAGGGGGAGTATGGTGGGAAATTATGGTGTGGGTGAGAGGAATGGGGGTTAGCAGGGAGAGAAACCAGTGCTGGAGCAAGGTGGGGAAAAAGAGCAGAAGCTTGCAGGACACAAACCCACAGCAGTGCTAAGTCTGTAGGACAAGGCTTCCTTTCCCTTATTATAGAGAGAAGATGGGGGGATAGTGTCATTTCTCCCTCAAAACGTTTGAATTGCGTTAAAAATAGTTACCAAAAATAGTCTTTTTTTTCAGTCTGAGCAGTCACTGGCAGGTCTATCCGATAGCATCCCAGGGGTGAATTTTTCATGCCCACAGCTAAATGCAGGAGCTGCTCAGCTCTTCTGCTCATTAGGTATTTGTGTTAGCTTTAGCTGGGCCAGCAGAATCCCCTCTTCCCCCAGCCCTGCAGGAGGTCCCTGCTGTGACAGCCCAAAATACCACAGGATACAAGGGCTCTGTCATAGGCTGTTGTCCTTTTGATTGAACTTGGAGAGAAAAGGCTTTTGTAGGGCTTGTGGCCAGTTAGCCAGCACACTCCTAGTGTTATAGGCAGGGATTGAGCGACCTGCATGAGGAGTGAGAGCCAAAGAGATTTATTAGGGCTTTCCCTGCCCTCAGAAACCTCCTATCTATGGTGGGGGTTTTTAATGGCTCTCTTGGACGTCAGCATTTGGGTGCTGCAGAACAATTCAGGGCTGAATCCTGCTCTGGTGGGAGGTGTCCCTGCCAAAGGGGGGTGGAACTAGAGGATCTTTGAGGTCCCTTCCAACCCAACCCATTCCAGGATTCTGTGAATATCAAGGAAGGGGAATCATTGTCCATCAGCTGTTCCAGAGGTGGATCTGCAGCTTTGGGGGTGGAGATGGAGGACAGCACTTGGGGAAGATTGAGGTGAGGTCGACGTAAGAGGCTTGGATCCTGGAGAGCAGGCTGCTTTCTAGGGGTTTTATGCATGTGCTTGCTTAGTTCAGCATAATTCTGTGTGCAGTGAGCATTTGCTGCTGGGTGAATTCACAGCCCAGGCTTGAGGCCAAGGCATCCAGGTGTGACAACTCCTGAGCCACCCTCCCTGTCCTCTCTCTCTGCTCCTCTTAAATTAGATCCCTTTATTAAATCACACTCAATGGATTTATCATTCCCAGTTATTACCAGAACATACCTAAAAATCAGATCCTGCTGGTGAGTTTAATCACCTGGGGTTGTTTCTGTCACAGCAGTTCTGAGCCAGCAGAAAGGTTCCAGGGATAGAAAGCACCTTCTCCAGGAGCATAATGACCCCTCAGAGCTAAACTCCTTCACCTGCCACCCCCTCTATTGTCAGCAGAAGGACAAACAAAAATATTCCTCCCATATTTGCTGTACTAATTAACTTCTGTCCCAGTCCTGCAGGCAACCCCTGCATTGCTTGTGGGAAATCTCTGAGCTTAGGGTGAACCTTCAAACCCTTGCTCCAAGAAACTCCTCCTGCTTTCAGACAGGATAAGTTCATTTTAAAGGAAGGAAGGGAGAAGAACAAAGGTTTATTTTATCACCTGGCCCAATGGAAAAGGTACAGATATTTAATCAAACATTTTTTTTTTCTGGTTTTTTTTCCAGACTGAGAAGACCACGAGACCCAGGCCATGGAGGGTGGATTTGTGCTGTCCCAAATACCATCAAATATAAACCAAGCCCCATTTTACAGGTAGGAAAACGGAGGCATTCCATGAATTGTTCACCAGGATGTGTCACATTTGCAGAAATTCTTGTTTTCCTTGTCCAGAGCAACTTTTAAATGGGAAAGGCTCCTGATTCCCCAGCTGAGAGCAGGTTGTGCTTTTGCTCTGTTTTACCAAGACCACATTATCTCCTCTTCCCTCTGGGTTTTTTCCTTTTTTTTTGTCTGCTTTGTTTGTTTCCTCTCAACTGGCTGCAGCAAGAATGTGAGTTATAAACAAAAGATGGCGAGGATTTAATTTAGCTAGTCAAGAAATACCCTTTTCAAATGGTAAAGCTGGGGCTGAAAGGGAGCCCTGAGCTGCTGCTTTCAAAGGAAAGGAGTTTTTTTTTTCTCGATGCTGCTCAGCCACCACTGGCCCCAGCAGTGATGGGAGAGACTCAGGTCCTAAACTGGTGGATCTGCCCCGTGCCACCTTCTGACAGCCCTGCTGTAGGGCCAGCCTGCTTTCAGCTTATATATATATGGAAAAGCCACATAAAATCCACCGGGTAACCTGCAGCTGTGTGGAAGACACATTAAAATAGGAAAAACCAAGTATTTAGGGATTTTCAGCAGAGCAGCCCTATTTGTTACACGGGATGTTGGGAATGAACGAGCTGGGGGGTGAATAATTGATAAGCATTTTAACACAAGCAAGAATTCAATTAAATATGAACAAGAGGAGGCTGGGCACGTGGTAAAGGATTTCTCTTTCCCCTTTGACTGCAAACAATCCTTTCGGGTCTGGTCACTGAAGACAACTGGCAATGAAATGGGTGGGTGAGAGAGGAGGAAACCAGATATTATGTTACTTAAAAGTCATTCATCATGTCACAGGAAGGCAGGAATCTGAACTCCTGAAATAAATAACTGCTAAAGGTGATCTCCCTACACAAAGGTACCGAGGCATGAAGCCACTTCCAGCCTTTAAAATATTCCTCCTGTAACTAGGCCAGGTACCCGAGTGCTGTGCTGGCAGTGCTGGGGAGGAGCAGGACACAGCAAAGTCACAATTCTGGGCTGAATTCTCCAGCCTCAGCTGCAAACACTGTTTGAAGAGCCTCATTCAGATCTGCCCGTGGTAGCACCTTGGCTCCAAGTACCAAATGAATTGTCACTTTGTGTTTGTCAGCAAAGAACATGATTTCCTTCTGCCTTTTCATCCCATGCTTGTTTTTTCCTACTCATAGGATAGAATCCCTTAGGCTGGAGAAGACCTCTAGGATCATCCAGGACATCTAGGATCAAGGACCTCTAGGATCATGAAGGACCTCTAGAATCATCAAGGATCTCTAGGATCATCCCATCTGTGCAAAACAATTCCTCAGCATTCCCAACTGGGCATGGATGCCATGGAAAGATCTGTCTGGTGTTTTATGTGCTGGCAGCTCCCAAGTGGCAGCTTCCACTTCAGGAAGAGTGATGATGCTTCTGGTGGTGTCCAAGGTGACAGCACCATTGTGCATCCAAAAGCCCAGGGCAGGGCACTGAGAATGTCCTGCCTTGGCTGGGTGAAAAGAGAGTCCCTTTGGGAAGTCAGTAATACCCAGCCAGGTGCTTTTCATCTCTCTCTTATACTGTGTCATCCTCATTTCTTAGTTGTCCTCTCCCTTCCCTGAGAGGTGCCTGAGGTCTAAACTGAGTGGGTTTTGGGGTTTATCAGCATTTCCTGACCCAAGTGTGTGCAGGAGCTGAAGGAGTTTGTCTGTGGGGCTGTCAGCCTGGACCTTTCCTGGTTTCTGAGGTAGGTTCTTGTCACAGAATCATGGAATCATGGAATCCCTGCTTGGAAGAGACTCCAGGATCATCTAGTCCAACCTTTGTCACTCTTCCTTCTGCACAGCCCCACGTTCTGCTGCCTTGATGTGCTTCTAGACACCTAGCTAACATGAAGATGCACTTGAGATGCACCACATGATGGGGAATGGATTTCTAGATAAAGAGAGAGTTTAATAGATGTTTTCTCTGGCTTTATTTAAGCAGCCATAGAAATGCTTGAAGCTGGAGCTCTGCTTTTTCATCAGCTAATGCATGTGGGGCTGGGCATGAGGCTGGTGTGGTGAGGATGCCAGCAGAGGTAGGACTGTGCTGTCAGATCTGGTTACAGCACATCAGGACCCTGGAGAAGAAAAAGGCAGAACACAAAATGTGAAGGTGAGAGTTGGGTGCTCATTCATTACAGTGCTCGGAGGCTGTTTGGGGGATGTCTGTCTCCTCTGTGCCCTCTCACAGTGGGTGGAGGGATCCTGCAGGTCACAGCAACGCAGGGGAGTTGGTAAAATTCAGTGTGTGAGCTGGAAGCACATTAAAGATTGATGTGCAGTCTTTGCAGCTGTGCCTCCTTTGTAGGATATCTGCACTTTTAATTTTTAAGCACGTCTTAGCCTCCGCCTGGGAAGAGAGATACTGTGACCAAGAGAATATACATTATTAACCTTCAAGCTCCCAGCTCATGTCAGCTCCTGCAGCCTCTAACATTCCAGCTCCTGAACAAGCAGGTGAGCACCCACCACCCAGCCTCCAACACTGGCCTGGGCATGACTCTAAAGCAGGAGATGGCTGCTCTCACTTCTTTGGGGAGTTCACAATTAACATACCACACTTATACCAACTCCTCAAAGATCACTTGGGGCCTGCAACGTAATCTCGAGGAAGATACAGTTTCTAGTTCTTNCTCTAGGATCATCCAGGACATCTAGGATCAAGGACCTCTAGGATCATGAAGGACCTCTAGAATCATCAAGGACCTCTAGGATCATCCCATCTGTGCAAAACAATTCTTCAGCATTCCCAACTGGGCATGGATGCCATGGAAAGATCTGTCTGGTGTTTTATGTGCTGGCAGCTCCCAAGTGGCAGCTTCCACTTCAGGAAGAGTGATGATGCTTCTGGTGGTGTCCAAGGTGACAGCACCATTGTGCATCCAAAAGCCCAGGGCAGGGCACTGAGAATGTCCTGCCTTGGCTGGGTGAAAAGAGAGTCCCTTTGGGAAGTCAGTAATACCCAGCCAGGTGCTTTTCATCTCTCTCTTATACTGTGTCATCCTCATTTCTTAGTTGTCCTCTCCCTTCCCTGAGAGGTGCCTGAGGTCTAAACTGAGTGGGTTTTGGGGTTTATCAGCATTTCCTGACCCAAGTGTGTGCAGGAGCTGAAGGAGTTTGTCTGTGGGGCTGTCAGCCTGGACCTTTCCTGGTTTCTGAGGTAGGTTCTTGTCACAGAATCATGGAATCATGGAATCCCTGCTTGGAAGAGACTCCAGGATCATCTAGTCCAACCTTTGTCACTCTTCCTTCTGCACAGCCCCACGTTCTGCTGCCTTGATGTGCTTCTAGACACCTAGCTAACATGAAGATGCACTTGAGATGCACCACATGATGGGGAATGGATTTCTAGATAAAGAGAGAGTTTAATAGATGTTTTCTCTGGCTTTATTTAAGCAGCCATAGAAATGCTTGAAGCTGGAGCTCTGCTTTTTCATCAGCTAATGCATGTGGGGCTGGGCATGAGGCTGGTGTGGTGAGGATGCCAGCAGAGGTAGGACTGTGCTGTCAGATCTGGTTACAGCACATCAGGACCCTGGAGAAGAAAAAGGCAGAACACAAAATGTGAAGGTGAGAGTTGGGTGCTCATTCATTACAGTGCTCGGAGGCTGTTTGGGGGATGTCTGTCTCCTCTGTGCCCTCTCACAGTGGGTGGAGGGATCCTGCAGGTCACAGCAACGCAGGGGAGTTGGTAAAATTCAGTGTGTGAGCTGGAAGCACATTAAAGATTGATGTGCAGTCTTTGCAGCTGTGCCTCCTTTGTAGGATATCTGCACTTTTAATTTTTAAGCACGTCTTAGCCTCCGCCTGGGAAGAGAGATACTGTGACCAAGAGAATATACATTATTAACCTTCAAGCTCCCAGCTCATGTCAGCTCCTGCAGCCTCTAACATTCCAGCTCCTGAACAAGCAGGTGAGCACCCACCACCCAGCCTCCAACACTGGCCTGGGCATGACTCTAAAGCAGGAGATGGCTGCTCTCACTTCTTTGGGGAGTTCACAATTAACATACCACACTTATACCAACTCCTCAAAGATCACTTGGGGCCTGCAACGTAATCTCGAGGAAGATACAGTTTCTAGTTCTTATCTTGGAAAAGCAGGAGCACCATAGGAGCAGGTCCCTGACTCCAGCAGTAAATTATTAACAGCCCCCGTTGGGGTGAGAGCGTCGCCTCCTCGCCCGCTGCCCAGTGTCACCAAGGACCTTAACCAAGTTCAAAGCACCTTTTGGGTGGTTTAGCTGGAGTCACTGTTAACAGCTGGCTTTAGGAGCATTCGGGATGGATCCCCAGGTAACTCTCCTTCTCGGTGGCTGGAGTGCTGGATGTGTTGCTGCTAGAGGTGTAGGTCCATAGGGCGTTTCTGTTAAGTGCATTTGAGGGGTGCATTTCCAGAGGCTGGAGGATGGTTTAATGGTTTTGAGGTGATGTTTTGGTGAAGCACACAACTGGTGTAATTCAGGCATCAATAGCTGGAGTCATTTCAGAAGCTTCATGGTGCCAAAGCTTGTGTTGCATTTAGGTTGGACAATGTTTGGACAACTCATGTCCTTGGTACCTGGTGTATTCATCAGTGTTCCCTTTCAGTCTAACTGCATTTAGTGGATTTCATCAAAGGAATGTCTGGGAAGCTGTGGCTGGGCTGACATCTCACTTGCATCTTAATGAAGTCTTGACAGAGGAGATGATGCAACTCCAGGATCACATCACTGCTGTTTTCCAGCAAGATACCAAAATCCAAAGGTTTCTAACAGCTCTTGCAATCGAGGTGCAGGTTTCTAGGTGTCTGCTGATGGTTTTGTCTTGCCATGGACTGTAGCAAAACCTCCAGAGAAAGTCCTGTAAGAGCTCTGGAGCAGTTCTGTGCCACTAGCACTGACTGTCTTCTTAAATAGTCCACCTTGGTCTTTCTAAATGCTTGGGAAGTTCTGAAGCTGGCCTGGTTGGAGTGGTCACAGTCATGGCACTGCCTCCATCAATCTCATCACAAAACCCAGGGGTGGTTTTAGTAGGACAGACATCCAGGGAACTTGACATTCTTGGTCCAGAGCTGACTTGTGAATGAATGACGTGGTGGGATTCTTGTGATCTACTTGGCAAACATTCCACTTGCTGCAGAATAACTCTGTTAATCCACGTAGTTGCTGAGCATCAGGGTGTGGAGACCTGCCCGAAGGAGAAGTGGTTCCTTTGCACCTCCTTCTCTCCTCTTCCCCACAGAAGGTTGTTGTGTGTGTCTGGGAGGGCCAGTGGAGCTCACGCTGCCTTTCCTGGAGGTCACTTGTGCAGCAGAGCAGAGGTGGTGTCCTCGGAGGAGCTGTGGTTGCAAAGCCTCTCAGGGAGCTGCTCCATCAAGTGATTGGGCTGGGGGGAGCCAGCTCGGCACAGGAGCAGAGGGGAGGCCCTTGTGGCTGGGGGGGTTGACGTGACACCGAGTCGCTGGGGAGAGGAGCTGAAGCCAAGGTGGAGAGCAGGGAGCAGCAGAGAGCAGAGGGGGGAGCTGGGGCTCTGCAGCTGCCACCGTGAGGACCAAATGACAGAGCTTGATGCTGCAACCAAGGAGAAGTAAGCAAAATACTCCCCATGAGAAGGTGGCAGGGGCAGGACAGAGCGTTTGAGCTGCATGGGCTGAGCCAGAGGGAGAAATACGGTGGCCAAAGGCAAGAGGGGGATTTAATTTTTAATTAGCCATAATTAATTCCTTCCCCATCTTACGCCTGGTGATAACCCAGGGAGGGAGTGTGGCTTTGCTTCCATGGGGCAGTACCAGGGAGGGAGATGAAGGGGGCTGGCTGGGGAGTCAGAGGAGTGACTGCTGGGCTTGGGGGTGTCTGGCAATGATCCTGGTCCATCTGTGGGAGTTTTGGGTATGGAAACACTGAAGGGTTTTACTTTGCAGATAATTTTCAGTGCTGCTACTCAGTGGGGCACAGTCCAGCTGAGCCCCCCTCTTCTGGGAGCCATGAGACTTGTCTATGGGCTGTGAGAAGCCCCGTTGAGGCTTTAAACTGGTCTAGGAAGGAGGGAATTGCTTTTTAATAATCATTGTAGAAGGCTCAAAAAGAATTTTTCCTCGGGAAAAAATGTTATTTTATTTTAAAATAATTCTTATCTTTCCCTTTTAATGTATGTTTGCTTGACAGGTCCAGACTTATTAACAGCTTTTAGTAGCTGGGGGCTTTTGCAGCTTTGCTGGGCAGGTTTTCCTTCCCATTGTGATGTGACAGGTATTTGACACGTATTGCAGTTATCAGACCCAATAAACCCCAGATGCTCAAAGGCAAACTTGAGCTTGCTCTTGTCAGATAAACCCCAGGCAGCTCCTTTGGCCCTCCTGGTGTTAAACCTGCTCCTTTATCCATCCCCTCAGGAAAACCCAGCCAGGAGCTGCAGCTCTCACTCCAAACAACTGCAGAGCACCATTCCCCTGCTCCTTCTTCTCTGCTTGTCCTTTTGAAGGTCGGTTTTAAAGAGCATAAAATCAGCCCAGTAATCCTAATAGGATCCCTGAGTAACTCCTCGGGCAACAGCCTTTGTTGTCTCCTCACCCCGTGTTTCAGCAGCTCTGGAGCCCTCGTGTTGGTGCCAGTGCCCGAGTGTCCCCCGAGCCCTCTTGGCAGCCACCAGCTCCTCCTTCCCAGAACACTCCATCAACTGCCTGTAATCCCTTGGGATGGGAGCAACGTCCTCCAAGCGTTGAGTCCTGGGTTGGCAGAGGAGCTGCGAGGCGTGGAGGAGTTTCTCCTCTTGGAGCTCAACCTTTCTCTCCTCCCTGTCTGGTCCCTGTGAACATTGGGCTTGGGCAACCTCCTCCTCCTCTCTGGGGGGACGTGGCCACCTGCCATGGGGCTGGAGATCCTGCAGACACAAAGAAAACCTTCTCCCCAACCACCAAGGTACACACGGTTCGTTGTCCCCTCGGGCAGGGCTCCCTGGCTGGGTGTTCACTCTGTTAATGTCACCAGGCAAGTACAGCACGTTCATTGCTCTCATCATTGTTCCCTCAGCACCCAGCAGGAAGGGGGATGCTCCATGGGATTGCCAGGAGAATTCTCCTGCCTTGTCAATAGTCCTCTGGGAGAAGAAGGGGTCCTACAAGAGAGACTTAGGGGTTTGTAAAGGTGACATGATCTTTTCCACCAAATTTCCCTTTTAGATTTTTTATTTACTTCGAAATCACTCTTTTTATTTACTTCTCAATCACTTTTTTATTTACTTCTCAATCACTTTTTTATTTACTTCTCAATCACTTTTTTATTTGCTTCTAAATCACTTTTTATTAACTTCTAAATCACTTTTTATTAACTTCTAAACACTCTTTATTAACTTCTAACCACTCTTTATTAACTTCTAACCACTCTTTATTAACTTCTAAACACTCTTTATTTACTTCTGAATCACTGTTTTTGTTTACTTCTAAGCCACTGTGATTATTTCTACTTCCTCCAGTAACATCCAGCTCTAAGCATAAGAAAACAAGATAAATAATGTATAAAGCTCCTTATGCCCTTGTATGAAACTGTTTTAACTCTATCTACATTTTAATTTCACATATATATATTTCATGTATATTTTAGTAGTAACACTTTCTGATTCAAGTGCACCTAAATCCATGAATTTTGTATCATCTCCTGATACACACTATAGTAAAATACAGAAGAATCTTCTAATGTATTGATCTTATATTTGTCAGCCTGTAGTTATACCACTGTCTAACTTTTGATGTTTGGTGAGGGGTTATTTTTAAATAATTCAAGCATTATATACACCATTTGCTTGTACCAGCATGTACATTTCTGTATATTTCTGTTTATTCTTCCTTCTTTTACCCTCGTTAAGCACAAATGAAGTAATTCCATAGAGAAAACAAGTTTTATTCTTCCTTTCTTTCATAGGAGAGGAAAAAAAAAAGAGGTTTTACACCATAGTGGTTGTTTTATTAAGGATTAAGTCTAAGAAGTGATTGATGTTGGGTTGCTCCTTTAAAATGTGCCTCTTCCCAGTACCTATTTTAGCAGGTTTTCCCTGTTTCAGGTGATTTACTTGCCCTGTGCCAGCCCTTCAGGAGCCTTTTAACCATAAGGGCGAGCAGCTGAGTCCCCTCCAGCCCATCTATCCCAGGCAGGGAGGGGAGTTCTGGGTTTCAGAAGGTGTGTGGGGATTATTTTGTTCCCTTTCCTGCTTTAAGTGACCTTTCTGTGCTGCTATAGAAGAAGTAGAGGTAAGTTCAGAGCTCCTGGTGTGAGGTTTTACGTTCAGGTGTGCTTTAAAATGAGAATTTGTGGGTAAGTGAGGTGGGGGAATTGTCTTGGCTCCCTGGCTTGTGCAGGTAGCAGTGATGTTCCTTGTTCCTCCTCCCAAAGGAAGGGAGGTAGAGCTGTTTGGGGGGGTTCTGGAGAGCCTGGTGTGGCTGGAGGAGGAGGGAAGGAGCTGAATTTCACTTGCTTGGAGAACAGAGGGTTTTTTTTTTTCTGGTAAGTTGAGAAGGGGCTTGCAACATGCACCCAGAATGGCTGGTACCCTGCGTGTGACTGCTGGAGGAGCCTTGATCTTGATTTAAACACCAAAACCAGATTAACTGCCCTTTTCTGACCCCAAGGGGTGGATCCTGCTGGACGTACCCACCACCACCTTCCACATGTGCTGGGGAGTAGAAACAGCTCAGATGCCCTAAGAGGGGTCACTGTGCTTCTTCCCTTCCCTTCTCCTCTGTCCCTGCTGCTCTAACAAGCCAAGGAGGGAGAATTCATCTTTTCTCTCACTTGGTTTGTGAGGAATTGATGGAATTTCCTCACAGGCACCACGACCAGGCTCTTCCCACCCTCCCAGGCAGCTTTTGTGCCCTGTAAGGTATCATGAGGGGTAGCAAAGGGATGTCTGCTGAAGATGTAGCCCCATCTTCCCTCTGCACACCCTTCTCCTGGGTTAAGTCTCGTGGGACTTTGCTGCTTAACTCTGGGTGGGTACAAGACAACTCTGGTCCATTAACCCCTCTGGATGGTTGGTGGGTTGTGGGGTGCAAGAGGCTCTCCTGTGACTCCAGGTGGTGGTTTCCAGAATGAAGTGATTATGAGGCCCATCAATAACATCTTCATGCTTAACTTCTGAATTTAAATGCTTGTCAGTGAAGCCCTTTGTGGGCAAGAAGGTCCAGGAAAACTAAACCAGGGAAGGGCTGATAAAGACGTTTTCTGGATCGATTTGAAGGAGCTTTGCTGTTTATTCCCAAGAACATTCCCCACTCTTTGGTGGCTGCCTCTCCAGGTGCTGTTGAAATATTACACAGTAAGTTCCCAAGGAGGTAATGGGTCTGTGCTGGCAGCCTCTTGAGATGCAGCCTCCAAGTTCCTCCTGCCCATGTACAAAACTTGCAGGCTTGGCTCTTGCTGCAGTTCAAGCCTGACCAAGCAGGTCCAGAGCATGTTCTAAATCACTGCAAGTGTTGGGGTGACCTTTGCAATAATTCCTGCCAGCTACACCTTGAATTGCAGCCTCTGCAAGTTGCTGTTTGGTAGTTATTAAAGCAGCCCTTGAGTTTTTAAGGAGGGGGCTCTTGTGCAGAGGTGAAGATGGGATTTTGGTGTGGGAGCTTGAGTTGTGATCTTGTTTTGGAGAGCAATTCCTTGTCCTGTCTGGTCTGCTTTCAGTTTTGGTGCTAACTTGTCCCTTCCCTTGAGAGGGGTGGTTACACAGGCTGCCTTCTCTCTGCTTTCTGATGTCCAAGGGATTCTGTCACTGGGGGTTGTGTTGGAACACCCCTGTGGGAGATGTGCCACCAATACTTCTTTTATCTGTGCCCTTCTTGCTGTGTTCGTGGACTCGTAGAATCATTTAGGTTGGAAAAGACCTCTAGGATCATCAAGTCCAGCCTTCAATCATGGAATTGGTTTGGTTGGAAGAGACCTTTAAGGTCATCAAGCCCAGCTGTTAAGTTGCTGGAGACTTGTCCATACCACGATGGTGGGTTCACTTGTTCCAGTAAAATTTACCTTGAGGGGTCATGAGTTTTTGCTGGCTTGGGTTTTTTTTAGCTGGGACTCTAGCATAAGGTTTGTGGTGGTGCAAATAGGGATGTTCAGACTGTGAAAGGTCCATTTTCTGGATCTCAGAAGGGTTGAGATCTCTTGCCTGTAATACCAAAGAGCTGGGGGAGGTCGCTCTGTCCCCACTTCTTATGCCAATGATGGACTTGCTCTGAGCAACCTGCCTGAGACCAAACCCACAGAGGGACTTCAACCTCCTCCAGCAGAGGAAGAACCTCTTACATCTCCCCTCCAGCTTGCCTGGTTGGTTGTTTCTTTAAGATTTTCCAGAGTTGTGTGTTCTCTGTAGTTATTGGAGAAAAACCAAGGTCTGAGCTGTGCTCAGAAGGTGCCTTACAAAAGTGTCTCTTTCTGTCCATCTGCAAGACTTCTGAACACATGAACTTGCTGTTTAATACTCGCTGTAACATATGGCCTGCCAGCTACTCAAGGACTGTCCTTCTCTTTCCTAGAAGTCCAATAAATCTGCTCTCCCTCGTTTCCAGCAGCTTCAGCTCTGGCTGTGAGCTCTCCAGCTGGAGATGCTGTGCTCTGTCAGCTGGGGAATACATTTCAGGGGGCTTATCAGCAGATTGTGCTTTCTAATAAGGAATCTGTCCTGCAATTAATAAAGATTCAGGGCTCATTAAGGAGCTGCCTCTGGTCCAGCAGCAGTAAATCTAAGCATGGCAGTGCTGAAGAAAACTGGCATTTATATCCAAAAAGCAGTGACTGATAGAGGGAGAGAGGGAGCAGTTTAGTGTCAGTGTTGTGTCCTGGCAGGATTTGCAGCTGGATTTTAGATGATCTTAAATTTCCCAAGTGAGGTGCAGTTGCTGCTCCCCTCTCTCAGGCAGGTATTTGGGGTTCAGGGGAGAAATGGGGTCTGGGGCAGCTCAACCAGCTGGTAACTCGGGAGGATCTTGTAGTTTTGTCAACTAAAAGGTTATCAAGAAGAGTTTTAGGCTGCCTGGATGTGGTGCAAACTGGGATGCTGGAGGTGAACTGGGTGAGCAGGGCTGGTTCTCCCAACCTGGTCCAGAGGAGCAGCCTTGGCTGGCTCTGACCCAAAGTGGGAGCTGCGCACATGGACCTGACAGGCGGTTGTTTTATCGGAGCCGACGTGCTGAATGGGGACCCTTTTAAATGATATTCTGTACCTGTCTCATGGTGTTAAAGTGGGGAGAGGGGACGGGGGGGGGTGGGTGGAGAGGATCGGGCAGGGCAGGTGGAACCCCACCAGCAGCACCGGGTTTCATGGCTGGAGCCGCCGCCGGGGACCCCGGCTGGCAAGAAAGAGTTGCTAAGAACAAATCTCTATTGTTCCCCGTCATCTTTAAATGAGTGTCAAAGTAGGCAGGGGGGCTTTGACCGTTAACCGCACAATTTAGCCTGCCCGTTGTGTCCGGCAGCCCCCACCCCTGGCAGCCCCGGGGATGAGAAAAGGCGGCCTCAGCCCCTTCTAAATGGGCCAACTCTGCTCCTTTGTGTGCAGACTGCCCAGTGTGAAATCCGCAGTGACGTTAAATGTTTTCTAATGAATAATTACTGAAAGGAAATGGAGGAATATATGTGTAATGGATTGTCGCGCCTCCAAAATGTTTTCTTTCGGGGCACACAAATGTTGTCCTTCACCAGCGCCGCCGATTGTTTCAGGGAGCCTTTTGTGGGGCTTTTGCCTCTCAATGGATTATCTGGGAGCGCTCCCGGCTCCGGGAGAAATCAAAAGGGCCCTTTGGCAAAATAATGTTTTTCAAAATGGCAGCCATGAAGCCCATTTAGTATTTAAAGTTTGGGGGGTTTAAAGGAATGTTTGAACTCTGGAGATTTTCTCACTTTTTTTTTTTTTTTTCCTTCTCCTCTTTCTTTTGATTTATGAAAGTGGAGTGGGTTCACCTCGACCCCTCCTCTATTGAGCCAGACAGACAGTCACCCCCTAACAAGTCTATAGCAGACTGTGCCCTGCAGACACACAAGAGGCCTTAAGAACTGTTGGCGTTTCCCTCGCCTCTTGATTAACCTTAAAACCCTCTTATTCTGGATTCTTTTCAAAAGAAATTAGGTTACAATGTGTAAATTTCTCCGCAGCATCGTTGTACTTATGAATTCCCTGGCCCTGAGAGGTGGGTACAGTAGAGTGAGGCACCCCAAGTTCCTCGTTGCAGACCCAAGATGTCCCTTTGCTGTGGTGCTGCTGCTGTTTCCAAGCATTTCAGTTCCATTGTGCATGTGGAAGAGGTTTCCAGAGATACAGGGACTGGTCTCACTGAAGTATCTGGAAATCTGAAGAAGTATCTGGAAATCTTCTCATCTTTTGTTGGCTTGGCTGCACTGGGATGACCATAACGTGGTCACTTGGTGGACATCTGCTCTGCTTTAATCTGTTTTGTGTCTGGTTCTCATTTAGCTGAAAATTACCCTGAAAATTAATTCTTATGAGCTTCATTGAAGTTTGCACAGGAGGAGGAAAGTATTTCCCCATCATTGTTACTCCTGGGTGGTGTGTTGCTCCAGGTCCTATTGCCAAGCTCCTCGATGGTCTGAATTCTTTGAGGATGTTGGGATGGGGTCCTGGCTCCTCCTGGAGCAGACATGATGCAGGCATCTGCCTGTAGCCCCCTTCCAGCAGCTCTATTGCTGTGGTCTTGAAGGAAAAGATGTTGGTCAGGCCCTGGCCCAGGCTGCCCAGGGAGGTGGTGGAGTCCCCATCCCTGGAGGGGTTCAACAAACGAGTAGATGTGATGAGTAGGGGTCAGGGAGATGTTGGACAAAGTTGGACTTGATGATCCTGGAGGTCCTTCCCAACCTCAATGATTCTATTCTATGACACAATTGCTGGGACCTCTCCGTGCTCCTGCTGCTCTTGCAGAACACCTTCCTTGACCCCTTTTTCTGGTCAAGCACTGTCCCTGCCCTTTTGGCCAACTTCTCTTGAGCACCTCAGGTGGAGCAGAGCCCAAGGGGTTGTCTTGCTGTAATCCTTGCAGTGCCACCATCCAGTTTTCAGGGCTCTTGATGAGCAAATTCCTGTCGAGCCCAAGGGGTGCAGGACTGGGTCAAGGAGCAGTGGATGAGTATTTCCAAAACAGAGCTCGGACTTTGCTGAAGGCATCTGTGTCACAGCCTTGCTCCAAGCTCATCTCTCCTGAGACCCTCACGGCTACTTGAAATCTCCTGACTCTATCTAAATACAGAGGTGTCCACTTGCTCTGCTGTGTTCCCGTGGCAGGAGTTTTTTATTTGCTTACATCTCAGGGGTGTGACAACAAGAGAACAGGCAAAAAAGGTGATAAATGTTTGGTAGCAGAGCAGATTTGCTGGGATGGCAGCTGGGGATGGAGCTGAACAGGCTGAGCTGTGCTTTAGGATGGGTCCAGCACTAGATAAGGGTTTAGGAGGGGGTGGGAATGGGGAGCTCCTTTGCAGAGATCACCCAAGTGTGCTCGTGTTGATAAGGATTATCTCTCCATCACCAAAACCTGATTCTTTTGGGAAACAAAAGAAATAAACTGTCTGTCAAGCAGGTGTTTCTTTCCACTCCTCTGTGGAAGAACATGTTATTGAGGTCTTTTTTTATTGTAAGTTTTAAATGTTCTTGTTCATAATCAATCATTAGCTGAGGTGAAGTGAGAAATGCCTGTACCCACCTCAGCTCCCTGGATGGCACCATTTGCCTGTTCTCCTCAATGACTCAGACCCATGAGGTGAGAGATCCAGGTCCTAAATGTTGCTGGAAGACCAGGCAGAGAGATCTTGTGGTGCAGGGAGGGCTCTGTTTCTGCACACCCTAAGAGGACACCTTCATAATTCAGTGTGAAGCTGCTTAGATACGAAACTCTTTCCAGGCTTGAAAGCATCATCTGGAGGATGGTTGGGTGGAACCCAGAGGTCACTTGCTGCTGCTGCTCGTGGATCACCAGCCATCCAAAGAGAGGAGGGTTATTCTGTTGGCATTTGATTATGCAGAGGAGCAGGCACGGGGAAATATTACTTGTAGGAGGAGAAAGAGCTGGTGGCACCATGTGGGAGTTGGCAGCAAGTGGAGTCCTGAGAAGTCATTTTGCGGGGGGAAACTGTTGCATATGAAAAAAAAAAGGATAATCCGTGGAAATTTCAACTTGCAAATGAAACTGGGTTTTGCAGTGACCTCTAGTGGGAAGCCAGGCTGGGAGCTGCGGGAAGGGGCTCAGCAGCCAAGTCAGGGGGATTATTTTATGCCTGGATTTGCTGAAATTACCCCCTGAAAAGGTTCGAGTCCATCACTTCATCTTCAGGCTTGGACTTGGGTCTTTGGGCGCGATCTTAAAACCTCCGTGGGCATGAAGCTGGTCTCAGGCTGAGTGCTGACAGCGTGTTGGATAATTCATTAAAGAGGGGGTTAGCAGCCCTGCCCAGGAGCAAAGAGCCCGACACACGATACTGGGTGTCATGGGCCTGCTCTCCAGCCCTGGTAACTCTCCACGGATGAAAAGTGGCTTGGAGAAGGTTGGGAGCTGGCACGGAGCGGCTGGAGGGATGCAGGTAAAGCAGCAGGAATGGGTGAAATGAGAGAAATCTGGGGTTTGTAGGGTGAGCGTGAGGAAATCCAGCACCTCTGGCAGGTTGAGATGGTTTGGGGGGTGTGTGGAGGATCCCTGAGAAGGTTTTTCTGGTGTTCTCATGGGAATTGGTGGCTTTATGGGTGGCCTCAATGAAGCTGGAGTCTGGTGGCTTGCACGGTGTGATGCTGTAGATGATGGATGGGGAAGAGATGACTTGAAGGATACACTGGGTGGGATGGTGCCCACCTGAGGCTCTCACCTCCTATTTCTATTTGCATGGTTGGTTTGGGGTTTTCTGGTGCTTCCAAAGCAGCAGTGACACCATAACTGATCCTCCTCTTCCTCTCTACATCAACCTCCTCTGCTCTGTGGTGTTAAACCAAAGGAAAAACAACAATTAACTCTGGAACCTGCTGAAAAATGAAGTTCTGAGCCTCTGGCAAAGATAAGTAATGATTTTGCAAAGTTTCTTTTTATTTATTTTATTTCTAAAGTGTTTTTCCTAACTGTTCCTTGCCAGCTCTTCTGTTAGTTACAAACTTTGTCAACCTAGCCTGTTGCTTCTGACCTTATTTTAGCCCTTCTTCAAGAGTGTTGTGATCTGACATCATTCCCTGTAGTTCCAGTGCTGATGGACAAATCCCTGTGGGAAAAGTAAAAAGCCCCCGTTGTAGCCAGGAGGGATTTCTGGTGGAGATTTCTGCATCTCAGTAGGCAAGAAAAATCTCCTGACTGAGGAGGAAAGGGAAATAATCCTTTAAAAAGAGCAGTGTCTTGCACTGGTGAGTCCTGGGGGGTGTCTCTGACTGGTGGTGACACCAGGTGAGCACAAAACTCCCAGCAATGGGGTGATAAGTGTGATAATAACACTCCCCGACCTCAGCAACAGCAAAATGCTGAGAAAATCTGAGCTTGAAGTAGCCCAGAAAAGGGTTTGGGGTTTTTGTCTTAATGAGGAGCAGTGTCACTGACCAATTAACATACAAGAGAGAGAATTGGGTTAAGGAAACCCGAGCAGGGAGGTGGCCACTGGGGTTTCAGGCTCCTTCTGGCTTGGAGAGAAGGTGAAAGTCTCTTGTCCAGCTTGTCCCGGGAGCTTTCTCAGAGGACAAATCACCTGAAGTGGTTGCGAGTCCATTTTTCTAGTAAAATGACACATCCTGGCCTTGTCAGGCAGCTCCTGGGTGGGGTGGAAAAAATTAGTATCAACTGGTTGGTAGAAAAATACAAGGAAATAATTCAGGTGAGATCCTGGCAGAGGTTGCCCAGGGGGGTTGTGGATGCTCCATCCCGGGAGGTGTTCAAGGTTGGATGGGGCTTGGAGCAACCTGCTCTAGTGGGAGGTGTCCCCATGGCAGGGGGATGGAACTGGATGATCTTTGAGGTCCCTTCCAACCCAAACCGTTCTAGGATTCTGCTTTTAATTAAAACTTAAGAGGTGTAGGGGGGAAGTGATGCACAAAGAGACCATCACTGTCCTTTTACTGCTGTTCAAACCTCACACACCATCACACAACCTTCCTGGGCAGTGGAGCAGCCAGATGTAAAGAGCCAATGTCACCAAGGGCAGCGTGAGAGCAGTGGAGGTGCTGGGATGTGGGCACGTCCCTGGGGCTGGGGAGCTCCTGGGGTGGCTCCAGCTGATTTCTCAGCCAGTTTCTCTCCCCTCATTTGAAATGCTGGGAACCCTCTAAGGTAAGCTGCTCAAAACGCCTTCACTTCAGTTCTCTCTTAAGTATTCGATGCATGAGGGAAGGAATTTTTCTCTGAATTGTGTCATTTTGGTGTCTTCAGAAAAGAAACCAACAGAAAACCCCCTGAAAAAACCACCATGGCACAGTTAATGCTAGAGAATAAAGAATATCCTGTTTATCATGAAATGATCAGCTTGATTTAATCAAATAAAAACCATATAATATATTCTTATAGCCTGGCAAACAAGAGCTTGATCCTCAGCAGTATTTTCAGTGCAAGATCAACTTCCATGGTAAAGAATGGGAAGAGGAGTGTGCAAAATAATTATGTTTTATCAATTACAACCTTCTGTGTCTTTCACATCTTGAGAAAGGGGTGGGGTGGGGGCTGGTAAAGGTTTAACTCTTCCTCCAAATCTGTTTGAGGAGTTTTATGGGCTTGGTGGCTTCGCTGCTCCCTGCCTGGGTCTCTTGCTGGCGTGTGGAGACATCTGCTGCCCAACCCTGAAAGCTGATTTTGTTCAGGGATAACAAAGCAATCTTGTGCTTGTTCTACTGTAGGATTAACCTTTTTTTTCCCTAGAGGTCAAGCCAAATCCAAAAATATATATATTTTCTGGAAATTCTCCTTCTTTGTGGTTTTATCTGTATAAAGTGGTGTTAGGAACTAACAATTTGGTATCTTCTGCTAACTTTGTGCTTGGAAGGGCTTTGGCTGAGCTGGTGGAGCGTCCTACAGCAGAACTGCATCTTCAGGGCTGGGTTTGGCTCAAACAACTTAAGTTAGCCAGGGGCTGCCTGCAGACCTCGGTCCTCCTCTGTGATCACAGTCTCGGGTGTCTTGAGCGTAAAGAATTTGGGGTGCAGACCCATGGTGTGAAATTGCCACCTTCACTAACAGCTTGGAACGACCTGTACAAGGCAGATTTTATCAGCTCTAACTCTCTCTCACCCACCCTGTGTGTGGCAGAAAGAAGAAGTGGAAGAGAACCCTGAGGCGGACATGGAGGGGGCTCTGATAGCCCGGGACAGGGTCGGGGTGCAGGACTTTGTGCTGCTGGACTCCCACACCAGCGAGGCCGCTTTCCTCAGCAACCTGCGCAAGAGGTACCAGGAGAACCTCATCTATGTAAGTGCTGCTGGGGGGGGCGTGGAGCAGCTGGAATGTCTCTAATGTGGGGGTATATACAGAGATGTATGTGTATGTATGTGTATGTGTGTGTATGTGTGTGTATGTGTGTGTATGTGTGTGTATGTGTGTGTATGTGTGTGTATGTGTGTGT
>VYZX01025941.1:85486-184531 GCA_013401335.1 Brachypteracias leptosomus
CTCCCCCCCCCCCCCAAATTTTCACTTTAAATTGAGGGAGCTGATGATCTTTTTTCCATGTAGGCAATAAAAATGTATTTAAATGACTGTTAGAGGAAGAAATGTCAATTATGGAAAGGCAAAAGGTAATCATAGAATTCAAATAGGATCCAAGGGGTAGTCATGGATTTTTGAGGGAGTTTTTGGTGGCTGGTTCCTTCTCCAGCACTGAATTTTGCTGGTAGCTGTTCAGAATGGACAGATAATGATGTGATTGTGGACACACATATATATACGTGTGTGTATATAATATATGTGTGTGTATATATATATTATGGACATATATAATATTATATATATATAGTCAGGGCCACAGGCAGACTCCCAGCTCTCCTACAGACTTTTTTTTCCTGCAGGTGACTCCCTACAAGCTGAGCAATCCTTTTGTGCTGTTGTTTTCTTGGTGTTTTGTGTCTTTTCCCCCCTGCAGTCGCAAACTTGCAGACCAGAGAACAAGGAAATCCATTGACTGGGTGGATTTTCGCCTCCTCCACTACGCAGGAGAAGTCACTTACTGTGCTGTTGGTGAGTGTCACCACTCCTGGGGCCACCTCAGCTCTTAAACCCAGGGGGGAGGCAATAATTTGACCTCAGGATGGGTTACAAAACACCTGCCCTGTGGTTGGAAGCCTTAAGCAGGAATAGTGTGAATTCAGTGTGAATTTTGAGGCTATAAATCCCAGTGTTGTGTTATGGTGTGTAGCCTTTAAAAAGAATTAAACCACCTTTTTTTCTTCCTTCAGGATTCCTGGAGAAGAATAATGACCTCCTGTACAGGAACCTGAAGGAGGTAAGGGCAGGACAGGCTCTGCAGCTGCCTTGCTTGGAGCAGGGATGGCTGGCAGAAGATGGATTTAATCTCTGCAGCAAACAAGGGCACCTATTTCTCCTCAGCAATGTTCTTTAGGCACCTGCACGCGCATCCTTAGGGCTGTGCTGCTCGAGTCTGGAGGTGTCACAGTGGGAACAGGAGCCCTCTAAACACAGCAGCTCTTCACTTGTCCTCTTTCAGGTGCTGTGCAACTCCAAAAACGGCATCATGAGGGATTGCTTCTTACTGTCAGAGCTGGACAACAGGAGGAGGCCAGAGACTGTGAGTTTCTAGTCTTAAATTTGATATAAACTCAGCTTCCCAAGCCTTGATTTACCCACTAATCCCATCCTTAGCTCTGAATTCAGTGGATTATATATTTTTTTGCTGGTGTTACTTCCCAAGCCTGGATTTAATGATTAATCCCATCCTTCATTCTGAATTCAGTGGATTATATTATTTTTGCTGGTGTTACACCCCAATTTTGATACAAACTCAACTTCCCAAGCCTTGATTTAATGATTAATCCCATCCTTCATTCTGAATTCAGGGGATTATATTATTTTTGCTGGTGTTACACCCCAATTTTGATATAAACTCAGCTTCCCAAGCCTGGACTTAATGATTAATCCCATCCTTCATTCTGAATTCAGTGGGTTATATTCCTTTTTGCTGGTGTTACCCCCCTGCTGGCTTCCTGGTAGTTGAGCAGGGATGTTGCTGAGGCAGCAGCTCCCAATGGGACACAACTTCATGCTGTCATTAATGCATCCTTCCAAAGCAAGCCCAGCAGTAGTTTGAGGGGCTGCCTTGGGTGTCCAGCTGCCTGGCAGGGGTTCAGACCTTCCTCCTCAGCTCTCTGTCCAGGTAACTTGTGATTTAACTCTGCTCCGGAGGCTCTGGGGCGCTAATGCCCGTGTCACCCTTTTACTGACAGCCCTAAGGTGGGTGTAGGGAATGAGCTGGTTTCAATCACTGCAGCATCTCTGTCCCACAGCTGAGAAACTCCTCTCAATGTCACCTCAGGTTGCCACCCAGTTCAAAAACAGCCTGACGAGCCTCATAGAGATCCTGATGTCCAAGGAGCCTTCTTACGTCCGCTGTATTAAACCCAACGAGAACAAGGAGCCTGGTAAGGGGTTGGGCTGAGGAGGGGAGAGAAAGGAGTGAAGTGAGGGGGGGACTTTAGCTTGGAGATAAAATATCTTTTAGCCAGTGTGGTCCAGAGAGGTGGTGGAGGCCCCATCCCTGGAGACATTCAAGGTCAGGCTTGGTGGGGCTCTGAGCAACCTGCCCTAGAGATGTTCCTGCTTATTGTAGGGGGGTTGGACTAGATGACCTTTGGAGGTCCTCTCCAACCCAATATATTCTATGATTCTCTATATAATGTATATAGTTTGCTTCTTATATATATATATAGTTTGCTGTTAGTTTAACTAGGAAGCAAAGTCATCACTTTGGGTAAACATGGATTTGATCCCTTCCTTATCTGTCCCAATCTGTGGACAAGTGAATGAGCTTCCCAGACAGTGTCCACCAGTGACTCCCCATGTTCTCAGCAGTGACTCCCCATGTTCTCCCCCAGGGAAGTTCGATGACTCTCTGATCAGACACCAGGTGAAGTACCTGGGGCTGATGGAGCACCTGCGGGTGAGACGAGCCGGCTTCGCCTACCGGAGGAAGTATGAGCTCTTCTTGCAGAGGTGAGAGGAGCCAGAGGTGTTTAAATGTCAAGTCCCAGTGATTGGAGATGTGGAGGGCTCAGCAGACACTCTTCTCTGTCAAACATAACCTTTTGTCCATGCCTTTTGTCCTCGTCCACTTTGCTTTGGCATCTTCTGCCTTGGAGGAATAAAGGGGCGATGGTTTGAAGCTAGGAAAGGGGAGATTTAGGTTGGACATTAGGAAAAAGGTCTTTAATCTGAGGGTGGTTGATCAGTAGAACAGGTTGCCCAGAGAGGTGGTGGAGGCCCCATCCCTGGAGTCATTCAAGGTCAGGTTTGATGGGGTTCTGAGCAGCCTGCCCTAGGTAGAGATGTCCCTGCTGATGTAGGGAGGTTGGAGATGACCTCTAGAGGTCCCTTCCAGACTGAAACATTCTATGACTCTGGAGGGGCAGAATGTCAGGAAGGGGATCCCCAAACGTCCAGTGATTTGTGTTGATGTCTTGCTGACCTTCCAGGTACAAATCCCTCTGCCCAGCGACCTGGCCACACTGGCACGGGCCAGCAGCTGAGGGGGTGGAGAGGCTCATCAAGCACATTGGGTACAAGCCAGAGGAGTACAAGTTAGGAAGGTACAAATTTCCTCTTTATTTCTACCTGCCTGTTTCTATGGAAGCTTAAACCCAGATGAGCTTCTCCTGGGTTGGGGCAGATGGGCTGCATTGCCTCAGCTCCAGTTCTCCTGCTTGTTTGGGCAGCCAGAGGCAACTTGGGTTCCTCTACCTGCCTTTTGCAGCCACTCCTGACCCACAACCTTGTCCTGCCTGCTAAGACATGGGGCAAGGCAGAGCCCTCTAGTGTCACCTTCCACCTGTGGCTCTCAGAATCCATGGATTAATGTCTAGGATAGTAGGTACCAGAAGGAAACCTCCTTTCACTGGGTTCCAGCTGCTTGCCCTGAGCTCCACAGCTCCTGGGAAGCTTGCAGAGATCCCAGATTGAGAACACAAGTCATGTAAGGGCAGAGGTCTCCACACCGCACCTTCCAGGGCTCTGGGGACCTTGTGAGATAGCTGGTGGTTTGCTCCTTCCCTCTCCCTCAACCCTTGGCCAAGCCCTCGGCAGCCTTTTGGGCTAGACAGTGAAGGGTGGTCATGGGAGGAGATGTGAGGGGTCAGCACCTCAGCTGGCTGGAGGGCTCTGAGCCCCCTCTGGGCAGCTGTGATGATGAGAATCAAGAGCTCGTGGTCTCTCTTTCAGAACCAAGATATTCATCCGGTTCCCAAAGACTCTGTTTGCTACTGAGGATGCCTTTGAGTTCAGGAAGAACCTCCTGGGTATGGCTCCAGCTCCTCCATCTCCACAGAGACTAAGAACAGGACCTGTGGGGGCTGTTTGTGGGCTCCAGGTTCCTGCAGCAGATGCATCATGGGGAGGGTTGAGCCAAGGAGTCCCAGGAAAACTTCATCATATTTTTCCAGGGCGGGGAGAAATCACCAGCTCTATGGCCTGAGTTCTAGGGGCACATCTCCTCTGGAGCTTCTCAGTCCAGATCCATGTCTAAGCACCTTCCCCTGTCTCACCCTAGTGCATAAATGCTGCCTAAGGGCACATTCACCTACCCAGGCTGCTTCTGGTCCAGGACACTGGCCCAGGGGGGTGGTGGATGCTCCATCTGGAGGTGTTCAAGGCCAGGTTGGATGGGGCTTGGAGCAACCTGGTCTAGAGGGAGGTGTCCCCATGGCAGGGGGGTTGGAATGAGATGATCTTTGAGGTCCCCCCCCAACCTTCTATGGCCCTGTTGGTTCCTTGGTGACTGTGCAGACCTTGGCAGGTGGTGGCTGATCTCTGGGAGCTCCTGAGTGCTGGGATCTTGTAGATATGACCAATATCTCTGATGCTTTTTTTTTTTCCCCTCCCAGTTTCAAGACTACAGGCCAAATATAAAGGATGCCTTGGGAAGAGAGAGTACAAGAAGAAGAGAGAAGCAGGTACAGGCTCTGGAACTGTAATATATAATATAATATAGAATATAAAATATTAAATATTAAATATAAAACATAAAATATAAGATATAAAACATAAGATATAATATATTAAATATAAGACATAAAATATAAGACATAAGACATAAGATATAATATATTAAATATAAGACATAAAACATAAGATATGAAATTTTATATATAAAATATAATATAATGCTGGAGGCTCCCAGGCTGCCTTTGGGATGAGCTGCTTGCTGGGTACAGACCATCCCTGCCATGATGTTGGTCTCCAAAGTTCAGGTAGCACTGGATCAGTCATTACCGAGAAGAAAATGTCCTAAACTCCTTGCTCTAAAGATGAGCTGATGGGAAGAGCTGCAGAGGAGCCACTTCTAACCTGTGCTACTTGGGTTTAAAGGGTGATGTGGCACAGGACCCCTGGTACTAATGAGGGACCCGATGGTTTCTTGCAGCTATCAAGCTGGAGGCTTGCTGGCGAGGAGCACTGGCCAGGAAGGAGGCCAAGAAGAGGACGTGGGCAGTTCAGATCATTAGGAAGTAACTGTCACTGCGTGGGGGACCTGGGGAGGGTGGTGGGTGCTGGGTCACAGCCTGGGGAAGAGCCCAGAGTGAGTCCAACCCACCTCCCTCACACCCATTCCTGAGCTCTCCCGGAGGCAGGAGGACAGTTGGCAGGTGGGGTTGGTCAGAAATGTCCATCACCACTTCAGGAGTTCTCTGAATTTCGGGTGCTCTGCTCTGCTTGGATCTCCAAGCCAACCCTTGGTCCTCCATCTCCACTCCCTAAACCCAGTTCCTGGGTGCTGCATGAGGAGAGTTGATCTTTTTTAACTCCATGCCCCTAAACCCAGCTCCCGATCTTCCTTTTTAACTCCAAAATGCTGCATTTTGGCCAGCAAAGCTTGGAAAACAAAAAGTTAATGTTTGGAATGTGACAAAGCTTCAGATTCCCATTGCTGCCACCCAGGGTGACTCTACCTGGGTCAGCATCACCTCTCAGCCTTGCCTTTCATTTCCATTGGCTTCTGAAGGTAACACCCAAGATGTTTGGATGTTCTGCAGGTTCATAAACGGCTTCATCAATCGGAAGAAACCCCTTGGCCCAGAGAACACGGAGTTTGTGAGGCTCATGCAGTACAACTACCTGATGAAGCTCCGAGACCACGTCCCAAAGAACGTCCTGGACAAGAGCTGGCTCCAACCTCCTTCCATCCTGGAGGAGGTGAGGGTGGCTGGGGGCTTGGGGTGGAGGAGGTGGCTCCTGTTCTGGGGCCACCTCCTGCAGACTTAATGGGGTTGGAACTAATGACAGGACAAGAGGGGATGGCCTCAAGTTGCCCCAGGGGAGGTTTAGATTGGATGTTAGGAAGAAGAGAGTGGTCAGGGACTGGCCCAGGCTGCCCAGGGAGGTGCTGGAGTCCCCATCCCTGGAGGGGTTCAACAGATGAGTAGATGTGGAGCTTGGGGACACGGTCTGGGGGTCAGGGAGATGTGCCTGGGCATTAACCCTGCTCTGGTGGCTCTTTGGTAGGTGGGTCTCTGGGCTGGAGGAGCTCAAGCAGAGCTGTGATGAGCTGTTAACCAGCTCGCAGCAGGAGGTGTTTGTTAGGGCTGCAGTGGGAGCTGCACAACCTCACTAATTCTTTACTTTTATTGAACGCAGACGTCTGAGATGCTGCAGAAAATCTGCATGAGGAACCTCGTAAGGAAATACTGCCAAGGTGTCACTGCTGAGAGGAAAGTGCAGGTAACCAGTGTGTGGGATGCAGATGTGGGGGTCCAACCACCCTGTCCACGTGTGGAGTCTGCTCTCTGAGCTCTCTGAACCACAGAGTTCCCCTCCCACCCATCACTGCTCCTCTGCCTGAGCAAATGCTCCTCAGGCTGGAGCCAGGGGTGGTCCCAGCAGCCCCTCAAGGTGCAGATCTCCTCCAGACAGTGTCTTAATCTTACAGCATGAAAACTGCACTTTATGTAATTAAAAAAATCCATAAATCAACATCTGTAGGAGTGTTTAGTCCCTCCTACCTTTAATACAGGAGTAACCTGGAGATGCTGGAAGAAACGCAGCATGGGTTGGGTAGATCCCCCTGAGTAAAGGGTGATTTTGGTGCCTGTGGTGTGGATAAAGGTTGTTCCTTCTCCAAACAGCTGCAGCAGAAAGTGGTGGCAAGTGCTGTGTTCAGAGGGAAGAAGGAGGGGTACGTGCAGAGCATTAACCAGCCCTTCATGGACACCAGGCTGAGTGAGTACCCACCAGCCCCTGGAGGGGGACAACCCCTGTCTGGGGACAAAAGCCATAACCCCAAAGCAAAGTCCCTGATGGGCTGGGATGGATCTGGCCCCACTCTTGGTGTACTGGATGGAGCAGGGAGATGTTGTGGTGCAGCATCACCAGCTGAGGGGCTCCAGTCTGGACTGGAGCTGCTGGGAAGGAGAGATGTGACTCTTGGGAGCCCATGTGGTTGGTGTTGGGCATGTGAAGGCATGAGAAGAAAGCTCTGGGGGTGCCTTGGCAGGGCGGGGGGGCTGGTGTGGGGGAAACTGGTGGGGCGGTCACTGGGAGCTCCCAGAGCTTCAGCTGGAGCATCGTGCAGAAGGGAAAATGCTCTGGGTGGCTCTTGTCCCAAGAGCTTTGTACCTGGACCAAGAGTAGACCCAAGAAGAGCCAATAACTCCCAGTGTGAAGGATTTGGCAGGCAGGACAACAGGTTTAGGAGTAGCTGGGAGTGAACACCCTCAGTTTGGGAGGGAGGGTGCCAAGGGGACCTACACTCACTTTATCTTCCTGGTTTGCTCCTCAGAAGAGAACGACATAAACCCCAAAGTGCTGCAGCTCATCCACGGGGAGAAGATCAAGGTAAGGGAAGGGGCTCAGAACCCCCCAAACAGCTTCACCGGGGTCCTGGGGCTGGTTGGTCACACGAACTGGGCAATGGTTCCAGGGATGGGGCAGCCACCACCTCTCTGGGCAACCTGGGACAGGCTCTCACCACCCTCAGTGCCAAAAATTCTTCCTTCTCTCTGGTCTCAATCTCCTTTTTTTAGCTTAAAACCATCCCCACTTGTCCTGCCCCAACAGGCCCTGCTCAAAAATCTGTCCCCATCTTCCCCCTGAAGTCCTGCAAGGCTGCACCTAGACCAAAACTATTTAAGGGGTTTTTTTTTTGAATAAAAGCTTAAAAATCCTCAGTAACCCAAGTTGGGCTGTAAGGGGTGGCAGTCCCCATAGCTGTGGCCCAGAGGGCACAGGCAGAACCCAGAGCAGGGCTCTCAATGTCCCAGTCTGAGGAGAGCTGGTGGCTTTGAGCAGAGGTTGGCAGCAGCCCCCTGGTGCAGCCCCTGCCCCTGGCTCAAGTGCTGACCCCAGCCCCTTGTTTGCAGTATGTGACCCCCGTGGTAAAATATGACAGGAACGGGTTCAAGGCACGGGACCGGCTGCTGGTCCTCACCCAGTCCTCAGCCTACGTGGTGGAGATGGCCAAGATCAAGCAGAAAATCGACTATGCCACTCTCAAAGGTAAGGGTGGGAGCCAACGTGGGACCTCCCTTGCTGGCAGAGACCCTGGGGGTGGAGGGATGGGCTTCTGGGACTTGGTTTTCGGAGATGTTTGAAGCCATGGTCGAGCTGAGAACCTTTTCCTGGGGGTTGGAGGAAGGGTCGGGGTGTCACCTGGGGTCTAAATTGTGACACAGTTCTTGGAAATGCTTAAATACAGGAGGGCATCACTTGCTGATGAAACAGAGGGGAGGAAAAAACCCGCAGCACAACTTTCCTACCTCATTTGTAGGTGTTTTTTAATCCCTCCATTGTCCAGGGGTGGAATATCCACCTTGTCCCTCCTCCTTTACCACACCAAGGGTAATGTGGGAAGGTACAGAGCAAATTAATGCCCTGAGCTTAAATAACCCCTGCTGGGAACGTGTCATGGACCAAGGGACCCTCAGGAGGTGTTTTGAAACCTGGGAAGGTGTGGAACCATCCTGGGCAGTTTTCCCTCTAATTCCTGGATTTCTTTTAAAGGCATTTCCACCAGTAACCTGGGGGATGGGATCGTGGTCATTCATGTTCCAGAGGACAACAAGCAGAAGGTAGGAAATTAACTGTTAGATCTTGTAGCTGATGCTTTTGATACTTTCCTGGGAAGATCCCAGTATTTTTCCCAATATATTTCACCTTTACCACTGTTTACCCACTACAGAATTAGCAAAGATCAGTAATGGTGCTCATCAGACCTTTACACTCTTGCTGTCCCTCCAGGAAAGCTTTTGCCAGTTGCTAGAAATCCCAAATAGTCCCTGGAAAAGGGACCTACCTGTGTAGGTACCAGTCACTGCCCCTTGGAAGGAGTTTCTCTGGATGTGCTGGGTGGGGTGGCACCAGGTGACTTTGTTTTCCATTCCCAGGGGGATGTGATCCTGCAGTGTGAGCACCTCTTTGAGATGGTCACCAAGCTCTGCATGCTGGCCAACAAGCAGAACCTCGTGAAGGTCGTGCAGGGGAGGTAAGGAAGGAGCTGGAACAAGCAACTTGCTTCCAAACCTTCTAAATTTGGGCTGGTTAAGTCAAAATGAACGTTGTGGCCAGTGCCCTGAGCTGCTCTGGTGCAGCAGCACAGGTTCTTGTCCTGGTTGTCCTGGTTGGTCCTTTCAGAGGCACAGGGGAAAGCAGAAAGCTGGGGAGGGACTTTTTACAGAGGCCTGGAGTGAAAGGATGAGGGGTGATGGTTCAAACTGGAAGAGGGGAGATATAGATTGGAAATGAGGAGGAAATTCTTCACTGTGAGGGGGGTGAGACACTGGCACAGGTTGCCCAGGGAAGCTGTGGATGCTCCATCCCTGGAGGTGTTCAAGGCCTTGAGCAACCTGCTCTAGTGGGAGGTGTCCCTGCCATGGCAGGGGGGTTGGAACTGGATGGTCTCTGAGGTCCCTTCCAACCCAACCCATCCCATGATAAGAAGGGATGCACTGGAACAAGAAAACCCCTTAAAAAATAATCATTCCAGCCTTTATCCCTCATTAAGGACACGTTTCCATGATGGCTGTGGGGGCACCTCACTAGATGTGCTCTGGGAGCTGCCCATGACCCACCTGCCTAACCCCCAACCTTGTTTGGAGATGACTGGACTTTAAAACCACCTTTTTTCCCAGTCTTCTGCTGCCGTGACCCCAGGGTGAGGTTGTGGGTTTAGTGGTTTCACAGCAGATCCCATTAGCTGTGAGGAAAGCTGCTGGGCTGAGCCCCGGGGTCACCTCAGGATAGCTGCTCCTCTCCCTAGAACATTGAGAAGGCCCCAAAATGGGATTTTTTGAGCACAGGAACCTTCTCAGTGAGGCCACCAAGCCCAGGGCAGGTGGATCCAGTCTGCCTCTGGAGTCTCCAGGGGAATTGGAGGTGGCATATGGGACCTGTGCTCCTGCTCCAGCTTTTCTCCCTGCCCTTTTTCAGCTGTAATTAGATTCTGTGTGTTCAGTGGTTCTGTCTCTGCTTATTTTCTAGTCCTTAATTGCACCAGGAAAATGGAGGTGGCTGGAGCAGGGGGGGCTGTTCACCAAACCTTTTGGGGTTCTGGGCTGTAAATGCAATTGTTTAGGGGATTGACCTCAGCTGGAGGGCTCTGATCTTCTCCTCTAATGAGATTTGCCCCGGGAACAGAAATAAAGGGGGCTTAGAGCAGAGGCTGGTGGCAGGAGAGCAGCTGATGAGCCCCTCTCTCCCCAGCCTGCAGTTCCGCGTCGGCGCGGGGAAGGAGGGCACCATGGTCTTCACTGTTGGGCAGGAGCCCCAGGTCTTCAAAGCCAAAAATGGACAACTCACAGTGGTAAGGCCCTGGGGATGTGAGGGGTGTGTTCTCCTTGGATGTTCAACCCCTCTAGAGAGCAGGGCTGAGGTCTAGGAAGGGTCCTTGATTCCTTAAGTGCACGATGGGACTGCCCAGACATTTCTACCTATGTAAGATCATTGGATTGTTCTGGTTGGAAGAGACCTTCAAGATCATCCAGCCATCCCCCATCCCTGCCAGGGCACTACTAACCCCTGGCCCTCAGCACCACATCTCCACAGCTTGGAAACCCCTCCAGGGATGGGGACTCCACCACTGCCCTTCACAGCTCTTGTCACCAGGCAGGACACCTCAAGGACATGATGTTTGGACTTGATTCAACAGCTCCTTCCTTCTTCTCACCCCAGGTGTCAACCCAGGCAAGGTCTTGATGAGAGACAGCTCCGTGGTCCTGGCTGGGAGCAGGAAGGAGCCTGCAGGATGAGACCAGCATCTCCCCTGGAGTCTCAGATCTCTGTGATTTGAGAGTTTGCTTGCACCTTTTAGGCCCTTTTTTTATAGCTTAAAACTATTTAAACTCTAGCTAAATAAATTCTGGAAATCCCCATAAGCTGCTCCCTGCTCTGCTCTGACCTGGGGGGGGAGATCTTTGCTTTCAGGCTCACCCTGTCCTGGTTCTCCTTGCACAGCAGCTCTGCTGCTCTCCAGAAACTGTGACCAAGATGCCTCCTCTGAGAGAGGGAGGTGCTGGGGTGGTTCCAGTCCAGAAGAAACCATCTCCTGCTGCTGAAGAACCTTCACTCAAGTCCACAGAGCAGAAATTCTGCTTGCTCAGGTGGGGTAGGTGCTGCTGGTCCCTTGGGGGGTACAATGGGAGGGGGGAGATGGGGATTTTTCTGCTGCCTCCCACCTGGAAGCTGAGGGCTGGGATTTGGTCCTGAAAGTTCCCCTCAGCTCCCTGGCCCAAGCCTCACACAAGTAATGAAGTGACTCCTGTGTAAATATGAAATATCTTCTAATTTATTGTGTTACATTAAAAAAAAAAAAGAAAAGTACATATTGCAAACATCAACCATACACTTGACATCCAGCTGAAGCTGCTTCTGTGCAGGAGTACAAAGGGGGAGGGAATGATTGTACAGAAGGGACCCACTCCACGGAGGCTGAAAAGGTTCTACCTCAAGGTCAGAGGGAGCTTGGGGTCTCCAGGAGGGCTCTGAGCAGGTCCTGTGGTGGGGATGGAAACAGGGGGGGCTGCTCTGGTGATATGGGGGGTGGACACCTGGCTGGGGAGCTGTAAGGGGGGGCTGGTTGGTTGCTCTTGCCTCTACCTGCAGCTCTAAGGTGCAGATTTCAGCTCCAGCTGATGGACAAAACCACTTTTCCAGGAAGGTTTGAGCCTGTCACTGGTGTGAGGGGTCAGAGCTGCCAGTTCTGTGCCCCCTCTTTAATACCAGGTACCAGCTCATCTGCAAAGCCACCCTGAGCCCCCCCTTCACCTGCAGAGCAAAACCAGTTAGAGTAAAAAGGCTCAAGGGCTGAGAGCATTTGTACAATGGCATTAGCAGAGTCCCCTGGAGCCCAAGGACGAGCAGCCAGCAGGTAAAGGACACTGTGAGGGGACAGCAGCACAGCTTCACTGCACAGCTAGGGAGGGAGGGGGTGAAACAGCAACAAAACAACCCTCAACTCTGCTGGAGGGACTGAACCAGCAGCAAGTGCTGCACAGAGAGTGAAAAAGACTCAGCCCCTGGTCTTTAACAACTTGGTTTTTGCAAAGCCTGAAGGAGGAAAGCCTGTGGCCAGCTACAAAGCTATTCACAGAGAGGTTAACCACGGAGCTGTGACCTGCTGGGCGTTGGCTGAGCAGGGGTGGGGGTGACAGGGACCTGTCCCCTCCCTGAGAGCAGCTCTGGCATTAAGTGAGGGGGATGTTGTGTCTGGTGCCTGCTCTGCACCCACTGACAGCAGCAGGAGCAGCCCAGCCACAGAGAGAGCCTCAACAGCTTCACACAGCCCAGGGCCCAGACCCCATGGAGGGCCGTGAAGAGCCCAGTAAGTGCCAAAACACAGAACGTGGAAGAAACAGACATTTGAGGGCTTCTCCTCCGCGCTCCCCAGCTCATCACACCCAGAAGGTAAGAAGGGAGAGGTGCTGGGTCCTTCACAACAACCCCCTGCACTATGGGCTGCCCCAAAGTGTCACAAACACGGGTAAGTGCAGCTCAAACTAGAAGCCTGTAACTGGCAGGACCCAGGGAAGCTGCTGAGCTCTTACAAAGCAGTAGCTGGAGAAGGAAGAGTAGAGGAGACAGGTACAACCACAGAGAGCAGCTGCCTGTAACTGAGAGAAGTCTTTGGTTACTAGAAAGGTGACCTCAGCCTAACTCTGAAATCCTTTGAGCTTTAACTCGTTTAGCCAACTTTGTTTTAGCTTTTTAGCTCCCAAACTGAGCACACAACACTTTATTTCAGCCTCTACAGCCAAGCTCCACGTGGTCTGGGATTAACTGTGTGAACTAGAAGGCCTGGAGCAGTGCAGCTGGTGATGGTGACAACACCTTTGGTTTTTAAAGGGTTAACACGCCAGGACCAGCCCTGAGCCAGGAGCAGGAACCCTCAAAGCAGCAAAAAAACACCTCCCTGAGGGGCAGGGAGCTGCTGCACCCTCTGAGGTGTCTGGCTGGAAAGCTAGTGCTTGATATTCCAGCTGAAAACCCCCAGAGCTGGGGGTGTCTGCTCTGGTGCCAGCCTGGCTGCAAGTTTCAGGCTCCCCCCAGTGGGTTTCTCCCAGCTCTGGGTTTGCTCCATGACCCATCCCAGCTCCTTTCACACCCAGCCCTACTGAATAACTCACTGCAACTGTTACTCGACTCCCCACGGGGCAACAAGAGCCGAGGAGGTAGATAAAATAGTCATTTATAATAGAAAAGTCCTCTTAGGAACTAGACTAGAGGGGTCCTCTGCACACACCGTGTCAGCTCTGCCCTCCCCACGCAGCTGCCACCTCTGGAACGTGCTCAGGAGAGGGGCAAACAAGGAACAGCCACCTCTGGGCCACTCACCTGCTCTGCCCTCACTCACAGCAAGATGCTGTGCCTGGGTTGGCACTGAGGAGGAGCAGAACAGAAGCTTCCTGACCTGTGGGGCTGCTGGAAACAAGCTCCCCAGCCCCGAGCTGGGGGCAGGCAGAGCTTCCAAGCACTCACTGGCAGCAACACCACCCTAAGGTAAAGCAACCACATACACTCTGCTCCCGACCCTCCTCTTGGAGGAATTTCAACACCTTCCACCCTGGTGGGTCTCCGATGCTTCAGGGCTGGAGAAGCTTCACTGATCCCTTTGGGGAGCAGCTCCCAGGAGCTGCAGGGAGCCACAGCCAGCCAAGCAGCTCCTGCTGCTCCCTCCCACCCCTCCAAGGGGTCCCCTGGGAGTCAGCCCGGGGCACTCCAGAGCTGCCTGGGAGAAAGGCAGTGCTGGTGGGGTCAGATCACTGCCTTTCCCCCAGGCTGGGTGGCCAGGAGGAGGCAGGTCAGTGCCTGGAGGGGAGGTGGGTGGCTGGCTGACCTTCTCCTTGTTCTGTTTGTTGTGTTTAAAGTGCAGGATAATTCCTAAAGCCAAAGGCAGCCAGCCCTCTTCCTCTCTAGCCACCAAACAGCAAAGACCAGAGTGCTAGAAATCCAAGGCATCCCTCCAGATGCTCAACAGGTCCTCACAGTATCCACCAACCTGCCCCATAACCTTAGTCATTCTTGCCCTACAACTACCGCGTTTAAATACCCCCGATAATCTAGTTTGTTACAACAAAAAAAACCCCAAAAAAAAGTAATTTACAGGCTTTGCTGAAGAGAGGAGTGAAGCTGCCTGGTCCTCTGCTGAGATCCTGGGGCAGGGGGAGGGCAGAGCTGCCCAGCCTGGGGCTGTCCCTCTGCTCACTGGTGCAGGTGGGCCCTGTCGTCCGGGCGCTTGATGTGGATCCTTCGCACCCGCTCGATGCGCTCCCGCTCCTCATCCTCCTCCAGGTGGTGGGAGCGACCAGCAGCCCCCCCCGTGGCCTCCAGGAGGGCGTTGTCAGGGCCCCTCCCGTCCTGGGACTCGTACAGCAGGATGTTCAGGGTCTCCTCGTAGATGCGGGCTTCAGGGAACTCCACCTGCCACCCAAGGGGAAGAAGGTCACTCACCTCTGGACAGGTCACCTCATTTTTAATTCCCTTTCTGGTTTTATAGCATCATAGAATCATCAGGGTTGGAAGGGATCTTAAAGATCATCTAGTTCCAACCCCTACCTCCCACTAGATCAGGTTGTTCAGAGCCCCATCCAGCCTGGCCTTCAAAATGTCCAGGAATGGAGCTTCCAGCACCTCTCTGGGTGTAGAGACACCTCCAGTGTCTCCCCACCCTCCTGGGGAAGAACTTCTTAATGTCTCATCTCAATCTCCCCCCCTCTAGTTTTGACCCATTCCCCCCAGTCCTACCACTGCCCGACAGCCTCAAAAGTCCCTCCCCAGCTTTCTTGTAGCCCCCTTCAGATCCTGGAAGGCCACAAGAAGGTCCCCTTGGAGCCTTCTCTTCTCCAGACTGAGCAACCCCAACTCTCTCAGCCTATCCTCGTAGGAGAGCTGCTCTCATTTTAAATGTCTTCATTTTACAGCCACCCGAATCCTTTCTAGCACAACCATTTCTGTTCTATCATCTGCTTCCAGCTTTGGAGACCCAGCAACCAGCTCTTTCCCAACCAGCCTGCCCATGGGGCTGACTCAGATGTCTCCTTAAAGGTAAGGAGGCTGGAGGGCCCACAGCAGGAAGCACTGGGGGGGTATCACTCATACCTTTGTCTGTTTCTTCTCTGTGGCATAGACAATGGAGGTGCAGCAGACCTCGGCGATCTTCCGGCCCTGCCCGTAGAAGGACCAGCAGCAGATCTCATCCCCAATCACGTCTTTGATGAAGAGCACTCTGCCATTGAACCTCAAGGAGAGCTTATCAAAGAGCTCGATGTTCTTCAGCATGTTGTCATCTGAGTTGCTGCAAGAAATGTCTGGTGAGACACTGGAACATTGGTAAGACACTGGAACATTGGTAAGACACTGGCACAGGTTGCCCAGGTTGGTGGTGGAAGCCCCATGCCTGGAAATTTTGAAGGCCAGGGGAGCAAAGATCTCGTGCAGGACAGCCCAGCATTATAGTCCCTGGGTCCCCACCAAGGTAGAGCTCACAGCTGGTGGCCAGGACCACCGTGGGCCCTCATCTGACCGGTACAACCTGCTGCTGAAGGAGTAGGAACAGTCCTGTGAACAATATTGCCCCAGCACTGGAACAGGCTGCCCAGGGCAGTGGTGGAGTCACCATCCCTGGAGGTGTCCAAAAAAAGTGTAGACGTGGCAGTTTGGGACGTGGTTTAGTGGTCATGGTGGTGTTGGGTTGATGGTTGGACTTATGGCCTTAGGGGTCTTTTCCAACCTTAATGATTCTATGCTTCTAAGGCCATTTCATCCTGTTATCCAAATAAAACCATTCTGGTTTCTGGATGGACACACAGAGACATCAAGAAAGGGGGACAAGGTCCCAAACAGTGGTGCAAGTATCATAGAAGGTTTCCTGCAGCCCACCAAGGTGTAGCCCATGGGGAGTGTGGGTCAGCAGCTGGCTGGGGGCTCTGCCAACTGCACTGAGCCCAGGCTCAGTCTCCCAGTGCCAACTTCTGCCTCAAGTTTAACATTAATTGGGAAAAAAACCCACTGCAGGCCAGCCCCAATCTGTCATTGGCTTTGAGGGATGAAAAAGCAAATATTTATCATGGATCTGAATCCATGAAAGACCCCAAAGGAGACCCCTGGAGCCATTTACCTGGTGTAGGAGTATTTGTTGTTGCTTCTGTTGTACAGCAGCTTCACGGCAGGCTGTGAAGACAAAGCACAGGTCGGTCCTGGGGGAGCAGAGGGAGCTGGAAGCACTGCAGAGAAGCTGCAGCATGACAGGAGACTGCCAGGGCCAGCCCAGGGGGATTCTGGTGGTGGTGTTACTGGTGCTGCTGCAACCCCTCCTGTCAGCAGGTCACCATCTCTGCCCTTCACAAGGCAAATCATCACCTTCCCTCCACCCACCACGGTGAGCAGGCTCCCAGAAAGGGGAGTCACTGACCCACTGCAGCTACAGAAAGAGTCTGTTGTTAATAACCAGGGTGGACAACCAAACAGGAGACCCAACAGCCCTGAGGATCTGCCACCTACACCCTCAACCTTAACACCTTAGGTGGAGAAACATGGGCAGGCCCAGCCTGAGCAACATCTGACTTTGAAAGCAGCAGCAATGCTGCAGATTCCCAGTGCAGCTCCACAGCTGAGGCACGTGGGTTTTAGGGCAAGCTAAAGAGCATTTTCTGGAGAACCCCATGGCCCAGGTGCCCCCTCTCTCACCTTGTTGGATGTGGCTATCAGCTTCTGCTCCTCCTTGGAGGAGGTGATGACAGGTACCTTGCAGAAGGGTTCATATGCATCTTTGTTCTGCTGGAACAAGAACCAAACAGCAGCTGAACACAAACAGGCCCCAGGACACCCTCCTGAGAGTGGGGAAGGTCCTGCAGATGCTGTGCTGAAGAGCTCAGGGTGTGGTGTGTCCCTGGCACTCCAGCTCCTGGGCAGCATTCTCCTGGAACCCCCTGAGATGTTCACTTCTGCTCTCTACCACTCTGCAAACACAGGGACTCAGCGTAGTGGAGGTTGGGGTCTAGAACGTGGCTTTGCTCAATCAGGACACCAACAGCAGTGGCTTCAAACCAAAGCTGAGCACCTCAGAGGAAAACAAAGAACATAAAGGGACTCTCCAAAGCTACTGCAGACACCAGAAGCTGCTCTGGGCTGGCCAAAGGACCCATCTCACCCTGGTCGGTGCTGGAAACATTCACTATGAGGACAGAGCTCATGCTGATGAGGGATCATCTCACCAGGTAAGACCCTGTCAGATGCTGTGGAGGAGCCAGGCTGCTCCTCCCTGCTCCCAGGAGGCAGCAGAGGGAAACCAAGCAACCATTTACCCCCCACTCTAACAGGGGAGCACTAAATCAAGAACAGCTTGGTGCAGACCAGCGATAGGAAACGCTCCCATTTCAGCCCAGCCTCAAAAAGGCACCAAGTGGAGGCCACCAGAAGATCTTGCTCTGCCCAGACAGTGCTTCCCACCCCTCCTGCCCTACCTGCAGGGCTGCCTGGCACTCGTCCACCAGCCCCTGCACCAGGTAGTACTTGGCCTCTGCCAGCAGCTCCTCGATCTCGCGGCGGCTCTCGGGCAGCGGCACGGCCCCGTCCCGCAGGTAGTTCAGGATGGTCCCAAAGTGCTTCCCACAGCGGTCGATGAGGATCCAGCCTGGGGGCAGAGGAAGAGGGAGACGTGGTGGAAGGCCTGGGGATGCTGTACCAGGCAGGTTGGTGCCCTGAGAGGTCAGCAGAACAGTAGAGAGGCAACCAGAGGCTGGGAGAAGACCCGCTGGAGAGCAGCCCTGTGGAGAAAGACTTGGGGGTGCTGGTGGGTGAAAAGCTGGACATGAGCCACCAATGCTCAGCTGCAGCCCAGAAGGGCAATCCCATGCAGGACTGCATCAAAAGGTGTGGGCAGCAGATCAAGAGAAGTGATTCTGCCCTGGTTAGACCTCACCTGGAGCTCTGTGTCCAGCTTTGGAGCAACCAACACAAGGAGGATGTGGACAAATTGGAGCATGTCCAGAGGAGGGCACCAAAATGATCAGAGGAATGGGGCATCTCTCCTCTGAAGACAGGCTGAGAGTTGGGCCTGTTCAGCCTGCAGAAGAGAAGGCTCCAGAGGGACCTTATGTGACCTTCCAATACCTGAAAGGGGCCTATAAGAAGGTAGGGAAAGAACTATTCATGAGGGTTTGTTGTGACAGGATGAGGGGTGATGGTTTTCAGCTAGAAAAGGGGAGATTTAGGGTGCACATTAGGAAAAAGTTCTTTAATCTGAGGGTGGTTGATCACTGGAACAGGCTGCCCAGAGAAGTGGTGGAGGCCCCATCCCTGGAGACATTCAAGGTCAGGCTTGATGGGGCTCTGAGCAACCTGCCCTAGGTAGAGATGTCCCTGCTTCTTGTAGGGGGTTGGACCAGATGACTTTTGGAGGTCCCACTCTAGGATTCTCTAAAGCACAGGGAATTCATCAGCTCCTGTGTTTGAGCACATGGGAGGAACCTCACTAGTTTCTCCCAGTTCTTTAAACTTAACAACAGTCCTATAAACTTAATTATTGACAAATAATTAACTGAAATGGAGGATTCACACTCCTCACTCCCCACCCAACCAGCTCTGTTCTCCCCTGCTCCTGAAGCCCTCACACATCATTATTTTCTTGCTTTCTATCTCAGGACCCTCCTACACACACGTGTGGCTGCTCCTTACAGACACCCAGACGGGGCTGTCCAGAGGTGGTGACACAACACGGGGACCCACCAGGATCCTCCACCTCCAGGAGATGTGCAAGAAGGTCAGAGGAGAGAGGCTGGACCCTGAGAACTGTGAGGCTGGAGTTTCCATAGATGCACAGATGGCCACTGCTGGGCTGGGCTGAGGAATGCAGCGAGGAAACGCTTGTGGGGAAGGCCTCATATTTTGGACAAATAAGGAAAGTAGGTTAGAGCAGCCCCTGTGTGCTGGGCATGAACGGAATTACTGCTAAAGGCTGAGGGTTTGGTTCAGTTTGGGAAGTGACCACAGCCCCTCTCCTGCTCTTCTGGGGAGAACTGAGCCACTCACAGCAGTTCTGTGCAGCCTTCCCACCTCCATCCTTGCTCCACTGTCCACATAACGTGTGTCCCCACTGGCCACGGGTGTGCCCACAATTGTTTTCAGCTAGAAAAGGGCAGATTTAAGTTGGGTATTATAAAAGTTCTTTAATGTGAGGGTGGCTGATCACTGAGGTTGCCCAGAGAGAGGTGGTGGAGGCCCCATCCCTGGAGACATTCAAGATCAGGCTCGAGCAACCTGCCCTAGGTAGAGATGTCCCTGCCTCTCATAGGGACAAGATGACCTCTGGAGGTCCCTTCCAACCCAATATATTCTAAGATTCTATAATGGAAAGTGCTCTTAGCTCTGGGGTTTTGTAGGAAATCCACATAAAAACATAGAGAAATATCTGCAGCAGAGAGGACCCTGCCACAGGCTGCTCCAAACTCAGCTCCTTCCACTTTCTCTGCAAGGCTGGCTTGCTTTTTTTTTATTATTATTACGAAACCCTTTGTTCTGTGCCAGATTTTGGGTGTTGCCCAATTAGTGGCATTTTGGAGAATTTCAGATAAAAAGTTTCCTTCAGCAGCTCTGCCCCTATTGTTTCAGCTTCCAGCCTCTTGCCAGGGGAGGGGAGATAAAACCAGAGGCCTGGGCTGGGAGTGTCAGGGTTACAACACACAGGAAATATCAAATTCCTATTAAAGCACAAGCTGCCTTAGACTGAAGCATCCCACAGCAAAATAAACTGCAATGTTGTGTCCCAAATGGGATGTTTTTGCAGATTAACCTCTGGTCACCCTCATTTTAGCAGGAATATTGTGATACAGCTGCACTTAGATGGACCCTGAGCCTTGGGAACGTGTCATATCAGCCTGGAGGGAGCTCTAAAGCTGTGCCAGGGGGGGCTCCCAAAATTTATTTGGAATTTCTGACCCATTTCCAACCTGAAGGACTTGGGAAGCCTCCAGTTACCAAAACACAGGGAGGCTTGAGGGAGGGTGCTTCTGGAGCTGCCTCAAGGTTAGCAGCAAGGGGAGAGGTCTTCAAGCTGGGTCACAACCTTCCCACCAGAACAGCCCTCCAGTAAAGGTGCCAATTCCCATTTAATGGGGTTTTTTCCCCAATTTGACCCACAGCCCCATGAGAGGTACCCCAGAGCCCCTTTGAGCTGCAGCCCTCAAACCCCAGCACCAATATTCCAGCAGCAGAACCTTGCAGAGCACAGCTACAGCCCCAGAACAATCAGCTTTTCATCCCCAGCTTAAACCTAAGGCCTACTTGCTAAAACAGGATAATTAGGGTGTATTTTTTCACAATTTCCCCCTCCAAATCCACTTCCTTCTACCTCAAGGCAGCTTAGCACAGAGCCCTGCTAAATCCCCCACTCGCTTGCATGACCTCAAAACACAGACTGTCCCAAAGCCCTCAGAGCTCCATCCAATCCCTCTGGCCACACACGACATTTTCCACCCTTCCAGCAAGTTCAAACCAAACTTTCAAGTAATTAACTGGTCCCAGGAAAGGGGTTTTGAAGCTTGAGGCTCAGAAATGTTGTTAAACACGAGGTATCCAAGCCCATAAACAGAGTTACAGGCAAAATAGAAAGTTGTGCTTCCACTCAAAGCCTGTGACACCCCCACGTGAGGACACTGGTACCAAACTGTGCTGCCAGCTGCAGTTATCACAAATATTTCAGCAGTATTATTAATTACAAATGTTTTAAAGACCCTCAGGAGAAGATAAAGTCAAGGTATCCACAAGGAAGTGAAGTACTTCAGCCCAGCTCCCTTGGAATATTGCATATTCCTCCTCTCCAGGCATGTTTGCCAAGGAGAGAGCCTCCTGCCAACTCTCTCCTTTTATTGCCAGTAACACCAAATCCTCTGAAAATTTTGCAACTGGTTCTGTTTCAGCCAAGCCCACAATCAAAACTCTCACAAGAAAATAATTTCATTCAAAAAAAAAATCAGCTTTGAGCTCACGAGCCCCCTCAATGTTCAGAGCAAAGGTTGTACTTGTGTTTAGGGGGAGGGAACAAGATGAGGGAACTGCCTCTGGGGCTTCAAAGTAAACACACAAGCCCTGACTCATCCTTTCTTCATCACCATCCCCACCACTTTCCATGTGATCAAGAGCTTTAGTGTTGGTATTTCTAAAGAAAAACAAAGCCCAGGCCTGAGAGGAGCCTCAGGGCTTCTACTGACCCTCTACACAACTGCTCAGGTCACACATGTCTTTTGTTCCACATCTTTTCTCAGTTAGAATCATCTAGGTTGGAAAGGACCTCCAGGGTCAGCAAGTCCAACATCTCCCCAGACCATGGGAGAAATTGTATAAAGCTTGAGTTTTAACTAATAAAATGTAGAAACATCTGAGCCCAGGATTAGACAAGATGACCTCTAGAAATCCCTTCCAGCCTAAAACATTCTAGGATTAGATCATTGTTTAGGTTGGAAAAGATCTTCAAGAGCATCGTGTCCAACCATTAACCATAGAAAAGGAAAGGAACTCCAGGATCAGCAAGTCCAACCTTTGTCCAGCATCTCCCTGACCCCCAGACCATGTCCCCAAGCTCCACATCTACCTGTTTGTTGAACCCCTCCAGGGATGGGGACTCCAGCACCTCCCTGGGCAGCCTGGGCCAGTCCCTGACCACTCTGTAAAGAACTTCTTCCTGATGTCCAATCTAAACCTCCCCTGGGGCAACTTGAGGCCATCACCTCTTGTCCTTCATTAGTTCCTTGGGAGAAGAGCCCAACCCCAGCCTCACCACAACCTCCTTTGAGGTAGTTGGTAGAGCAACGAGGCCTCCTCTCAACCTCCTCTTCTCCAGCTCAATCCCAGTGTTCTCTCAAGCTTTCTCCATCCCTTTCTGACCCATTTGAGAGCACCAGGGTCCCGGGGAGCAGCCTCTTACCTTCACTGTCAGTCAGGACCTCCATCCGGCCGCTGAACATGGCCTTGAGCATGGTGTCCTGCTTGGTCAGGGTCTGCATGGTGGTGTAGTAGAGGGCACCCCCAATGTTCAGCTTGACATACTTGGAGCTGGGGCTGGTGCCCTTGAAGGAGGTGGTGCGGGTGGCAGCCGCTGGCACTGCTGAGCTCACCACGCTCTCTCCCGACATCTCTTCCTGCAAGCAAGGAGCTGCTGCTTAGAGCTCTTGTTCCACCAGCCCCTGGCAGCTGGAGATGTGCTGGGGGCCACCAGCCGGGCCCCTCTGCCTCTGGGTAAAGGTTTTGGGTGCTGAACTCTGTCCCCTGCTTGGTAGTGATATGAACCAGTCAAAGATCATCTACCAGCTGAGCCCCGTGCAGGCTGAGCAGGATTGAGGCCGAGCTTTCCCACTGACACTGCCTCCAGCTCCTTCACAGCTTCTGAAGATTAAGCTCTTACTTCACCAATAATCTGGTACGTAACTGGGCAGTCACACACAGAGCTGGAGCAGAACACTCCTGGGAGTTAAAATGCAGGCTGGCCACTGGTTTTCTAGAGGCCTTTTTCCCTTGAAGCACACCCAAGAGTCCTGCTCTCCTCCCTGTCCCACACCCCCCACTACCTCTGCCCCCAGTCCCCACACACAGCAGACTCAGCTCAGCTCANCCTGACCCCCCACCCAGAGCCCCCCCGGGGCCTCCTCACCATGAACAGCGCAGCGCAGCCCCACGGACCGAGCTTGCGGGAGCGCCGGGGCGGGGGGAACTTCCGCCCTTCTACGTCACTTCCGCCGCGGCCCGGGTGCGCCGGTAAAAACCTTCCGATGTCCCGCTCGGTCTCCCCAGGCCGTGCCGCGTTACGCTCCCGCTTCCCGGGCTCGGCTCGGCCCGAAATTACCCGGTAACAGCGAGGTCCAGGCTCGGCTGCCCTCTCTGCGCCAAGCGGAATGGAGTTGAGTGGGCAGGTGAATAATGGAGGGGGCGGAACGGCAGCGGTGGGGGCGGGGTGCCGGCCGGACCCGGGGAGCGGACCCGGGGGATGAGACTGGGGCTGCCGGGCAACGGGGCCTCGGTGGGGACGGAGCTGCCCCGGGGCCGCTCGGCCCAGCCCGGCCGCTGTCAGCGGTGTGAGCGAGGGTGAGGGCTGGGGGGAGCTGTGGGGGAGGCTCCTGGGGCTGGGCGGCCGGTGCTTTGGGCCCGGGGGGGCTGCCCGGCCTGTGGGATGGGCTGTGGGGCTCAGGGGGGCTCTGCCGGCTGCTTTGCTGAGGGCTTGGGCAGGTTGCAAAGTGTTGGAGCCTAATTCTGGGCCTGTGGGGGTGGCTCCTGGCTCCTGTCCCCGCTCTGGTGAGGTGGGTAGCGCTGTGGGGGGGCTGCTGCTGGGGTCCCGGGCTCCTGGCTGGGCTGGAGTTTGGCTTTGCTTTAGTGACACCCTCAATTGTTTAATCCCCGCTCTGAAGCGTGAAGAGCTGCCTGTGCTAGTGATCACAGCTGAGCTGGGGGGGCTGCTGCTCCTCTCCTGGAGCTTTCCTGGCTCCACATATTCCTGAGGGTCTAGGGAGAGGTGAGTCTGGCCATAAAGGACTTAGAACTGCAAAGGCAAAGAGTAAATCCCTGAGTCACCTGCAGGTAATGTGCTTATCTGTGCAGGAGCTGCCTGGAGCCAGATAAGGATCATGTTGGTGTATAAATGATCATCACACTCCTCCTCTGAAGAAGGGAGCCCTCAGGTGAGTTCATTTCTGAGTATTTTTAAAGCTGTTGTTGACTGTGTGCATTTGGTCTTGTTGAGGGGTGATAAATCAGCTCCCAAACATCCCTTGGGCCCTTTCCCTTGTATCCTTGCCTATGGAATTGTTCTTATATCTTATCTGTAAATGAGAAAACAAAACAAATAGGGCTGGAATGAGGAGTTGGGGTGGAACAGAGTGACAAGCACACTGAAAATGTCCCTGCCCAGGGCAGGGGGTTGGAGCTACATGATCTTTAAGGCCCCTTTCAACCCAAACCATTCTACGATTGGGTTTTTTTCTGTCTTAAAATCTCCTCCCCTGCGTTCATCTGTGGGTTTGGCTGGAGTAATTCTGTTACCAGTGTCTGGGTGTTCTGACAGCCCCAGGAACAGGTAACTTTGCCTTTGCCCAGGCTGGTTTGCACAGTTTCTGTGCTGGTGGATGTTCTTCTTTCCTTATTCAAGCACTGGGTGCAGGGAATCACTTCAGAAGTAACATCCAGAACTCCCCTTGCCTCTGTGTGTTCTCCCCTCCCCTCCCAGCTCCCCGGGTGTTGGCTGCAGTGATTCCTTGCTCCCTGAAGCTGCTGTTTTGGCAGGTGAGGAAGATGTTCAGCACCAGCCAGTCCTCCAAGGCCCAGTTCCTGGACAAGGCACGGCAGGCTCGGGAGGAGCGGCGGGAGCTGAAGGAGAGGGAGAGAGCAGCAGTGCAGGTGCAGGCCTTGGTCAGGAGGTTCCTCTGTCGATGCCACCTCCAGAGGGAGATCAGGTGTGTGGAACTCTCCCTTTGCACTTTGCTCTCTGGTGCTGGGCTTGATTTGTAACTTGTTTTTCCCTTTTTAACTTGTTTTCCCCCTCTGACAGGAGAGAAGTGGAGGATTTCTTCGGGGCGAATGAATCTGGCTCGAGTAAGAGAAGTGCTCTTTCCATCTTCAGGATTGCCAGGAAGCTGCTCTTTGTGTTTAACCAGAAAGAAGACAAAGAGGTGAGGTGGCTACTCTGGTGTTTTTCTTCTTCTGAGGACAGGTTAAATACATTTAATTAGTTCTTGCAGGAACCTACATGATCACTAGATGCATTTTGGCTTCAGAAACGTGATCTCTGTAGCCAGGTCCTTGAAGAGCTCAGCCTGCAATGAAATAGAAGAACCCTTGAATTTTTCAGTAGTGGTTCTGTATCCAGGGCAGAGTTTACTGGATGTTTTCCTGGTGTCTGTGCCAGCTCCTGTAACGAGCTGAGCCCTGTGGCTTTGTTGGCTGTGTCCCTTCCCCTGGCAGGTGCCCCATGGCTGGCTCCCAAAGCACTGTCCTGGCACAGCACCTGCTCTTCTGGCTGTGCCCTGAGCTTGTGGTGTCAGGGTGAAGCCCTTTGCTGTGGTGTCTGTGGTGATGTTTGCCCCAGGAAACAGTGAGGGCTAATTATAGAGACAATAATTAGAAAATGAAAGGCTGTATTTAAACTGCAGCAGCAGCAGGTGACTTTCTTTTTTAATTTGTGTTCCATCACACTCTTGTGTTGATGATGGTGCAAGCACTGCAAATGTGGTTATCTGTGTATATAACATCAAGAAAAACTGTATATTCCATACAGATTTTTTAAGTACCTGGTATCCAGTTGAAGTTTTGTGTTAGAGCAATTGGTGCACTGCTGAAATGTGTCTGTTCTACTCCTCTTTCCCCTTCCAGCCCCTGGCTGGGCTGAGGAATAGACTCTGCTGGCTTCCCCTTGATTTCTGTATGCTTCTCTCAGTGCAGATAACCCCAGAGTGGGGACTCTCTGCAAGGCTCTTGGGAAAGGAGCCACCAGCACTGTCCCTGGGGAATGTTTGGGACACGTCTTGCTTGATCCAGAGGTGTCTTGCTCCCTCTGCTGAGCTTTTCCTGGTGCTTTTCCTCAATAGCTCTTCTGTCCTTAGAACTAATGCCACCTTTTTTGTTCCCCAGAGGTTTGAAAAGCTGTGTCGGTGTATCCTGAACAGCATGGATGTGGAGAATGAGCCCAAGGTCAGGATGGGGTCTTGTTTGTTTTAATTCTGTGTGTGGGGATTGAGGCTGGGGATAGTTGAATTTTTAGCTTTCAGAAGCCCCTGAATGCTGCTGAGGTTCCATGGTGAAGGTTTGGACAAGTTCTTTAGTATTTCTCTGGCATTTTTACTCTGCATTCAGAAGTTATTTATTCCTGAGGTGGGTGGTGTGCTGTGACCAGTGAGTTTTGGGGAGAGACCAGTGAGTTTTGGCTCCACTGCTGTGTTCAGGAGGGCACTGAGAGGGTTGTTTGGTTACAAGCTTCCTGATAACCCCCTGCTGGTGAGAACCACCACCACTGCTCACCTCTCCTGGGTCTCTCCTGCTCCCTCAGGTGTGGTACGTGTCCCTGGCCCTCTCCAAGGATCTCACACTCCTATGGATCAAACAGATCAAAGATATTTTGTGGTTTTGCTGTGAATTTCTCAAGCAGCTGAAGGTAAACATCTCCTTTGTTCCCTCTCCCTGTATTGAGCAGTAACACAGATGATTTGATTTCCTAATGCTGGTGTTTAACCACAGCCTGACATCTTGCAAGACTCCAGGCTGGTCAATTTGCACCTCACAATGCTGGTCACCTTCACTGACACTTCTACCTGGAAGATCCTCCGGGGAAAAGGTTGGTGCATCCAGCTCTTTAAGCCACTGATTTGGGATTTATGATTAAAATAGTAAAATGCTCTTTCTGCATCTTGTCTTCTCCCTGTGCCTACCACAAAAATTATCTTTGCACTGGGCAGCCAGGATTCTCCCTGGAGATTCCACAGGTTGTTTCCCTGAGAACAGCAACAGTTAACATGTTTTTATAATGCTCCAAAATCCCCCACACCAGAAGCTTCAGGGAACAGGTTGCCCAGAGAGGTGGTGGAGGTCCCATCCCTGGAGACATTCAAGATCAAGCTTGATGGGGCTCTGAGCAACCTGCCCTAGGTAGAGATGTCCCTGCTTCTTGTAGTGGGGTGAGACCAGATGCCCTTTGGAGGTGCCTTCCAACCCAAACCATCCTATAATGGAATGTGCTGTTAGCTCTGGGGTTTTGTAGGAAATACACATTAAAATGTAGACAAATATCTGTGAGGAAATGAGACTCTTACACCTTCAACAAGATTTGGGGTTTGCTTCTGAGGGTGAGGACTTTGTGCAGGAGGGGACAAACTGCTGTGGGGTGTGTGAGGAAGCCAAGAGTGGGGCCCTGATGTTTATGTGGTAACTGGAGTGTTTTACCCCAAAAGGAGAAACCCTGAGGCCAGCCATGACCCACATCTGTGCAAATATCATGGGACACCTCAACCAGAAGGGCTTTTACTCCGTGCTGCAGGTACATACAGCTCATCTCTTCTCTTTACTCAAGCCAAGCCCCAGTCCTGTGCTGTGGCCCTTGTTCTGTATGATCTCTGTGGTGCTGTGTTGGAGGGGAGCTGGTTCTGGAACTTCCATGTGGACATACTTTGCTTCAAAGAGAGACCAAACACACCATCTCCTTTCTGTCACTGCTGCTGGGTCTAAATCCTGCTTAATCACCTTGTAATGAGATGGACAGGAAGAGTCTGGAATATTTTTTCCAAATTTTCCTGCCCTTTTGTAAAGCTTTGGTTTGGTTTCTGTTCTGTGGGGGAAAGGAACTGGGGTCATTCTGCTTCATCTTTTAAGTGAGGATGATATTACTGGGCAGCTGAGTCTTGCCCTGTTAATTTTAAAAGTCCTAAGTATGTATTCTAGAGACAAAAAGTGCTGCAGAGTGTCTGAGTTGATCACAGAGTCTTTTTACACCATGATTAACCTGAAACCCTCCAAGTTCTGCCAGATGACTTGTAGGAACTTGTTTTTAGGTTGCATTGGTGGTGGTTTTTTTCCTCTGCTCTGGAAATAACCCCAATGTCTTTCAGGAGCAGTCGTAATCTTGTTTTTCTGAGTACTGCAGGGCTTTTGTTGTTTCTCTCTTATTCCAGATTTTGCTAACTAATGGCTTGGCAAGATCCAGACCTTCCTTGTCCAAAGGCTCTTTAACTGCCATCTTCTCCCTGGCGCTGCGGTAAGGCAGCCAAAGGTGTCTTGATTGTATTATTCTTGAAGAATTCTCCTTCTGCCAGTCCCTTTGTGCTTGCTGAGAGCATCACCCTGATGAAGGAAGCTGCTCTAGGCAAACAGCTCATGTTGGTGCCATCCCTTCCAGGCTGGAATGCTCTGGAGTCAGTAACTGGTGTTAGTTTGAGCTTAGGCTGTGGAGAGCAGCTTGGTTCAGAGCACAGGGGCTGTGTCCTTCTGTTGGGGTTGGGGTTCTCCAGGGAAATGTGGTTGTGTCTCTTCACCATGAGCTGCTGATGCAGATTTACCCATGACTCAAGTTGCAGGGGCCCTGAAATGAGAGTTGGGTGCAGATCCTGCTGGTGGTTGAGTCTGTTCTCTTAAAATAAATGTGCTGTTACCCTGAGCTCCCCTCTGCAGGGCCCTTGTCCTTTCACTCTGGGAATCTGTAGCCTAATGAGCATTCTTTTAAGACTCCAGTGATTAATTGTGCACCACTTCTCTCCTGTAGCTGTGGCTGGGGTGATGAGGTTGTGATGTCCAGTAGAGTAGCAGAATATGTCACCTAACTTCTTCCTCAGAAAAACAGCTCCTGATTTTATGGCAGTGAGGAGAAGGGGGGCTTAGGAGGTGAACCATATAACCCTTGTAGGGCTCTGGGTGGGCTGGATGTGCTGTGTGAGAACCCATTGTGCCCTAAACTCATGGGTTTATATTCCTTTGAGTCAATTTTGTGATAACAGAAGTGAGGGGAATGTTCTTTTTGCAGTGATGCTGGTTGGGGTGGGTGCCATCTGCAGCCTGTTCTGAAGGGCTCAGTTGAAGACTGTCCTACTTTGCTGGGTCAGGTTCCTTGCACTGAGTTTGTTCTCCCCACAGCCCCGTGGTTGCTGCACAGTTCTCAGACAATCTGCTGAGGTCGTTCCTGATCCACATCATGTCTGTGCCTGCCATAATGACTCACCTTGCTACGCTCACACCTGAGGTGAGTGGGTGATGTAAGAGCACCCAAAATCCCCTGAAAATCACGTAAGGCCACTTGTTACTCCATGGTACCAGCTCTTGGGACAGAGCATTGGCATTTCTCTCCTTGCCTGTTGCAACCTGCTCTTGGGGAAGCACTTAATCCTTACACCCTCCAGACACTCTGGGTTTCTAACAGCACAGACATCATTAACACCAGTGGGATGAGATAAATAAATGAAGATAAAGGCATCTGTGCCATACGGCTTGGCTTTTGGCTCTTCTATTTCTGCAACCCTAGACAGAGCTAAAGCAGAACCTGACAGGACCTAGCAGGCTGCCCACTAATCTCATTTAACATGACAACATGACCTCTCCTCTGCACAGCTTGGCACACACAAGTGGGGTTTGTGGGCACCCTGTGTTCCTGTGGACAGATGGTTGCCAAGGTCTGTCTGCAACTAGAACGTGACCTGTTCACCCTGCAGGGGGTTTTGTTTCCTTCATGTCAGACTCCTCTCAACTTGCTGCTTGATTGAGAAGGGGAATCAGAGGCTGGTGGCAGAGGAGGGGTGGGTGCAGTGTGGGGCAGCCTCACTGGCAGCTCCCTCCTGTCTTTCAGCGCCTGGCAGTGATGGAGTCTCATGATCTCCTCCGCAAGTTCATCCTGTTCCTGAGCCGTGAAGCCCAGTGCAGAGATGTCTGCATGTGCTTGGAAGGGAGTCACACCCTCTGTTTGTTAGGTGAGCACCCCTCACACTTCCTTGTTACTGTCCTTGGAAGAGAGATTTGACTCAAATCTTCCCTCTCCATGAGTCAGAGCTGCCTCCAACTCATTTCATTGTATTTACTTTTTTTTCTTAATCCTTATTTATGTATTTTCTAAGTAACTGGGATGTTTTAAACGTGGTTTAAGGTCTTTGAAAATGGTGGAAGGGTCAGAGATTTGCACTTATGCCTAAACTGAGAAGTGTTATCTCTGCTAGCTTCTCACTGGGACTCAAAGTCCTGTAGTGGAGCAGACTGGAATCCAACTCCTCCAAACCAACGTGCTACTGAAATATTTAACTTCACCAAGAGGAACAGTTGGCACTTGGGAATAACCACAAACTGTAGATCATAGTATTTTGGACAAGTTGTTGGTGGGATGCAGGTGAGAAGGTGGCCAGAGTGACTTAGTGGCTGGTGTGTGCTGGAAGCAGGTGGCCTCCAGTAGTCATCCTTGACAGAAATCCTCTCCTGGGCTTGGAAAGGGCTGTGGGACTAAAGGAACTCTGGGTGTTGTGTCTGTAACCACTGCTCCACGACATCTTTTCTGAGCCTTGCCCTGCTGGTCACCCCACCAGGTAATCTCGTGTATCTGGGCTCCTTGAATGACAAAGTCCTTGAGGAGGAGACAGCTCATTTTGTAGCCGTGCTCATTCACATGCTCTCCTACTGCCAGAAGTATGTTTCACAGAAGAAATCCAACCTCACCCACTGGCATCCTGTGCTGGGCTGGTTCTCACAGACTGTGGATTATGGGTAAGTGAGGAGGGATGATGGAGCCTCTTTTTATTTCTTTTTTAGGCTGCAGTGTGGTTTATGCTTTTAGATGAGCAGCATGACCCTATTCAGAGTAACTTCTCAGATATTCCAGGTTCTATCTGCACAATATAAGCTGCCATGTTCACACACAGACTGTTACATGGGGATATTAATTTAGGGTAGTTAGTAAACGTGACCACACTGGTGCAGGACCTCCAGATGAGCCCTTCCTGTGGGGACCAGCTATAGGGTGGGTGATAACACACTGCATTTTGATGGCTATCAAAGTATCCCAGGCTGGTGTTGTGTTCCAGCCTGCCTTCTAACATGTCTCCCTGCCTTGTCTTTCAGGCTGAATGAGTCCATGCCTCTGCTGACAAAGCAACTGCAGCACCTCTGGGGAGTCCACATGATCCGCATCCTCTTCAGCGATGTGCTCAGCAAGAAACTGCTGGAGAATCAGGAGATCTCTCAGCTGCCAGCACAGCCAGTTTCCCCTCAGAACAGCCTTCCAATGAAGAGTCAGTTCTGGAGGGTGGCTCTTTGTGTGTCTCTGTGTGTGTGTGGACACGTGGTTGCAGCTCACGGGGCTTTGACTTTTCCATTTACACTAAAAGCTTTGAGTAATTACTCGCAGCAGCTGCTGCTGAGGTGGGGATATGGTCTCTCCTATTTGTAATTCCTGCTCACAATGTCTCTGTGACCTGGGGCAAGTCTCTTGCTTCGGTGCTGTGAAAATATTTGCTTATTTTAGCAGATTTTTTTTTCATTGTTTCTCAAGTAACTGAGGTGCTTACTGCATAAATTAGTGCTTCCCCAGGCAAGACAGGAGGGCAGCTTCCAGTGACAAGCAAGGTGAAGCTCAGGGACCTGTGTGTGGTTATTCTAGAGGAGTATTTGGAATAAAACAGCTGTAATCCAGCTGTTTTCTAGATCCTGTGGTCATTACTTCACTTCTGGCAAGGTTTTAAGCTCTAGAGTGATGCCCCCACTGGAAAGATGCTTCTCTTGCTAGTAGCTATAGAGGATTCTTCCAGAAAATCCACCTGGGGAGTGAGCCAGTCTGCTAAATTTCACTTAATCACAGGGCTGCCATGTGGCTGAGGCTCACGATGGTTTGGGATAACCCTTCTCCTGTGCTCCTCTGCCACCAGATCTCTTCAAGAGAGCTTTCCAGAAATCCGCCTCCGTGCGCAACATCCTGAAGCCTGTTGGAGGCAAGCGAGTGGACTCAGCAGAGGTGCAGAAGGTCTGCAGCATCTGTGTCCTCTACCAGACCACCCTGACCACCCTGACCCAGATCCGCCTGCAGATCCTCACAGGTCAGAGCACATCAAATCCCTTCAAAGGTGCAGGAAAAAATGGATTTTCCTTATTAAATTTCTGTTGCCTCGTTGGTAGTTTTATTACCGACAAGGGTTTATTGACTGGCTGGGTGGAAGGCTTGTTCCATCCTGAGTCCTGCCTCTGATCAATAGCATTCATCACTTCTTTATCAAGCATTAACACTCCAGAATACAAATGGAAGCAGGTTTTTCCCTGTAATGAACTCTTGCTTACTCCCCATCACCCTTAAAGACTGAGTCAGTGTTTTGGAGCCGCCGAGCAATATTAATGTTGGTGTGGTGGGAGCACTGAGTGCTTTCATGTGTCTTCAGAACTAATGACCTGTCTCAGGGATGGATGGAGGAGGAGATAAGCACTGTTTTGGGCTAGTGGCTAGAGCAGGGGAAGGAGTCCAGAGCCTGCTTTCTCTGTGGCTATAGTGGTGGCCACAGGTACCACCCCATTCTTTGTGTTCCCCTCTCTAGGGTGGCTCTCAGGATCACAGGAATTAATCATTTTCTAAAGCTGCAAAATAATTAGTGGGAAAGGGCTTCAGATATGCAAACCATTAATGCCTCATTAAAAGCTTCCTTTTCTTCTTGCTTTCCTGCACCTGGTAGTGCTCAGGAACCAGACGTTCCCTTCAAGTGTTGCTTTGCAAAAGGATCTTTCAGCTCCTCTGTGTTCATCTCTTGGGGCCTTCCTGAGCAAACAGGCCCCACAAGCTTTACTGAGCATGCTTTGTGTTTCCCCATTGCCAGGCCTCACTTACCTGGATGATCTGCTGCCCAAATTATGGGCTTTTATCTGTGAGCTGGGCCCACAGGGTGGCTTAAAGCTCTTCTTGGAGTGCTTGAATAATGACACAGAGGAGTCCAAGAGGCTGCTGGCCATGCTGATGCTCTTCTGCGACTGCTCCCGCCACCTCATCACGTAGGTACCAAGCAGAGGGTGCTCTCTAGACCTGCAACATGAAGCTCTTGTGTTCCTGAAGTTTCAAGAGGAGTAGTTAAGGTATTGCTGCCTCCAGAAGCAGAGTAAAGCAGCAAGTGTTTCAGATAGTCCTGGGGAATGAAGGACTCAAAGGATTTTCCCCCTCAGCCATGTGCTGCTGGAGGAAAAAAAGCTCCCCAGCTTCTGACTTGCTCAGACTTAACACCAAGGATGGGAGAGGGGGTGAGGGGTGGAAAATTGCCCTCCCTGGTCAGTAGAGAGAGTTTTCTTAGCTTGAATGATGGCAAAGTTTTCTAGGGGATGAGCACACAGTTCCTTTTAACTGAAATAACTGTCTGTGCTCATATCTTGGACCTCTCAAACTATCTTCTGTGAGGATCAGATATTGATCACAATCAGTAAATAAGGTTGAGTTGTTTATGACTTCAGGTCCTTGTGGGTGTCAGTTGTCATAGAAATAGGAGCTGCTGCCAAAGGCTAATGTGCCTCTATGAAAATTGCAAAAGGGAATTAAATTTATGCTCATACATTTGCATTTGTTTTCCCTGATAGGATTCTTGATGACATCGAGGTCTACGAGGAGCAGATTTCATTCAAACTGGAAGAGCTTGTCACCATCTCATCTTTTCTGAACTCCTTTGTCTTTAAGATGATCTGGGATGGAATTGTAGGTAAGTGCTTCTCGTAGCTGGAGTTGGTGTTACTGGAGTTGGTGGAGATGGCTTTGATGTGGCAAAGAGCTCCACCACTGCCCTGCCCAGCCTGGCACAGCCCTTCACAGCCCTGCACAGCAAGAAATTGTTCCTCAGCTCCAACTTCAGCCTCCCTTGGTGCAATTTGAGGCTGTTTCCTCTTGTCCTGACCAAGGGACTCTCTTCTGGGAAGCACAAATCTCTCCCTTCCCTCTGAAGGCAGCGGAGGTTTAGGAGCAGGAGGTTTAGGACCCCTGTCCTGTTGTTGTGGGGCAGATGGTCACCACGTTGGACACTGCTGTTACTCAGGGTGCCTGGACCTTGCTGCTTTGTTCCTTTTCACTCAGAGAATGCCAGAGGGGAGACACTGGAGCTGTTCCACTCTGTCCATGGCTGGCTCATGGTCCTGTACGAAAGGGACTGTCGCAGGCGCTTCGCTCCCGAGGAGCACTGGCTGCGCAAGTAAGTGTCCAGCTGCAGGGTCCAGGGTCTGGGCCCCACTGGGGGGGCTGCTTTGGGATCCCTGGCTCTAAATCGAGTGGTTTTCACTCTACCCATGAGACCAAGGTCAGAGCTGCTCCCTGTGTTTGTATCTACACCCCTCCTATTCCTCTCGTGTGTGGTGTAAGGATGAGCTGCCCCTTGTGGAGGGTGATGCTTTGAGAGCTGACCCAGCACCTAATAGCTTGAGTGTCTCTGTTATTCTTTAAAAGCACTTAAGTCCTCTTGGAAATCATCACAGGTTTCCTCTCTCTCCTACCCCTGGCTGTTTACCACACCAGGGCATTTCTCAGCCAGCTCTGAATCTCTGCTTTTCTCTGCAAAGGGACCTCAAACCCAGCGTGCTCTTCCAGGAGCTGGACAAGGACAAGAAGCGAGCCCAGCTGCTCCTGCAGTACATCCCCCACGTCATCCCCCACAAGAACGTGAGTGGGACAGGGGCAGAGGGTGGAAAGGCAGTGACCTGGGTGGCCTGGGACCTGCATCTCGAGCGTTTTGTGACATGGAGCTGGCAACCAGTTGAGCAAAAGTCTTCTCCCTCCACTCCCCAGTGTATTTCCTCTAACCTGTCCTGGTTTCTCTCGTTAAGAAACAGCTTATTTGTGTGGGCAGCTGCAGCAGCAGCTTTGGAGAAAAAAGCAGAGAGTCATCTTGCAGGTGGCAAATCTGCAGAGGTGACAGATTTTTGTGGTGATGGGAAAGGTGCTTTTGTTTTCCATGTTGTCCACACCCTGTCCTTCCCAAGCAGAGCTCCAGGGGTTCCTCTGCCCCATGAGGGAACTAATTCTAGTGAGTAGGTGGCAGTGGCATCACGGGGCAGGACAGGACAACCATGAGCTAGATGTGGGTGTGTGTCAGGAGCATCTGAGAGCCCTGCTTCCCTGGAGGAGAAGGGTGAAGCCTTAGCTTTGTTTTCTTTTTAAGAGGGTGCTGCTCTTCAGGAACATGGTCACCAAGGAGAAGGAGAAGCTTGGGCTGGTGGAGACCAGCTCTGCATCCCCTCATGTCACACACATCACCATCCGCCGCTCGCGCATGCTGGAGGTGAGTGAGCTCTTCAGAAGCCAAACAACAAGAAGGTGACTTGGTCTGATGAGTATGGGGGGAGTGAACATGGTTTTACCTTCTCTGGGGGTGTCCCAGGGACAGCTCTGCCCTTGTACAAGGTGGTGTTAGAGGAAGCTGCTGCTGCTTGGTGGTGTTTTGCTGCAAACCCCAAGTTTTAAGTAGGAGAAATGGTTGGTTTCTTGCACGCAAAACTGAATGATAGATGCAGGGTTCTGTGGTGTGTCTGTTCTGTCTGTGGGTGCTTCACAAGTCTCCCTGTGGTTGTCTCTTCTGCTCCATGCAGGATGGCTATGAGCAGCTACGGCAGCTTTCCCAGAATGCCATGAAGGGGGTGATCAGGGTGAAGTTTGTGAATGACCTGGGGGTGGACGAGGCTGGCATTGATCAAGATGGGGTCTTCAAAGAGTTCCTGGAAGAGATAATAAAGAAGGTGTTCGACCCTGCACTCAACTTGTTCAAGGTATGAAGCAGCTGCTGGGCCTGGTGCCCCGTTGCAGACAAACCCAAGTGGTTTATTCTACTGTGCCCTGTTTGTGTGCAGACAACCAGCGGGGACGAGCGGCTCTACCCATCCCCAACCTCCTACATCCATGAGAACTACCTGCAGCTCTTTGAGTTTGTGGGGAAGATGCTGGGCAAGGCTGTGTATGAGGTGAGCTGGAAGTGCTGGGCTAGGGTGGAGTCACTGGTGGGACAGCACTGCTGAGGTGAGGTTGTGTCTGAGCACCTATCATGGCCTTGGGGAGGTGTTGCTGAAGAGGTGAGTTTGGAAACAAATGATTTGGGTGAAGATAGTGATGGTGGAGCAGTCTGGCCTGTGTTGAAAATAATCCTGAAGGGAAAAGCTGGGACACACCTTGGTTATTCTTCTTGGTGCTGGGGGCAGCAGCTGGAATAGTCTTATTTTGATGTTACACCTTACAAACATCCTTTTGTTACCATACTTAAAGGGGCATGGAGCTAAAAGGAGGATGGAATGAGAGGTGGCCATGTGAGGTAGCTCTTTCAGAGGAAACATGGAGTTCTCTTGCCTTTTTGCACTGCCAAGTACTGGATTTTAAGAGGATGTGGTTTTCTCAGCTGATTTCTTGCATCTGTTTGTTCCACAGCACATGATCTGCCTGCAGGGATCCTAGGTAACAAGTGTGTGGTGGGACCTTACCTGTGTGTCCTTCTTGTCCCTAGGGAATAGTTGTGGATGTACCATTTGCTTCCTTCTTCCTGAGCCAGCTCCTTGGGCACCACCACAGTGTCTTCTACAGCTCTGTGGATGAACTTCCCTCCTTGGACTCTGAGTTCTATAAAAATCTCACCTCAATTAAGGTTTGAGCTTTACTTTTGCTGTCCACCTCCCTCATCACTGGCTGCTGCTAGACATACTAGAGTCTCAAATGCCTTTGGGTTCCTGATCATCTCTAAAAACACCCTGGAGGTAACTGGTGATGCTGAGGCAGGTTGGCCAGTAGCTGCCCTGTGTTTTTACTGGGGGAAGGAGGGGTGAGGAGGAGTCTGAGGGTGTAAACCTGGAGCTGACAATCAGAAAATCCAGAGTTTTTGCCTTCAGCTCTTGTGCAGCCTCCCCATAACCTGGAGCAGCTCTTGTACTTGCTACCCTTTGGTTCCTCATGCCTGCCAGGGGTTACCTTGGTGGAGGGGTCGTGCAGAGCTGCTGTTCTGCTGCTAACCCTGCCCTTCTTTCCCTCTCTCCAGCGTTATGATGGTGACATCAGTGACTTGGGCTTGACCCTCTCCTACGATGAGGATGTGATGGGTCAGGTAGGTTTTTAGTCAGTGACTGTGCTGGGTCTTGTCTCTGCTTTGCTCCAAACACCCTCCCTGTGCCAGGTGGTGAGGAGATGAGTTCTGGGCACTCACAGTCAGAGCCCACAGCCCCTCTTTGCCCTCTTTGGATAGATTCTAGCTGCTCCACACAGGAGCATCTTCCTTGCTTGTAGCAAGAGCCTTTGAGGCACTGAGAGGTTGTTTCCTGCTGCTGTGGGAAGGTCTGTGGTGCCACAAGTGGCAGGTCATGAATATAAACCAGGTTTGACTCCTGAGCAGAGGTGTCCTGGCTTTTATTAGTGTCCTCAGAGCAGAGAATCATAGACTCATTGAGGTTGGAAAGGGCCTCTAGGATCATCAAAAAAATCTGCCCTCTGACCCTTCATTTTTTTTACTGCCAGGCTTTTCTCCTTTCTGGTGGAAAAACATTCTTGTGTGCTTCCCCTGCATAACTGGTTTTCCCCTCTTTTTAACAAGAAGAATCAGAGTAGGGAGGAATTCCTTCTCTTCAAACCTGGCTGCTCCTGTCAGAGAAGCTTGAAGGGTGTCAGGAAGTCTCCTGGCCTTGAGCAGAACAGGCTCTTTGTCAGTCCCTTGTGGAGGCTTGAAGGTACTTTGGTTGCTCTTGAGCCCTCTGTGTGTGCATAGCTGGGAAATATGGACAGATAAGATAAAAACACCTTCACTCTCTGTGTGTGCTGCTGCTGCTGCAAATTCTGTGGGGAGCCCCCAGCCTGGGCTCTAAGTGTGGGTCCAGTGGCACAGAGCTCAGAGACCATGAAGTTATGGAGTGTTTATCTGGGGCAGCTTGTCCTTGAGAGCTCTGTGTGCTGCAGTTTTACTCCTAAGCTGAGCTTAGACCGAGTTTCCCTCTGCCTGATGCCATCAGGATTTGCTGGGCTTTCAGCTCTGGGGGTTTTTCCACCTGAAAGATGAAGGTAGGAAGCAGCAGATGAGGGCCCAGCAGTAGGATGTTGAAGGCTGCGGTGCTAAAAGCTTCAGAACAAGGCAGGACACTCCTTGCCCATGCTGAGGAGCCAGGTAACCCCATGGTTCCTCAGTAAACTTGTGTGTCCCAGCTAGATACAGCTCTGTGCTGGGGAGCTGAGCTCATTCCCTGTGCTGAACTCCCCTCTGACCTTGGAAGTCACCTGGAACTGAAGCCCGGAGACTCATAGAATCATTTAGGTTGGAAAAGACCTTTTGAGCTCCTCCAGTCCCTCCATGGGCAGCTGTAATATGGGAGTAATGACTTTGTAGTGTTGGTGCAGAGATAAGTCAGGGCTCTGCTGCTGGAGCACCCAGAGGGTCCCTGGTCAGGCAGGGCAGGGAGGAGACACTTCTCAGCTCTCTGCCTTTCCAAACACTCTCCACTTGGTGCCTGGAGGGACAGAGAGCTCCAGGAGCTCTGTCACTGCCCCAGAGGAGACCTGTGGAGCAGCCAGCTTCGGGTTGGGCTGTTTGGCAGAGCTCTGAGCTTGTTCAGCCTCTGGATTCCAGGCTTGTGACAGTCCCCCAGGGCTCCCTGAATTGATTTGTGTGTGGTTGAGCAGTGATGGATCAGGCTGGAGGAGGCTCCCTCCAAGAAGGGCTGGCTGCACTGGTGGGAGAGCAGGACTTCCCTGCTGTTCAATTACTGTGCCAGCAGTTAAGTGGAAACTGGTTCAAGGCAGGAGCAGGATTATTACTTAGATTTTAAACCCTACTGTTTTATTGTAAAAATAAATGCTCGATGGGGAGGGAACAGCTTAGCAGGACAGTTTCTTTCCATTGTGGTTCCAGGCAGTAATTAGCAATACAATCATTTCTTCCCTCAGCTTGTTTGCCATGAACTTGTTCCTGGAGGGAAGACCATTCCCGTTACCAATGAGAATAAGTAAGTACAGCAATTAGATTTCTAAGGTCACCACTGCAAAATGCTTTATTCTAGTTCCTTGGGCTTGCATCTGGAATGAATTGAGATGGATGGGAGCAGAAGGAGCACATAAATATCTTAATAGAATTTGCTGGTTACAGTTCATCGGCAGGAATTGCATTAAATTCGATTTGCAAGATAAAAATTGACAATTTCCTTCTGGAAACAGCACTTCTGAGGTCAAAGGCACAGGGGCTGGGAGGGTTCTGCAGGATTTCCTGACGGTGATGGGGCCAGACAGATGGATTCAGAGCAATTCAGGCACAGAGTCTGAGCGTGGAGGGCACAGATGCTCAAAGACACCTTGGAGCAGGCAGATCTGCTCAGAGTGATAGCATGTGGCAGTTGTATGAAGCCCTGCTCCTCAGGAGGGGCCCTGCTGCATTCAAATGCACTGACAGTTGTACTTTAGACCCAGGAAATCAGAGGAGACACCAGCCCTGGAGCTATTTTCACAGATAACTGCCTTTTAGATAGTTATCTTAAATGTCAACTCCTCAGCCTGCAAACCAACCCCACCTTTCTGTTCCCTCATATATTTTATTTCATTTTTTTTTATTCCTTCAGTGATCATAGATATTTTATCCTGCTTTTATTAAGCAGCTGTGTGTTTGAACTGGTAATCTGGGGGTTGTTCTCTTTTAATGGCAAGTGAAAGCTGGGCCCTACCTGAGGATTTCTCTTTGTTAGTGCTGATGCTCCCAGTCTTCTCCCTTCCTGAGCTCTGACCAGGCAGTTTGCATTTGAAAGGAGCTTTCTCTGCCTTGTCAGAAGGGGGAGAGTTGAAAGTCCTCTGTGCTGCTCTGCTCTCTCCCAGCTGAAACTTTGAAGCCTTTGTGCAGGTGTGCACACAAATTGGTGGCTGGGAGGGAGCAGGAGAAGTGTTGGCAGTGGAAACGATCTAGAAAGGGCTCAGTTAAGGGGGGAGTGAGGTCACTCTGCCCAGGAGCTGGTGAAGAATCTCCCAGCTCCATTGTTCTGGCTGTTGGTGAGAAGAGGAAGCCCAATGGTGCCTCTCCTCCAACAAACCTCTTCTGTATTGCTGGGAAATCTCCTGGGTGGCTTTTGGGGTGTTGATTCTCCAGCTGTGGGGCTTGGTGCAGGTGGCATCAGAGCCTGGGCAGTTGTTTTTCAAACCCAGAGCAGTGACTGGGGATCTGAGCCTTTACAGAGGAGGTGAACACACACTCCCCTCTGAGCTGCTGGCCAAGGATTATTGGAGCCTTGGGTTGGGAAGGAGCTCTAAGAAATGAGCAGACACCAGAGAAAAGGGCTTTGGGGGGACAAAGTCTGGGCAGAACATCTCCTTCTGCTTAAATAAAGAGCAGAGCCCTGGAGGGGAAGGTGTGATGTGTGTCCAGGCACTGCTGGTCCCTCGTGGGCTGCAGAGACAGGTGAGCAGGTGGGAATCCCTTAATGCTGCCCCTTCCCTGTCCCCCAGGATCAGCTACATCCACCTGATGGCTCACTTTCGGATGCACACGCAGATCAAGAGCCAGGCAGCAGCTCTCATCAGTGGCTTCAGGGCCATCATCAAGCCCGAGTGGATCCGGATGTTCTCAGCCCCGGAGCTGCAGAGACTCATCTCTGGGGACAACGCCGAGATCGACCTCGAGGACTTGAAGTAAGGGGGCAGCTTGGTCTGCTGGGCTTCACCTCCTCACCCAGCTCCTTGGGGCTTTGGAGGGGGCTGATTCCCACAACTTGCTGCTCCTCCTAAGTGAAATTTGAGGAGCAGAGAGGAAAAAATGGAGGTGAAGAAAAAAAATGGAGGTGAAGAAAAAAAATGGAGGTGAAGAACATGTTCTTCAGGGTCTCTTCTTCCACGGGTTCCTGAGAGCAGAATCTCTCTCTGCTCTTCCCTTTTAATTGCTGTGGTTGGAAAGGACCCATAAGATCAAGTCCAACCATGATCTGTCTCTCCCAGGCCACTTCTACACCATATCCTTGAGCTCCATATCTAGATGGCTTTTAAATACATCCAGGGGTGGTGACTCAAGCACCTCCCTGGGCAGCCTGGTGGGGCTCAGTGGTGGTAGCAAGTGTTGATCCTCCCAGCACATGTCCCCAGGCAGCTGTGCCCCTCCTGCAGGGGGATCCAAGCCTGTCACAAGCTTTGTCTCCCCAGAAAACACACCGTGTACTACGGGGGCTTCCACGGGAGCCATCGGGTCATCATCTGGCTGTGGGACATCCTGGCCAACGACTTCAGCCCCGGGGAGAGAGCCATGTTCCTCAAGGTGAGTGCACCCATTTCAGCCCAACCTGCCACTGGGGGTGGTGGGGCCAGTTGGCTGGGTGCTAATGGGGGTATCTGGGTGCTTGACACCCTAAAACCCACACCCTGCTCCCCAGCAGAGGGGCAGAGCTCCTAGAGTGCTCTGGTGTCACCGTCAAGAGTCTCACAGCTCAGATGCCAGCCCAGGCAGCTCTTTATTGTGTCTGGTACCTCCAGGCTGCTCTCACTGGTGCCATCTTCACCCTCTGTCACTCTTTCAGTTCGTTACCAGCTGCTCCAGGCCTCCACTCCTGGGCTTTGCCTACCTCAAGCCTCCCTTCTCCATCCGCTGCGTGGAAGTCTCCGATGACCAGGTGGGTACCCCACTCACTTGTGTCTCACACCTTCCCTGCCAGGCTTTGGGCAGCCTCCTTCCCTGCCCAGCTTCCTCCTCTGGCTGACCAGAAACAAGGCTCACTGACTAGGACTAGATGAGTTTGGTCCCTTCATAGAACCAGAGAGTCATTAAGGTTGGAAAAGACCTTTAAGATCATCAAGTCCAACCATCAACCCGTGACCACTAGACCAGTCCTGGAGTATCATGTTTACATGGTTTTTGAACCCCTCCAGGGATGGTGGCTCCAGCACCTCCCTGGGCAGCCTGTCCCAATGCTTTGGCCACTCTTTCAATACAGGAATTTTTCCTAATGTCCAATCTAAACCTCCCCTGGGGCGACTTGAGGCCGTTTCCTCCTGTCCTATCGCTAGAGACCACCCCCCACCTCTCTGCAACCTCTTCATCAGGTAGTTGTAGAGAGCAATAAGGTCTCCCCTCAGCCTTTTCTTCTCTGAGAACCATTCCCTGACTGATTCTGTGCCTTCTGCCTTGCCCCAGGACACGGGTGACACTCTGGGGAGCGTCCTACGGGGCTTCTTCACCATCCGCAAGAAGGAGCCGGGCGGGCGCCTCCCGACCTCCTCCACCTGCTTCAACCTCCTCAAGCTGCCCAACTACAGCAAGAAGAGCATCCTGCGGGAGAAGCTGCGTTATGCCATCAGCATGAACACTGGCTTCGAGCTGTCCTAGCTGCCATGGGGCCTGGGCTCCTCCACGGGGGGCTCTGGGAGCTGCTGGAAGTGGAGGAATCATGCATGGAGCGGGTGGATCAGCTCCACAGGAGTTTCCTGCTCCCTCGAGGGCTGGAGAGTGCAGCTGGTAACAGAGGTTTGCAGGGAAGAGCTGTTGGGTTCTCCTTGGGCACTGCTCCAGGAGGAAGGAGGTGATGGGTCTGACCCCAGACACTCCACTTGACACCCACGTAAATCGTCTTTCAAAAGCCAACCCCGGGGGAGCCAAGAGAGAACATTAAAAGTGCCAGTCAGATTAGTGACCGTGGTACCCCCAGCAGGCTGGGCAGCTGCTGCTGGGGGAGGGTTGTTTCCCTTTCCCAGGAGATGATCCAGGTTCCTACTGGGTGGAAGTGAAGCCCGGGGGGAGCTGCACAAAGGCAGGAACGTGAGGGAGCCAAGCACGAAGCTGCAGCGCTGGATGTGCCATGAACAGGCACCATTCACTCAGGAACTGCCCAGGGACTCCTGAAGCCCTTGCAAGGCCCTCACCTTGGTCTTGGAGAAGGCAGCCCTTGGACAAGCTGGAGAAGCAGCAGGTTAAACACGAGCAGATGGACTCTGCCATTCTCAGGAAGGTTTTGGAGCACTCTAGGTTGAGCCTCCAGCAGCAGGTGGGGGGGTCAGTGTGCTGAGCCAGCTGCTCCTCTGCCCAGCCCCTGCCAGAGCCCCTGCTCTGGGCAAAAGGGGTTGTCTGGATTCACTCAGGAGTGGAAAAGGTTGAGTTTGACTTGGTTTTCTGGAGGCCAGGAGCTGGCACACGGCTCCCCAGCACAGGGCTCCAGTGGGGCAGGTTCCCCCAGTGCTCCTGGGAAGGGGAACGTGTGGAGCTGCCTCAGGAAACCTCTGCTGGCAACATGTCTCTTCCTTGGACAGAAGTTTCACTTTGTTTGCAGGCCCTTGGAGAGGGAGCTGGGCTGCTTCCAGCCTCTGGGGAACAGCCACGTTTGTGTTGATGCCAAACTATTTATTTTGGTCACTTTGTCTCTCTCCAGCCTTATTGTGCAGAGTTGGTGTTTGCCTGCAGCAGGCAGATTTTTCAGGGTGTGAGGGGGGGTTTGCAGGTGTTGGGGGCGGGGTGTAGGGAAGGTTTGGACCCTTCCTGCTGTTTCCTACAAAGTCCAGGTTTGGAAAGTGTCTCTGCAGCTTCCCAGCCTCATCCCTCAGGCTGCTGCAGGTCCTGCCTTGGTCTGGGCCAGGGGAGAGGAGGTGGCTCCTGGGCTGCTCCAGGTTGTGGCTTCAGGAGAGCCATGTCCATTCTGGTTGTGGAATCACAGAATTGCTTGGGTTGGAAGAGAACTTTAAGATCATTGATAAATCATTCCCCCCATCCTTCCCCCCATCCCTGCTAGGGCACCACTAACCCCTGGCCCTCAGCACCACATCTCCAGCCTTGGAAACCCCTCCAGGGATGGGGACTCCCCCCCTGCCCTGCCCAGCCTGGCACAGCCCTTCACAGCCCCAAACACCAACAAATTGTTCCTCAGCTCCAACCTCAACCTCCCCTGGGGCAACTTGAGGCCCTTTCCTCTTGTCCCATCACTTGGAGACAAGAGATCTCACCCCACCTGGCTCCAACCTCCTGTCAGGGAGTTGTGCAGAGCCAGAAGGTCTCCCCTGAGCCTCCTTTGCTCCAGGCTCAACCCCCCCCCCAGCTCCCTCAGCTGCTCCTCACCACACTCCTGCTCTAGATCTTAGTCACCTTCTCCCCTTCCCCTGTTGCTGCTCGTGGCCAGAACAAGCTCCCCCAAAGGCTGCTGGTGTCTTCCCTGGGCTTCCTTTCCCCTCCTCACTGTCCTGCAGCACTGGTGACCCTCTCCACATGGAGAAGGCTCCCTGGGCTCTCCAGAAGACCCTCTTGACCACTCCATGTTGCACATCTCAGACCAGAAGATACTTGGTTCAGCCAAGAGCATGGAGGTGGCCTTTGCTGCTTCTGTCTCTTCTGTCTTGCTTCAGCTGCTTGGCAGAGAAGTGACCCTTTTTTTTCAGAACCAATGCCTGGAAACGCCCCTGGAAAGCACCATCAGGGTCATTTTTCTGTGTCAACTCTGACATCAACCAGGAGCAATGAGAAGGGAGAGAGGATGGGAACGTCTGCACGGGACTGAGACATGGGCCGAGGAGCCCAGAGGAGTTAAAGATGATGGTGAATTTCTTTTTTCTTTTCTTCTACCTGGAGCATTTCAGCATTAACCACTTGTTGACTGTGTCCTGGAGAGGTTTAGGCACTGACTTGTAGTTTAAATAGCACACACAAGGTGTTTTCTCCAGGGCAGTGAGAGCAGAGTGAGTGCTGAACCCTGAGCTCAGCTCCTTGCTCCCCTTTCTCCCCTTCATTCCTCAGGGGGACAAATCCTAGAGGAGATCTCAGCTGGGCTAACTGGGAATCCTTGCACTAGAGACACTGCAGCTGGTTTTGGGGCTGCTCTATGAGCCCTGCTTGTCCAGTTGGCCCAGTGGCCACGTGCAGCACCAGTTGCCCTCTGGAGTAGCTGGTTTTGGTGTCACTGGGTGGTTTCTGTGTGTTCTAACCTGAGCAGGAGGCTGGGGTGGGGGGATCAGCCCCTCTCTGTGCTCTGCTCTGTGCCAGGGATGGTTTTGCCATGGGAGATTCATGACTTATTTGTTCTATCCAAGTCTTGCTGTGGAGACCTTTGGGTACATCCCTTGTGTCAGAAATGCAGGGAGGAGAGAAATAAACCTGGGATGAGTAAGATGTTGGGTGTCTTCTCTTCCTTTCTAGGGGTATAACGTGCTCAGTGCACGTGGCAGAGGGAGAGCAGATCTCCAGGGTGCTGGGGCCTTGGAAATCCCTTTAGCCAAGCTGGTTCCTGAGGAGGTGCTGCTGCTGGGGTGGTGTGAGAGCTGCTCCCCCCCCTGCAGCCTGGTTTGGAGTGGGAGTTGTTTTGGGATCTGCTTGGAGAAGTGCTGCTTGGTCCTGCTTCAGTCTTTGGTACCTTTGGTACCTCTCCCAGGAGCTCAGCTGGAGGTGGGTGGCAAAGCTCCGTGTGCTCAGAGGCTCTGGAACAGGCTTTTCAGCTCTGCAGGTGCTGGGACAGGGTTTGCACAACCAGCAGGGCCAGCTCTGGGTGTTCCCACCGAGAAATCTTACACTTTGTGGTGTGGGGAGGGAGAAGAGGTGGAGGGAGAACGGGGGGTTGTGGGTCAAGGCTGCGCTTTGTGGTTTAGAAGCTGGGAAAAAGAGGGAGTTGGGAGGAAAGGAGGGAGGGATTGGGGGAAGAGGAGGGAGCTGTGTGGAGGGGGGAGCTGGGGAACAGGCTCGCAGTCAGTGAGCAGGCACCATTGTTTTGACACGCAGGCATATGGCGCCGTCAGAAGCAGCAGAGAGAAGCCCCGCAGCAGATGCTGCCAAGGCAGCAAAGCTGGCACCCAACAGCCAGGCTGCCAAGTGCCGCCTGTGCCAGGGCTGCCTCTGCCATGATCAGGCCCTGCGAGGACTGGATGGTGCTGGGTGAGGAGCTGGGAGCCAGCACCACAGCCTGGTGACCCCTCGGTGGTGTCCCAGCCACGGGCATGGTCGTGCGGGTGTGTTGGGAGGGCACAGAGCTCCTCTTGGTGCTCCTCTTAGGATCAGAGAGTGGTTTGGGTGGGGAGGGACCTTTAAAGGTCATCTGCAGGGAGCAGGGACATCTGCACCTAGAGCAGGTTGCTCCAACCTCCCCTGCAATGGTGCCAGGGATGGGGCAGCCACCACCTCTCTGGGCAACCTGGCACAGGCTCTCACCACCCTCAGCACCACCAATTTCTGGTCTCCACGTCCCTGAGCAGAACAAGGTAAGATGTTCCTGCGGCTGGTGGTTGTTTGCTCACCTGCAGCACAAGGTCAGTGGCCTGGCTGGTGATGGAGTGCTCAGACCCATCACCTCCAGAAATGTGCTTTTGTGGCCGTTCCTGAGGTCCAGTTCTTTGCTGTGGCTCCTGAGCAGCTTCCCCCTGCCCCTGGGGTGGTTTGAGGAGTGTGTATCTTGCTCTGCCTCTCCCTGCAGAGCTGCTGTGGCAGGGATGGGGCACAGAGGTGGGAACTTTCTGCCAGGCTGCAGCAGCAGCAGAGCTGAGGGACCAAACCAGCCTGTTCCTCACCACAAACAGGTTGGATCTTCTGTCTGATGGAGGCTCTCACCCCGAGGTGCCTTTCTAGCCAGGTCTCACCTTGCTCTAGCATCAACTCCTTGGGTGGAGAGGGTTTTCCTTTGACCACTTCCAGGCAAAATGTGCATTTCAGGGCCCTCTGCCTGTGGAATTCTTGACCTGATGGCACCTGCTCCTCCAGCTCGAGAGGAGGAGCAGCACAGGATGACTCCCAGCTCCCCATAGCCCCCCAAAACTCACCCTGGGGGAGCCGGGAGGGGGGCAGAGCATCCCCTTAGGGTGGGAGCACACACAGCCCCATCCTTCCACGCTCTAGCAGAGGATAAATCTCCACCTGACTTGGCAAGAGGCACATTTCTGAGGGCAGCAGCAGCTTCCCCAGCGCGGCCGTGAGCGAGGGGCTTGAGTTATAGCACAACTTATTCCTCTCTACAGCTCCCGCCGCGCTGACAGATGTACGGGCGTCTGATCCAATCATGCAGCAAGAGGGGTTGGGGCCAGTCCTCCCAGTTTTGACAGTGTGTGAGCTGGGAGCAGCCATACATCCTACAAACAAGGATAAACGACCCTCAGCAACATATGTCTGTGCTGGCAGCTCTGGCGGGAGCAGAAAGGAGGATCCCTGCTAGGCTGGAATGTTCCTGGGCTCGGCAGCAGGGACAAAGCAGCTGCCTCCATCCCCTTATATTAATGAGGTGCAGGCTCTGGAAGCTCTGGGCAGTGCTGGGGGATTTGCTGGGGGGGGGACAAAGGAGTTGGGGAAGCTTTATTTGGGTTAAAGCCAGTGGGGGGATGCTCGGGCCCCTCAATCCTGTGCTGCTCCAGCATCCTTCACTCGGTGCACAAGGTCCCTGCTTTGGCCCAAGTGTCCCCCTCCACCACTGGTATCTGCTCCCAGTTCAGGGTGGAGGGGGCACTGGGGCCCAAAGACCTTTGAATGGCCTGGGGATACCCTGGGGATGGTATTTGGGGTAGAAAGGTCCCTCTTATAGCTCCCTGGGGATCATATTTGGGGCAAACAGGTTCTTTTATGGCTCTCGTATGTACCCTGGGGATGGTATTTGGGGTAGAAAGGTCCCTTTTATAGTTCCCTGTGTACCCTGGGGATGGTATTTGGGGCAAAAAGGTTCTGTTATAGCTCCCCTGTGTACCCTGGGGATGGTATTTGGGGTAGAAAGGCCCCATTTATAGCTCTCCTGTGTATCCTGGGGATGATATTTGGGGCAAAAGGTCCCTTTTATAGCTCCCTGCATATCCTGGAGATGATACTGGGGGCAAAAAGGTTCTTTTATAGCTCGCCTGTGTACCCTGGGGATGGTATGGGGGGTAGAAAGGTTCTGTTTATAGCTCCCCTGTGTACCCTGGGGATGGGATTTGGGGTAGAAAGGTCTTGTTTATATCTCCCCGGTGTACACTGGGGATGGTATTTGGGGTAGAAAGGTCCCGTTTATATCTCCCCTGTGTAGCCTGGGGATGGTATCTGGGGCAAAAAGGTCCCTTTTATAGTTCCCCTGTGCACCCTGGGGATGGCATTTGGGGCAGAAAGGTCCCTTTTATACAGCCCCTGAGGCTGGGACCAGGCTCAGCCCCTCTCTGCTCAGCCCTAAATTCAAGCCCTGGAGCAAGAGGGTCACCCCAGACACCAGCCCCCACCCTGCTTCAGAAACCAGCACTGGGTGGAAAGAGGGGAGCTGAGTGCACCCTAATAAATTTAATCTCCCCATCCTGTTAGAGCCTAGTAGCTAAATTTATTTCTCCTTGCAATCCAAACAACACAAGCTCTGGTCCCAAACCAGGAGTGAGTGAGATTCCTTCCCCCTCAGCTGGTTAAAAAAAAAAAGCCATAAATCCCTGGCAGGGCTGATTTATCCAGCGTTCATGAAGAATTTATACTGCAAAGAATTTTATTCAATTAAACTTGAAAAGCCCCTGGATTCCTGAGCTGAGCAGTGATGGGGGAGGCAGAGCTCTCCGAGCTGGCTGGCCTGTCTGGAGCAGGCACTGAGGAGATGTCTGATGTGACATTGCAGCTGATGCTGGAGCCCAAATCAAGAGCATTTGTCACTGGGATGTGGTGGAGGCTCAGGCTTGGGAAATTACTCTGTGAAAAATGGGCATTAACAACAGCCATGAAATATCTGCTTAAAAAAAAAAAAAAAAGGGTGAGTAATGAGGCAGCAGCATCTCTCAGTGCTGGGAATTCACTCCCACCCTGCCCTGCCTGCAAAGGGAACACAAAAGGCAGGGGGGATCTTTGGGGAAGCAAGTTTAGGGGTGTTTCTACTTCAATAATTAAAGAGAGGGAGCTGCAGGAGTGGCTGAAAAGCTCCCAAAGCTCAGAGTGGGACCTCTGACACAGGACCCTTGATGGGTGATCCCTGCCCCAGGCAAGGAGGGTTAGAGCTAAACCCCCACCTGACCCGTGCTCAGCCTCAGCTTATTCTGAAGCTCCAAGAGGTGTCACCTCCTTGGGTGTTGTGCTTGTTTAGGGACCATGTTTGGGGGCTTTAGGGGGCAGGAAGAGTGTGGGGAGCAGGTTGAGGTTCTCTTCCCCCTCTGCTCTGCCACCTCTAGAGTGCTGGGTCCAGTTCTGGGCTCCCCAGTTTGAGACAAGGAGCTACTGGAGGGAGTCCAGGGGAAGATGCTGAGGGGGCCCAGGAAAGGCTGAGAGCCCTGGGGCTGCTGAGCTGGAGGAGAGAAGCCTCAGGGGGGACCTGATCAATGCTGATCAATAACTAAAGGGTGGGGGCAAGAGGCTGGGGCCAGACTCTTGTCAGTGGTGCCCAGTAGGACCCAGCCCTTCCTCCCTTAATCTCCTGGGTGAGCCCTGCCCTGGCAGGGGCTGCTCTGGGCTGTCAGCACAGGGACATTCTTCACACGCACAACGAGAGGCAGCAGAGCCCAGGAATTCTTGGAGCATTCCTGTAAATCTGGCCAGCCCCACGTCAGCCAGGGCTGAGGGACTGAAAGTGATTTCAAAAAGAAAAGGCTCAGGATTCAAGTGTGACAGTTACAGGCCCTTTGGCAGGAGTAAAACACATTTATTATTTCAAAGCTCGTGGCCAGAGCTCCTGAGTCTCTGCACAGCTCCACCAGCACCATGACTGGGAAAGAGGAGCTGATTGTTTTCTCCTGCCAGAGCCTTCCCACAGCACCTGCCACCCTCCAGGGGAGTGAAGACATCACTGGAGATGAGTCCTTCAGGGTTCTTTGAGCCTCCTGCCTCAACTCCAACCCAGGGAGCCACCACCACGGGGTTATCTGGACACAGAACTGCTGAGCTCCTCTCCCCCAGGATGTAGGAACAAGGTCCTAGGTATTTAAGCTCCCGTTTCCAGTCCAGGCTTGTTCTTCCTTTAATTGGAAGCTGGGTTTATCTTCCCGTGGTCAAGGAACAGCCAGTCCAGCTCCCAGTTATGGTTCAGGCTTTATATAAATCTTCTCTTCCTCCCCTTCCTTCCTGGCAGCGTAACGGGCCAGCACGAAGAGAAAGTCACTGAGCCTGGGGGAAGAGGGAGGAGCAGTGAAAATCCTGCTGTGCCTGCACCCAGCAGAGCACTGGAACCACATCTGGCACCAGCTGAGCCTGCACCCAGCAAAACATCTGGATCACAGCACCAGGAGAGGGTAAAGAGAGGCCGAGAGGGGCCACATGAGCAGCACGTTCCCAAAAGGGCTCTCAGGAGGAAGGTGAGTGCCTTGTGAGAATCCTTTTTAATGCTGCTTGTTGGAACTTCAAAGGTCTTATTCTAGAAGGGAAGCTTCTGGAGAAGTAGAACCCCCTAGTTTTACCCCATACACCAGCAGGAGAGGAAGGGTTTGGGGTTTCTTTACCTGTTTAAGTACTTGGCCACGTTTGGATCCACTTCCCCTGCTTGCACTAAAGGGACCACACTAGGAAAAGACAGGGAAAGTTTTAGTGTATTTAGTTTTCCAGCTCTGAAGGCACAAAGGATTTGCTGCAGCACCAACCTCCACGTCCCCACCTCACCCCAGTGTCCCCTCCCACCTCCCCCAGCACTGTGAACACCCCTCACCATCTCAGGAGGGGCCTGGGGTGGCTCAGTGACCACAGAAAGGATCTCTGGAGGTGCTCTGGAGCTTTGTCCTTTTCTGCAGGTCAATGAGGAGTCTTTAGCAGAGGGGAAAGAGCCATTCCCTGCCTCCCAAGCCCTTTTCTGGCTCCATTTTGACCAGAGGCCACTGGATGTGATGTTATTTTGGAGCTCATGCTGCTCAGGGGTGTCCTGTCAGCACAGCAATCCCCACCTAACAGGGGTCATCAAAACACCTCCTCAGCAGTGGCTTCAGCAGCCCAGGATGAGCAGGTTCAGGCTAACTCTGTGTGGAAGGGATCTACACAACGAGCAGCCAAGAGTTTTCTCCTCCAGATCCCACCAGGGGAGTTTTCATCCAAGGGGGACAAGGTGGGTGTGGGCAGTGAAGTCTCAAAGCTTCCCTGGACCTCACAGCTGCCCGTGCCACAGCTTTTGTCTGGGTAAAATGCACTTAGGAAGCCAGATGTGAGCTGCACATGTGGCTGCACCCCAAGATAACCCCCTGCTCCTGCCCCTAGCTCAGATCACCCAGCTCAGGGGAGGGATTTGCCTTTTGCTGCCTGCACTCCTGGAATGTGCCTGATGCAAACAGCTGAAGCTGGGCCCAGAGCTGCAGCCAAGTGCAATGAGGCTCTGGCTGGCTGGTTGCTCCCTCTGCAGTGATTTCTCTGATCACCCCTGATCAATTTGCTGCTGTCCCACCCCAGGTAACACTCACCACCTCTCAGCTCTGCGGCACACAGCTCGGGACAGGTGCAGAGCAGCACTGCTCCTCCCTCCTGACTGCAACAGCAAGGGGACACACATCAGGGGCTGCTCACCCCACACACCTCACTTATCACACCCCACACCCCCCCAGGGAACAGCCAAGCAACAGGGAGAGGGGCCTGAGAGCAGTAGGATGTGGAATTGAACTCAACAGGGTCCTTCTCTCTGCTTTCCTTGAGGTTGGTCCATGCAAATATGGCCCCACAACCTCTTCTCCCAAGGTGGGTGGTGGAGCAGGTTTATGGTAAGCAAAGGGGAGGCAGAGGCAGCACCTACTGGGAGGATGAAAGCTCTGAGGGGAGGAAGCTGCTCTGAGTAGCTGTCAATCCACTGCTCCAGCTCCAGCACGGGCCTCTCACTGAAGGATGTTCTTTCTACCAAGGGAAGAGAAGAATCAGCTAAAAAAAATGCAGAGATCCACCCTACAGACCCTCCTGCCCTATTTCTTAGCTCAATGACTCCCAAGAAAGCATCCCAAGAGGTTCCCCATGGGGCTGGGGCTGCACTAACACCACCCGAGTCACACAGAGCTTGTGGGGACCACGTGTGACTCCAGCAGCCCCAGCCAGGCTAGGGAGCAGCCCCTGGGCACCCCTGACCCCCCCACAGCGCCCCCAGCAGCAGCCCAGAAGGGGCAGATGCCATTCAGGTCCCATTACCCCAGGAGAGGAGCTGTGGGGCTTACTGAGGTGAGGCTCCCTGGCTGAGGAGAGGGGGGTGGCGAGGTTGGAGCCCACGTCCTGCAGCATGCACTGGACCTGCATGTGGCAATCAGGACAGAAAGAAGAGGTGCTGTCATCAAACACCCTCTGACGCTCCAGTACAACCACAGAGAGCTCGGGGAGGGGACAGCTGGTTGTGCTATTAAAGGAGATCCAACCCTTGCTCATCACCATCCCCCAGCTGCTGGCAGGGGGGGCAGAGAAGTGCTCCCTAATTGCTTTATTAGAGGGTGTTCTTGTTTTCACTGGCACTTAAACCAGCCTGGCTGGCTCTGGGGAGAGCTCAGATAATCCCCTTGCTGGTGGGACACTGAACCAGTCACCTCTGGCAGAAAGGCAGAGACAGACATTTATTTCTTAGAGAGTAATCAAGGGGCAGAGTCTTAACTAGTTATTATTTAATATGAAATTTATTCAATTTCTGTGTGTCAGTGGGAGCACTGTGCTTAAAATGAAAGAGTTGATGAGTTCCTTTCAATAACACAGAGGGAGTGACTGCACTGGCTGGGGATCATCATTGATACTCACTTTGTGAAGCTGGTCAACAAACGTGTGGCCCTTTTCCCTGCTGAATTCACCAGCAAGCCTGGATTTAAAAGAGAAAGAAAACAGAGTTAGGTAAAAGTGTAAAAATTACCATGTATATATTGCATAGATGTTTTCCTATATGAGAAACACAGAATTTGGACACTCCTGGTGTTTGTGTAACCACACCCCCCCACCCCCCCCCCCCCCCCCGAGAAATTTCATAGAATTACAGAATCATTTGGGTGGGAAGAGACCTTTATGACCATCAAGTTCACCTGTTCTCCCACCCCTGCTAGGGCACCACTAACCCCTGGCCCTCAGCACCACATCTCCAGCCTTGGAAACCCCTCCAGGGATGGGGACTCCACCCCTGCCCTGCCCAGCCTGGCACAGCCCTTCACAGCCCTGACCACCAACAAACTGTTCCTCAGCTCCAACCTCAACCTCCCCTGGGGCAACTTCTGGTCATTCCCTCTTGTCCTGTCACTTGTTCCTTGGGATGTGATCCACATCCCTTCCCTCCTTTCAGGGAGAGCAGTTCTTAATGAAAAGGATGCCCAGAAGCCCCACCAGGGATGGTGTCTCTAGATCTTTGTGCATCTGGAGGGCCTGGGTTCAGCCTGCCCAGGGCCAGAGCTCCCTGGAGAGCCCAGCAGGACACAGCAGGGCCTCCACGGCCCCGGTAACGGGAGAGGGTCCTGAGGCAGGGGAGGGGGTTACCCGATGGCCGAGCTCAGTTCGTCCGTGGCTCCCAGGGCCTCGAAGATCCGGTCGCTCTTGGGCCTCCGCTCCCCGGTGAAGGTGCTAGAGAAGCCTTTAGAGAGGGCCCGGGGGAGGCGCTCAGAGGCCAGGCCCGGCTCTGCCCGCGCTCCCTCGGCCTGTCCCGTCCCCGTTACCGGGCACTACCTGCGTCTCCCGTCTTCGTGTAGATCTTCGGGGCCCGGTCGCTGCGGGGGCCGCGCTCGGAGGGGCCGCCCTCGGGGCTGCGGAGGCACAGGCCGTGAGAAGCGGCACCGGGCCGGTGCTCTGCCCTCCCCGGCCCATCCCGGCGCTCACCTGCCCGTCCCGCTCTTCTGCCGCCGTCCCGCCGCCGCCGTTCCCCACAGGCCCCGTCCCGCCGCCACCGTCCGCCGCAGCATCATCCCTCCCGGCCGCCGTAGCCACCGGCCGCCGCCCCTTGACCCTCCACGGCCACCGTCCCTCCCTTCGCTGTCACCCCAGCGCCGCACCACCCCGAGCCGCCGCCTTCTGATTGGCCTTCTCTAATCCCCGCCCCCAAGAGGATCGCTGCTATTGGTTAAAAGCGAGGGGGCGGGAAAAGGCGTGGCTGCTATTGGTGGGCGGCGCTGTCAGTCAGGGCGGCCGGAGTCTTGTGATTGAGGCGGCGGCAGCAGCAGCCCCTGAGAGGCGGCGGGAGATGCGGGAGCTGCGAGAGCGGAGCCTGGTGCTGTCGGCCCCGGGGAAGGCGATTCTCCACGGGGAACATGCCGTAGTGCACGGCAAGGTAAGCGGCCTGCCGCCCCCGGGGGCTCCGGGGCTCCGGCCCGGCTCCCTTCGCCCCCCCTAAGGCCGCTCCTCCTCCCCTCGCAGGTGGCCCTGGCCGTGGCGCTGGACCTGAGGACCTTCCTGCGGCTGAGGCCCTGCGCTGAGGGCAGAATCTCCGTCAAACTGCCCGGAGTCGGCGTCGAGAGGAGCTGGGACACCTCCCGCCTCCGGGCCCTGCGCGGGGGGTTGGCAGGCAAGCGCTGGCAGGAGGAGGCCGCTGCCCGGGGGTCGTGGGGGGCTCTCTGTGTAGCCCAGAGACCCCGCTGGGTGATTTGTCCCCTTGTAGAGTGTTTCTGTGCTTTGTCATCTCTGACTATGCTTAGCATGTGTTTTAACTAATGTGTCCCTCATCTCAGGCACCTGCCCCCCCCTCTGTGGCCTGCCTGGTGTGTGTGAGTGGCCCCCGCTGTGGCCCTGTCCTGCTTCAGGTGCCAAGGGGCTTGCTCTAGTGCTTTTGAAGCTCAGGTAGTGGTGTAAAACATGTAGGAGCCAGCCAGGGTTCACAGTCAGGTGTGTTACTGGTTGGAGGCCAAAAAGGAGTCTCTCTGAAGTTGGTCTGAGTTGAGGGCTCTGAGGGAAGGCAGGACAAAGTCTGTTGAGTGAGAACATTGGTGACTTCTCTCAGCACTGACCAAAAGTTCTCTTACACTGATGTTTGGAGCCCAGGCTCGTGTGAAGCCCATCAGAATATCCACACTCTTTATTAAAAAGTTTGTGATTTGCCAGGTTCCATGTAGGGCTGGTTGGGAGCACTGGGAAGTGTAGGCAAGGAGAGAGTGCAGGTGGGGAGTGTGGTTTTCAGAGGAACTGGTGGAGATTTGGCTTTTATTTTATCATGAATCCTCAGGAAGAAAATTTGTAGGTTAAATCTGAAATGGGCTCAATCTTACAGAGATTATCATTGCAAACATTGCTTTCAAATTTAACAATTCCCTGGTTTCTAAGTGTTTAAACTCTCCCCTGCTTGCTTCCATAGCTGACTTTGATGTCTCTAAGGCCCCCAGCATAGAACAGCTGGACACACTGAGAGAGTTTGCTGGAATTGCTGCTGGAGCCACAGCTCCTGAGAGCCTTGCCACCCTTGCCTTTCTCTATATGTGCCTGGCTATTTCAGCTAAGTATGGGTAAGGCCACCTTCCTGCCCCTAAATAACCCTTGAGTGCTCTTCACCATCCATTGCTTCTACCAGGTCATGGGAGGAAACCAGATCTTGGAGGCAAAATAAGGAATTGGCAGGAATCTGACTTTGTTTGGGTTCCAAACAGCTCAGGAGGGGTTGAGAGCAGAGCTGTTCAGTGGGTGGGGTGTCCCAGGGAATCATCTGCTCTCCTTTAGGCTTTGAGGTCCTCAGAGCAGCTCACCCTGTGCACTCAGCAGGAGCAGAGCCAGACGTTCCTGCCCACACCAGGCAGCTCCTTTCATGCTGGCTTGGGTTAGAAAAGCTGCCTCAGAAACAAGCTGTGAGTTCTGAGCTAAGTCTGATCCCTTCTGGGGGATGAATCTACCTAAAAATAGGAGAACTTGTGGTAACCACAGCTCAGGGCTGCTCCAGATCCTCAACTTGACCAACAGTGGGACAAAACCCTGCATGGACTGGGGATATTTACACTTTATTTAGAGATATGTTTAAAATCACGTTTACAGCAGTCTCTGGAGGGGCTCTTTAGGGTGCTACTCAAGTACTTAGTTACTAATTGTCCCTGCAGCAGCTTAATGAGCTGTGCTAATCATGGACCCAGTGCAGGGGGGTCTGTTCTGGTGCAGTGGCTTCACCAGGCCGTGGTCTGGACACTGCTGAAGCCTGAGGGTGTCAATGTGGTGCTGGTGCCACCAGTTTTCAGCCAACTTTCCCTGTCATCCCTCCTAACAGGCATCTCCTTGCCCCTGAGATGTTGTCCCAGGATGGAATTGAAGGTCCTTGTCTCTGTGTGTTTGTGTTTCAGAGATGTTCCAAGCGTGGACATCCTGGTGTGGTCCGAGCTGCCCACGGGCGCTGGGCTGGGCTCCAGTGCTGCCTATGCTGTTTGCTTGGCAGCTGCCCTGCTGGTCACCTGTGGAGCCATCTCCTGCCCCCTGAAGGAGGGAGAGGCCACAGCCAGGTAACTCTTCACCTCCCTGTGGTGGGGGCACATCCCAGGGCTCTGACCTCTGAATTGGGTGTAAACTGTTCACTTTTGATCAAAGCAACTGTGTAAAACTTGCTCCATTTCCCTTGTCTAATGTAGGATGTTGTCCTGGTTTGGGCTAGAACACAACTAATTCTGTTCTGTGATTTTACTTGTCTAGCTCAGCCTCTTGTAAGTAACTTTCTGAAGTTAACAGCATATTAGAAACTTAAAACTTAGGAGAGAGGGGAAAAAAAAGCTTTATTTTGTCAACCAAAACCACACTCTTTAATATGATGAATTTTTTTAACCTCCCTTCCCTTTCTACCCAGGTTTTGCTTTGAGTCCTCAAGGAGTCAAAGATCCTTTCTGTTTTTTCTGCATTTTCCCATGATTTTTTTCCTGTCTGTGTTACATTTCCTCCTGCCTGGGTTCCCCTTTTTATCAGTAGCTGCTGAAAGGGAATTTCTTTCCTTCTGCTTCCCTGGGAGCTCAGCCTTGCTGTGCTTGCTGAGAGCCACGGGTCACCTGAACCCTCCCTTGTGCTCTTGGGGCCAGGTGCCACCTTTTTGGGGTGGGTTTTATGGGGTGCTGAAAGTGAAACAGTGAGAATGGGGTGAGCATGTTCTGCTTCTAACCCAGAGTGACCCAGAAACACATTTCCAGGAGCAGAGCAGGTTGTGCTCAGGCAAATCTCCCCAGCAGACACTGCAGGGGAGAGAAAAAGCCACGCTCCAGCCCAGACAGTGAGGATGTCTTCATTCCCTGCTCTCCCTCCTTAGCTTCAGCTTCAATACACCATTTATTTAATTTTTTCCCCTCTCCCAGCTGGCAAGCAGAGGGGGAAGTGAGAGATGGGGGTGTCAGACTTCAGGAGGGTTGGTGTATTTTTTGCTTAACGTTGCAAGAAAAGAACAGCATGATATAATGACTCCTGTGTGGAGGAGAGTCACAGGCTCTGCAAAGAGGATTAAAAACAAGTGGTTTACAGCAAACGGCGCTTCTATTCTGAGCAGCACTGGTGTGAGCTGCTGCTCTGGGTGCTCCACAGGTTCAATGTTGGCCAGGGAAATGGAAGGTGTGTGGAGGGGGATAAAGACATTCAGCTGAGGCACGGAGGAGCAGGGAGGTAGAGGAGGCTTCCAGAGAGCAGGTGGCTCTCAGAACCCCTGCCTTGCCTTGGAACTCCTTATTATTTCATATAAAACATTATGGTGCTTTTTAAAACCTCATGTTTGTGCCTCTGCTCCATGGTCTGGGCCCCATATTCTAAAAAACCCGTCAAATGTATGTTCTCACTGCACCAAACACCAGCTCTGATCTCTGCAGGTGCTGGGACAGGAGTTGGGAGTCAGGTTGGACATTATGAGGAGCTCCTGGGGGAACTGGGACTGTTTAGCTTGGACTAGGAAGCTGAGAGGAGACCTCATTGCTCTCTAAAAGGAGGTTGTGGTGAGGCTGGGGTTGGGCTCTTCTCCCAAGGAACTAATGACAGGACAAGAGGTGATGGCCTCAAGTTGCCCCAGGGGAGGTTTAGATTGGACATTAGGAAGAAGTTCTTTGCTGGCAGAGTGGTCAGGGCCTGGCCCAGGCTGCCCAGGGAGGTGCTGGAGTCCCCATCCCTGGAGGGGTTCAACAAACAGGTAGATGTGGAGCTTGGGGACATGGTCTGGGGGTCAGGGAGATGCTGGACAAAGGTTGGACTTGCTGATCCTGGAGCTCCTTTCCAACCTCAGTGATTCTATATACTATGATCTGGGCTGCAGAGCAGGTTTGAGATGGGCTGTGAGTTCTGAAGGTGGTTGTGTGGGTGCTGGCTTTGCAGAGCCAGAGCAGCAGGGGCTGGAGAGGTGCTGGGGTTGGGGTGAAGTTCCAGGCAGCAATTCTCTAACTGGCAGCTCAGCTCTTGCTTTCTTGGGTTGCCACGTTAATTAGTGTGTTCAGCCAGGGCCCTTGATCCTGGCTGGGTCTGACCCAGCACCAAACACTCTCTGCCAGGTTTAAACTCAAAGCACTCGGTGATTTATCTGCCTGCTTTCAAGACCTGGTTTTGTGTTTTTTTGCACAACACCTCCTGTTCCTGCATTTGCTTCCCCTCTGTGCTCCAAGGGCCAGCTCAAAGCGTTGGGAGATAATCCCTGAAAATCAAAGTCTTTGCTGGAGATAGTAAATCAGTTCTAACTGCACCTTTTGACCTGGTTGGAGAGGCTGCTGCAGCCCAGGGGAGGGGGTTGTGCCTGTGAAATGCAGCTTTTGCTGCTCCCCTCTCACATCGTGGCCTCTGTGTCTATAAATACAGGGTCCTGCTGGTGGAGAAGCAGGAGCTCCAGCCAAGTGTGGTAACTGCTGATGGGTCTGGACTTGCAGTCAGTTAAATCTCATCTTAACTAGGCTGGGGCTGGGATCTTCTCCCAGAATCCCCTCCCTCCCACACTAGTGTGCTGGTTTCAGTTGTGTATCAGGGTCGTTTTCCTGCCTTGCAGGTGGACAGAAGAGGAGCTGACCCTGATCAACAGCTGGGCCTTGCAGGGGGAGCGGGTGATCCACGGCAACCCCTCGGGTGTGGATAATGCTGTTGGGACCTGGGGTAGGTGTGTGTTTGCTGCTCCCTGCTGCTGAGGGGAGCCTGGGGGGTGACCACCTTTCCTTCCTCCACCATGGAGCGTGCATCAGCTGTGGGGTGGTGGTGAGAAGATGCCACAAGTTGTGTTTCTGTGGATGCTGAGGCCTGGGTGGGGTTCCTGTGGGGAGCAGGGAAGAAACTCCCAAATTCAGACCCTCCTGCAGAGGGAATCCTGCTCTGTCTTGGCTTGTCCTGCCTCTAAGCTGAGACCAGAGCCAGCTGGGCTCTTGGGGACTTCAGTGACACCAGAGGCAGAGACCCTGCTGCAAATAAGTGACACTTAAACATTCTGGCGTGAACAAAGAAACCTAATCCTGTCCCAAGGACAGTGCAGCAGCAAATGTGGTTGGACAGCTGTCATTTAGCCTCAATTAGCAGGGACTCCCAAGTGTTCTGGAAGTGCCCTTGGAGACTTTTAATCATCTTTCTAATGAGACCTAATGGCAGTGCCTTTGTCAAAGTAGGAGCCAAGTGAGACATTCCTCCTGGACAATGAAATTCCAGCTGCTGACAGGAGCACACACCCTCAGTCCAGCTTGGAACCTGTGTGCTTGGCTCTGCCCCAGGGAATCACTGCTTGATTCTTTTTTTTTATAAAGATTTAATGCTGGCCAAAGTCTTTGCCTTTTAAAAAAATATTGAGTGTGATCCCAGAGTGGGGAAAGGCAGCGGGTTAAGTGTGTCTGGCCAGAGCCTCTCATTAAGGAGCAGGGTTAGGCAGATTCATGCTGCCTCAGAACATGCTTCATTTAGCTGGTGTTTCTTGCAATTACTGTCAGAGGCTCTGGGTGAGGTTCTCAAGATGAAAGACCTTCTGTCTGCTCCGAGCTGTGTTCTCTCTGCTGAGACAATACGTGGCTTTTACTTTAGGTGGAGCCCTGAGATACCGATCGGGGAAAATCACACCATTAAAGAGGTAATCCTGGGGTTTAAAAATAACCCTCGCCTGGGGTGGGTGGAACATGGCGAAGGGGTGGATGGTGGAGGGTGAGGGATGGATGGGAGGCCTCCAGCAGCAGGGTGGGAGGGCTCAGCAGCCAGGTTTTGCCATGGGTGTGGGCAGCTGGAGCGTTGTGGTGGTTCGGGGTGGACGGGAGCAGTGAAATGTTTGGTCATTATCTGACATTAGCTGAACAGGGCCCAAAGGATCAATATTAATTTCATGGCGTTCTGGGCAGCAGGAGCAGATCTGCTCCTGGCAGCAAATGACATTGTGGGGAGGGGGAGTTTTGGGCCTTACCTGGTGGTGGGACTGGGTGAAACCCAAGCTGCAGAGGCCAATCCAGGTCCTCCTGCCTGTTCCCTCTGCCTCCTGCTGGGCAAGTATAATCTGACTCCATTAAAATCTTTCACAGTGCATGAAATTGCCCTATTAGCAGCTAATGGCCACTGCTGGCTACTCGTGTAGATAGGATTGCAAAGGAGAGATTCTGCTTGAAAAACATGGATTTCAGTAAATACATTGCAGTCCTATTTATAGCACTGGTGCAATTGTTCCTTGTATCCAAGAGGAACAAGCCAGGACCCAGCCAGCACTTCAGCACCTGCTGGACTTTTTGAAAGCTGATGGGGCTCCTTATCTTGGGTGCCTTGCTCAAAATGGGCCATTCTTTTGGGGCAGAATGGGCTGTAAAACTCTGGGCCTGGGGAGCTGTGAGGGAAAGGGGCAAGGAGATGTCTCCTGTTGCTTCCAGGGTGCCAATGCTGAGGATCTTGCTGACCAACACCAAAGTCCCCCGGAGCACCAAAGTCCTGGTGGCTGGTGTCAAGGAGAAGATCCTGAAGGTGCAGTGTCTGTGTGGTCATGGGGGTGGAGATGGGTGTTGGTGTAGGGGGGAGATAACCCTCATCAGCTCAGAGCTCTGAGCAACCTGCTCTAGCTGCAGATATCCCTGCTCCCTGCAGGGAAGTTGTATGAAATGAGCTTTAAAGGTGCCTCCCCACCCAAGCCATTCTATGACAAGAATGAAAGGAAGGAACTGTTCTTTTTTCCTTTCCTTGGCTTGTTTCCTTCTCCATTTTTTGCAAGTGGGAGCAACATCCTGTTGCCCTGCTCTGCAGTGGGTTGTCCTGTGAAGGAGTAGCCCCAAATGGGGTGAGGAGTTGCCCATCTCAAAGAGGCTGGGGCTGGTTTCATCCCAGTGGTGTCAGGAGACAAGCAAGAGCAGCCTCCTCACGTCTTTTTTTTCCTCCCTTCTCAGTTCCCTGCCATAATGAACCCGGTGCTGGACTCCATCGATGCAATTTCTCAGGAGTGCCAAAGTGTTCTGGAAGCCATGCCTGAAAATCCATCACCAGAGCATTACCCTGTGCTGGAGGTAAGGGGCTGGTCCACCAGTATTTTTAGACACTGTTACTGTTGAACATCAAAATGTCATTTAAAGAACATTAGGGCTGAGGAAAAAAAAAATGTGCTAGCAGGAAATGTTCAGTTCCGAGCAAAGCCACAGTCTGTGTGTGCTGCTCCTCATGCCCCTCCTGCAGCCAGGGGACAGGAGCTGCTGCTGGTGTGTCCCCAGCGGGAGGGACAGTGGCCCTGGTGCTTTGGGGACCTGTAGCTCTGGAGGTTTTGTTTCCCTTTGCAGAGGAACGTGGAGCAAGTTGAGGCTGAGGTGGTGCCACCAAGCACCGTGGGCCAGTCCTGGCATCACTTGCCTGCAGAGCAGCTGCTCTGTCACTGCCAGGGCTGGAGTGGAGAGCCCAGCAGCCACTGGTGTCTGAGGGACTGGTTGTGAGCCAGCCCCCACTGCTCTGCACTCATCCTGGCTCCAGAGAGCAGCAGACAGAGCTGTGCCCAGAGCTGCCCTGACGTTGATGCATGAGGTGCATGCAGAGATGTGTGTTTGTCTTGGCTTTGCTCAGAGCAGGAGAGGCTGCTCTGGAGAGGGGGGAATGAGCTTCCAAGGGGAAGGAGTTCCTGTGCAGTGCTGGGGAGCTGAGGGGCTGTGGCAGTGTCCCAGCTGAGGCAAACCTGGCCTGGTGCTGGGTGCCAAGTGGCTTCAACAGTCACAAAACATTTGGTACCAGTGCTGCAGTTCTTTGGTGGCATCTGGATCCCTCTCCTCTGCTCTTCCCTGAGGACCTGGGGGTGCTGGTTGACAGCCAGCTAAATATGAGCCAGTGTGTGCCCAGGTGGCCAAGGGCTTGTGTCAGCACTGGTGTGACCAGCAGGACCAGTGACCACCTTAATGCATTGTTGCCCAGGCCATGGGAGTTCCTGGGAGATGGGGAAGGGGGCAGCTAATTTGAGGTGTGCCCCCATGGAAGATGCCAGAGCAGCCCTGTGTATGATGCCCAGGGAGCAGGACTGTGGTGAGCAGGTTTCTGTCTTAAATCTGGTTTGTCTTGTGCTTGAAGAGCCCTGGGAGGCCCAGCTGATTGTATGCAGTGTATATATATAAATATATATATATTTGAGGCTGTTTGTGAGATGTGCAGCTCTGGCCAGCATCGTGTTTGAACCATGGAACTAGTCTAGTGTGTCATGAGCTGTCACTGAGCCCTGGCAGGTTGTGGCTGGGGAGATGACAGGTGTCTGGGACCATCACAGGCAGTGCTGTGCCCTCACTCAGGCATGGCAGGAGGCCTGGAGATGGACGTCTGTCTGTCTGTCCAGCCAGCACAGAGCCTGTCATGGGTGTGCTCTGCCTGCAGCCACCTCCCACACTTGTTTAAATGCCCAGGAGAGGGGGGTTGTTTCTGCCTCATCCCCTCCTCTGCCTCCCCCTCACACCAAACAAGTTTCTCCTCCTGCTCCTGGGTCCCAGTTGGTGCCCGTTGCCCCCAAGTTCAGGCCAAGCCCTTCTGTCCTTAATCCCTCACCCCTACACGGGGAGGAGTGAAGCTGTAACTCCAACTTGTGTGTGATGTTCTCCATCCCTTGGGCCATTCACTTTGCTGTGGCAGCTTTCCCCAGGAGCAGTGGGCTTGGACACACCCTTGGGCAGCTCCCCTCTCCAAAGGAGCACCCTCTCCACCCCACTGGAGCTGGGTGCCAGGTTCCCAGCGTGGTGCTGGTGAGAGGCTCCTTGGCTCCCAGCCCTTGCTGCACAAAGCAAACAGGGAGGAGGTGACTCCCCGTCCCCTCGCCAGCGATGCTGGGCCAGGCTTGGCTGTGTCAGAAGCCCCCTGGATATTTGGCTGGATTGCAGAGGTGACAGCCAGGATGAGGGATGCTGGCTCCATGCCCTTCCCACGGCCAGGAGGGGCCTCTCATAGACACTCCAGGGACAGGGGAGAGGCAGAGCAGTCGGGAGGCATCAGGGAGCTCTGATTTACCCCTGAAATAGACACCCACTGGCAGCTTGTGGTGATGAGGATTTTCTCAGGAGGTCCAGAAGCTGTTGTACCACTGTCACTAGGGTGGCCAGCAGCACAGGTCATGAAGGGACAGGGACAGCTGAGCAGCCCAGGGCTCAGAGTCTGACCATGACCATGTTGATGGGTGCTGAGACATGTTGGTGGCCAAACTCCCTCCAGAAATGAGACGTGGAGGCAGGGACAGCTCCCTGGGCCTGGCTGGGGAGGGAGCCACAGCTGCAAAGAGCCTTTCTTACTGTCCATGCCCATCTCACCTGTGTGTGGTTGCTTTCAGGAGCTCTTTGACATCAACCAGCACCACCTGAACGTGCTGGGAGTCGGGCACCCCTGCCTGGACCGGCTGTGCCGGGTGACGGCGTCCCACGGGCTGCACAGCAAACTGACCGGGGCTGGCGGCGGCGGCTGCGGCATCACCCTGCTCAGACCAGGTCAGTGTCCCTCTGCTCACCTTCATCCTCCCTCTCCTCCCGGTGAGGCCCAGTTTGGAAGCAGAGGGAGCAACCCTCACCCTCCCGTGGCTGTGGTGGGGTGTGAAGCCACATCACCAGCACCTTCCTTTCCGTGTCAGACCTTCTGGGCCTTGGCCCTGCTTCAGGACACGTGTGCTGGAGCCAGTTTGGGTCTCCCTCACTGACTAACTTGCCTTCCTCTTGGCAGACACCTCCCCACTGGCCGTGGAAGCAGCCAAGCAAGACTTGTGTGCCTGTGGGTTTGAATGCTGGGAGACCAAGCTCGGGGCCCCCGGCGTGACCCTGCACTCCCCCTCCTCTCTAAACACCCGCGTGCTGCACGCGCTCTCCGAGGGTTAAGCTGCTGCCTCTGGCAAGACCCAGCTCTTGGCACCACGTCCTCGGAGCCCTGATGCCTGGAAACTTCTCTCCTGCTCCTCTCTGTGGCTGAGGGTCTCTAGATGTGGGTGTGGAGCTCATTTCAGGCCTGGCATCACTGGGAGTGGGGCTGCGGTGAGGACCTGGGAGCAACCGCTGGCACTGGGGCCAGGTGTGGGATGGACCCAGGCTCTCCAAATCCTGTTCTGACTTTGCTTAACTGTTGTTCTGATCCCAAGGGGCGGGAGGAGAGGGTCTTGGCTGGGTTCCAGGGTGGATAATGACACTTTGCTTGGTTCTGCTGCTTCAGATGCATGTGGTGTCTCTTCCCTGCTCCCTGTTGTCCCGTGAGGGCGGGCGGCAGAGCCTGGCGAGGTGGATGTGCAGAGCAGTTTGACATCTTAGGGTGAAGAGCAGCTCAGGGCTTGACAGTCAGGTCTCCATTTCTCCTGGACTGCAGCTCATGGAGGGGAAACCTTCAACTACAGCTATGAATTAAGAGTGGGATGATTAAAATGAAAGGTACAGCACAATTGTGGTGAACTGGTCCCTGGTTTCACTCGTTCCTCTGCAGGGTCTTTTTTTGTTGGTGTGCTCCAGGTCTGGGTCAAACAGCAGCTGCCACCCGCAAGGAGGAGGCAAGGCCAGGCCCCAGAGTTCTCCTCATGGTGGCTGGAAACACTTTGGTCTTAAACCAACACATCCTTGACCCTGCCTGGTGTTGGGTATGTAAAAAGTGTCAGGACAGGGTGGGGAAAACTGGAGTGAGGGGGTCAGTGATGGAGCAAACAGAGATTTGGTTTAGTTTGAAGTCATCCTTTTTAAGTAAGGAAAAAAAAAAAACCCAAACAACCCTAAACCACCTCCTCAGAAGCTGGCCATAACTTGCACTTGGCAAACTCCAAACCCCCAAAGCTTTTAAACTCAGTATGTGAAGGTAAATGTTGGTTTTACTTCTGAAATGTTAATGAGTTGTCCCACAGAACCAAAGGGAAGGGGCAGGTCAGTGTCTGAGGCCAGAGTATCTTAAGTAAGAAGCTGACTTTGGTCTCTTCTGCACCCACCAAAGACATTTTATCCTTGTCCTGTTTCCCTGGGGCTTTTTAAGAGTAGCTCTGGTCCAGAATTGCTTCGCTCAGAGCTGAGTAATAAATCAGCCAAGGTGGGGAGAATTTGCCTTTCCCCTTTGAGAGGTACCAGCTCTAAAATGCTGGCATCACAGTGACCAGCTTTAGTTCCCTGATCAGGTGTAAAACTGTCTCTGCCTTTAATAAATTGATGGGTTTTTTATGTGCAAAGTGGTCTTTGATAATTCTGCCGGATACAAAAGGGAGGAAAAGCACCTTACACTGCTTCACTAAAAGCAGGTTTCAGCTGCTGGCTTCCTACACGTCTAATTACAATTCCAATTTGCATCCAGGAGCGGCTTTACACTAATCACAAGTCAGGAAGGCTGATAAATAATTTACCATTTTCTAATACAGTGTAATCAATGTGAGTATCTGGGAGCGTGCTGCCTCTGGGATGTGTCTGTACTTGCTGCCACGTTCAGGGAGGAAACTCTGCTTCAAAACGACCTGTCTGGGGCTGATCCTCATTAGCTGCCTCCTCAAGAGGGATATGGAGGAGAACAAGGGAGAAAAAAAATGTTCATTTGCTGGTTTGAATCCTGCAGGGCAGGAGCTGGGGGTCTTGGCTCTCCCCAGAACAGGATCCCACGCCCAGGGACACTTTGAACCATCTCTTGGTGGTCTCTGGGTCCTTGGTGGGTGTTGTGGAGGTGCAGAAGTGAGACAGAGAAGGGCAGTGGGTGGAGGTGGCCCAGGAGGAGGCAGTTTGGTGCTTTGGGACCAAAATTAAGCAGAAATTAAGGGTGTTCTTCCCCCCCCAGCCCCACCAAGCACTCCCTGGTCCCATTTCAGGGCTGTGCAGCAGAGCAGGGATTGCTGCTGAAGGATTACTCTGGTAATTTGGCTAATTTTTCTTGAGCTTCATTTTTCACATTATGAGCTTTGCAGGAAGACTAACGAGCCTGGGCTGGCCTGGAAGCACCAGCGTGGGCACGGGGAGGGGAGGCTGCACTCTCCAGCCTTCTGCAGAGCAAAAAGACCCTCCTGGAGTGTGCCAGGTGCCCTGCCCAGGCTGGCATGGGGGGACAAGGGGCTTTCCTCCACCCCCAGCAATAACTGGGGGACACTGGTGCCAGCAGAATGAAAGCACTTTGTATAAAACAAATTCCAAAAATCTTCCTTTGGGGTCGGTGTCATCCCCACGGTGTCCCCAGCGAAGGGGCAGTGCCAGGGTGCCCCCAGCCCCCCAGGAGGGCTTTGGTGCCCCCACCCCTGGGTGCCCCCAGGACCCTGGAGCTTGCTGCCAGGCACAGATGGTATTATGGTGGTTTTTCAGCCCATGTCAGCAGTGGCTGCTTTCTGCTCTGCTGGGTTGATGCTGAAGAGGCAGTGACATTATTGGAGAGAACGGGGGGGACAGAAAAAGGGTCAGCGGGGGAGAGGAAATGTCAGCGGGTGGCTATGGGGGGGTGAGGGGCTGCTCAGGACTCCCTGGGGTCCCTCCTGGGGATGGGGTGGGGATGGAGACCACAGGACCCCCCTGTGTGTTGTGTGCAGGGATCCTGGGGGGCTCAGGCCACCTGAGGGACCCCCCCAGTGCCATTTCAAGGGCGATTTGCAGCCCTACACCAGGCTCCTCATGCCCCGAGGATTCAGGGCTCCCTCCTTCCCCAAGTGTGGGGTGCCCAGCGAGGTGAGCACCCCCTGGGGCAGCCCGTCCCCCCCGTCTCTGCCTTCCCACCCCCCCTCCCAGCAGGCTGAAGGTTTTGAAAGTTAAGTATTGCCGTCTGCTTTGTTGTTGCCTAACTACGACAGACAAATTGAGAACTAGTTGTCAAAATGTCAGTGCACAACAAATCAACATTCAAAATGAGTCTCCGTGCTCTGTGGTGTATAATTAAAAAAAAATCCTTTTTAGAGATTTCAGCGAGCGTTGGCTCCGCTTTATATTTGTCTGTGTGATTAATAAAGGCAGCTAATTTTCAGACTTTAAAAACAGCTAGAAAATAGCTCCTAATTACATATTAGGTTCCAAGCGGCCCCCGCTGAGCGAGGCTGGTATTGGTGGGCCAGAGAATTTGGCAGGGGCTTAATTACATTCTGAGCATCATCTAATTTTAGTTAAATGTAATGTAATCAGCAGCAGATGTCTGAAATAAAATATGAATTATGAATATGATGAAATTTCATTCTTGAATAAAAAAGTAATTTGCTATTTAGTTCATTAAAGTCGCAGAGGTTTATTAGGGGAGCAGGTACACGGTGTGGATTGAAATGATATTTCAGAGGGTAGGAAATTGCATTAAAGGTGCTAAAATATTCCAGCGGGATGAGGCGCCGGGCAGGAATTAACATCCACCAAAATAACAGAGCCCCTGGGCTGCTGCCAGCCCCCAGTGCCAGAGCTGCTCCTTCAGGGGGGTGACATCCCGGGCTGCTCCCTGGACCCCCTCCTCTGGCCATCCTGAGCTTGGTCGTGTCCCCTTATCTGGGGAGGGGGTTGGCAGGGATGGGACCCACCTGTGCCAGGCTCTTTTCCAGCTTGGCCAGGAGAAGTGGAGGATCCACTCACCCATCAGCTCCAGGGAGCAGATCCCTGTGGACACCATGTCCTGGGTGTCTCTCTCTGCAGAGGCAGCGCTGAAGTTTCAATTGCTTTCCTCACTCCTCGCTGACAGACAAACATCTTCTGAGGAGATGGGAGAAGGACAACGTGGTCGTTATCCCCTTGTAGTACAGACTTTTTAATCCCTCCTGGGTGCCAGGAGAAAGGCTGTGCCCGGCCACCAGCCCTGCCTGGTCTCCAGAGAAAACCCCGTGGCTGATTCCTCGAGGATGGAAAAAAGCTGAGCGTGGAGGAAACCCCTTCTCACCACATCCCACCAGCAGCTCCAGCGTGCCCAGAACAACCTGTGCTCCTGGGTGAGCCCCGGTGCTGGTGGTGCAGCCGGGCTGGAGGCGTGGGTGAGCAGTCCTCCCTCTTCCATTCATCAAGGGCATGACAGCTAAAATTCATTTGAAGATGAAGAAAGTGCCGGCTAATCCTTTCTGTGAGACAGTGATAGACTAGCGGCTCGGCAAGAATTGCACAGCAGTAATGAAATTAGGCTAAAACTGCTGGCGGATAGCAGATAATTGCCCTTGTCTGTCACCAGGAATAACAGCTCCCAAATCCAACACAATCATTGTTAAAGTTGCAGGAATTTATTTTATTTTATTTGTTTTAGGGGCTCGGCTTTCTGAAGGCCTTTCCTAGGGTGAAAAAAAAGCCTCCTGCCCTCCTGGGGTGATGCTGCAGCTTGTTGGTTGTGATGGAGCAGCCACACGCACACCAGGGCCACGGTGCTGAGGATGCCCCGACCTGGGACCTTCCTGGGGGGGGCTGGAGATGAACCAGGTGGTTCTGCAGCAATGTGGGCACAGGGAGTTGGTGTGATGGTGCTGCTGGACTGTCCCAGCTCCTGCTGGCCTTGCTGGCAGGACCTGCTGCTTTCATAGCAGCATAGAGTCATGGAATCAGAGAATTGCAGAATCACAGAGTCATAAAATCACAGAATCATTTTGATTGGAAGAGACCTTCCGAATTATTGAGTCCACCCGTCCCCCCATCCCCGCCAGGGCACCACTAACCCCTGTCCCTCAGCACCACATCTCCACGCCTCGGAAACCCCTCCAGGGATGGGGACTCCACCACTAGCCTGGCACAGCCCTTCGCAACCTTTGGGGCAAGAACTTCTTCCTCAGCTCCAACCTCAGCCTCCCCTGGCGCAACTTTCCAGGGGAATTCTGTCCCCCAGCAGGACCTGCCTGGAGCTGGTGCTGGTTGTGGAGCTGGTGCTGGGCTGGGTGGCGGTGCTGGGCTGTCCACCCAAGGCCCAGCACCTGGCCGGGACTGCCCAGCAGCCGTTTATTGTGTAATTGATGGGGGAGCAGCGGCGCGGGGCGGGTGAGTGAGTGCGGTGGGCGGCGAGCGCGATGTTTTATGGGCGAGGGCTGGCACGGGTAATTTACTGCGCCCGGCAGTAACATCGTTCACTTCCCGTCTCGCAGATGAAGATTGCTGGTGTTGGAAAGTGCCTGAACACACACTCAATTCTGCTTAAACGCTCGCGGATCAGCCGAGCGCGCAGCGGCCGCCGCAGCCCCGCGCTGGGGTGGGATAGGGATGGGGATGGGAGAGGGATGGGGACAGGGAAGAGAATAGGAGAGGGATGGGGACAGGGATGGAAGAGAATAGGAGAGGGATGGGGATGGGGATGGGACGGGGACAGGAATGGGAATGGGGACAGGGATGGAGACAGGGATGGGGATGGAAATGGAAATGAAAATAGGGATGGAAATGGGGATAAGGATGAGGACAGGGATCAGGACCGGGATGAGGATGGAGGTGGAGATGGGGACAGGGATAGGGATGAAAATGGAAATGGGGATGGAAACAGGGATGGGGACGAGGATGGGAATGGGGATGGAAATGGGGATGGGGACGAGGACAAGGATGGGGACGGGGACAGAGATGGAGATGGAAATGGAAATGGGGATGTACAAGGAAATAGGGATGGGGACGAGGACAAGGATGGGGACGGAGATGGAGATGGAAATGGAAATGGGGATGGAAATGGAAATAGGGATGGGGACGAGGACAAGGATGGGGACGGGGACAGAGATGGAGATGGAAATGGAAATGGAAATGGGGATGGAAATAGAGATGGAAATGGGGATGGGGACAGGCTGGATCGTAGCTCCTGCCCCCATCAGAGATGCCCCCGTGGTGCTGGGGAAACCCACCCACAAGCATCCAGTGCAGCGGCTGGAAATATTCAAGGCACCTTCCCTGACATTTAATCTGTCCGGGCGAGGAGCTCCGTGGCATTTCTGAGAGGGGCTGGGGAAAGGTCAGGGGGTGGAAAAGGTTGGCAGGGTCGGTGCTCCCACTTCGCCCCACAGCTCTTCCTGACCCCCCCTCTCCCTGCACCAGCTGAACATCAGCTGGTGGTGCTGGGATGTGCCCGTGCTGTCCTGAGGATGCCTGAGCCACCGGAGAAACGGGTCAGCACGTATGGAGGGTCCATGTCAGCACCCCTAAAAACATCCCTGCTTGGCAAGTGCCTGGAGGAGGTGGGAAATCAGCTGTGGTCGTGCACATCACCAGCAAAATGAGGGATTTCTGCAGCATCCTGGGCAGGGAGAGCTCTGCTGGACCCCGGAGTGGTGAGGAGGAGCTGACACTTGCTTCAGCCTCCAAAAGCAACACTTAGTGGGATGCTGATGCCAAGGTATGAGCAGAGGGGTGGGGACCCCAATAAGCTCCTGCTGTACTTGCCAACAGCCCCAGACAGGCTCTGGCTGTCCCGTTGAACCCCCCCAGATCCCTGGAGCTCTGCACACCAGGGCGGGAGCTGCCGCTGCTCCTGCCAGCACTGGCAAGTCCCTCCAGTGCTTCTGCTGCCATTAATGGATGTGAATGTGTCACCAGCCCATTTGTCTTCATTTGGTGCCAGCCAGCAGCACGTGGGATGCAGCCAGAGCTGGGCACACAGCCCTGCTGCCCACCCTGGCACGAGGATCATCTGGTCCAACCCCCCTACAATAAGTAGGGACCTAGGGCAGGTTGTTCAGAGCTCCATCAATGTCTCCAGGGATGGGGCCTCCACCACCTCTCTGGGCAACCTGTTCCACTGATCAACCACCCTCAGATTAAAGAACTTTTTCCTAATGTCCAACCTAAATCTCCCCTTTTCTAGCTGAAAACCATCACCCCTCATCCTGTCACTACAAACCCTTGAGAACAGAAATTCTCCTGCCTTCTTATAGGCTCCTTTCAGGTATTGGAAGGTCACTATGGGAGCTGCCCATGGATTTGGGGCCATGACAAGGCTGGGATGCTTTGGGCTGACCCAGAGGCTCCAAAAGCTTCTCAGATCCACCCGTGGTCACCCGTTGTCCTCCCGAGGTGTCTGTGCCAAAGGCAGGGACCATGACACTGCCACCGTGTCCCACTGGATTCCAGGATGGAGCCTCTCCAGTGGAGCTGCTGGTGGGTAATTTGTGATTAAGGATTACTGTACCATCGGCTCCGGGCTGATTGCAGATGTTTTTAATTATATCGTATAAGATCGTATTATGTAATTGCATTTATCTGATTGAAGCCTTAATTGTAGGATTTCATAATGGTATGACTGGGTAAATACACCATTGCGTCTGTTGTCCCCCAATGAAAATTAGGTGCTTCATGTCTTTATTGCATTATCCTGGAGAGGAGTTTAAATGGGGAAGGAAGGAATTAAGAGGGAGAGGAGAAGGGAGAGATGAGTTTGTCCTCCTGGTCCTGGCGAGCGTGGTCCCCTCCCTGGCACGGGGACCTGCTGGGGCTCTGGGCTCTGCTCCCTGCCAACTGGAGCTGCTGGTGGGTGCCAGAGCATCACCCCGGGCTGGGCATCCCTGTTCATCAAGTAATTATTTCAGAACCATGAGGCAGACGTGGCTGATCTGCCCTTCACCTTCCTGCAGCCTCCTGGGCTTCCTACAGTGATTTTTTTTCACGATTGATGATGCAGTTCTGGTCTGGTTAATGGTGGCTGGTGCAATATGTTAAGGGTGGTTATAATTAAAGAGCAGGAGGCCAGGAGGTGTTGGGCTGTTGGATGGCAGGGTGGAAGCTTCATCTGGGCAGGATGGACCAACGGGATGAGGTTCAACAACTCCCTGCAAGGAGGTTGGAGCCAGGTGGGGTCGGGCTCTCCTCCCAAGGAACAAGAGGAAAGGGCTTCAAGGGAGGTTGAGGTTGGAGCTGAGGAACAATTTGTTGGTGGTCAGGGCTGTGAAGGGCTGTGCCAGGCTGGGCAGGGCAGGGGTGGAGTCCCCATCCCTGGAGGGGTTTCCGAGGTGTGGAGATGTGGTGCTGAGGGCCAGGGGTTAGTGGTGCCCTGGCAGGGATGGGAATGGTTGGACCCATTCCCCATCCCCAGGAGCATCCTCAAAGCTGGGGCTGGAGGACACCAGTGCTGGCGTAACTGGGAGCACCCCCCTGGTCCCAGTTCAGGCACCTGCTGCTGCCTTCCAGCTGCTTCTAAAATCACCATTTCTTTAAGGGGTGGCAAGCCACACTTATGCAAAATTAATATTCCCATTAATAACAGCATGCAGCAAAATAATTGGGAGCCTAACGAAGGGCTTGCGAGGGGCGAGGGGATGGGGGGGGCTCTGAGGTTGGCTCGGGGGTTCTTTTCCCAATTTGAGGGAGGGTCGGGGTTTCACTGGAGGGTTTCCCCCTCCCCATCCATAATCCTCAACATGTGGTTTGCACGGAGCCTCCTGGCTAATGGGTTTAGGATTAGGGGAATATGCACAAATCCCGCATCTCGCTGTCACTCTGCTCGGCACACTAAGGTGATTTCATTAGGATTTGGGTTTAGAGAAAAGTCTTCCTCTCCCTCCCTCTCTCTCTCTCTCTCTTTCTCTCTCCCCTTAATATTATTTTTATTCAATTACATCAGCAATTCATGAAACTTCAAAGGCGTTTTCATCGGCGCAACCCAAATGCTGCCGGATCGCGTTGAGAAGGGGGGGGGGAGAGAAAGAAAACATAAGCTGCTGCTTTAATGGAATTACTGAAAGGGGCTTTTTTAATTAAAAACAAAGGTTGGGGATGAGGTCTATCCATAATTTAGTGCTGCTGGATGTAATATCTGCCGGTGGTTTAATTTTAATAAATGTATGTATTATTCACGGTGTGATCTATATTTCCCAAGCCCGAGCTGTGCCTGCAGGTGGGGCTGCCAAGTTTTGTGCCAGGGGACTGGGCAAGGGGACAACTGGTGGGTGTGGGGCAGGGGATGGGGGTGAGGATGCTCCCAGTGACCCCCCTCAAGTGCTTTGCTGGGCGCTGGAGCCATCGCAGCCCTAACGAGTTAATTATCCAGCACCGGCGTGGGTGATAGAGCACGACTCCATCCCCTCTTTTTGACCATTTCCTCTTAATTAGCCTTTATTAATGAGATGTGACCTCGTCCAGCGTGCTGGCTCCTCATCACCATCTGCCATGAGGATGCTGGTCCCTCTCTGGGGTGGGACAGGGGTGTCCCCAAGGGCAGCTGGGGGGGGGATGGTGACACACAGGGCTCCATCTCCCTGCATCCCAGGGGATGCTCATGGGGAGGGGGGTGTCCCCATCCCTGTGCCACCTCCCCCACCCCCCCAGCCATCCCCTCTGCCAGCGGCGCGGGCTAATAAAAACAAATTAACTTGTATAAGCATTAATTTTGCAGCATCCATCCATCCTGGGCTCATTACGCGGAGGATCCCAGGAGCCGGGGGTCCGGGCACGTCCTAATGAGGCACATGCGGTAGTAAAAGTCCTTCTAATAGGATTTATTTAGTGTAATTGTGATTCGAGGCACAGTGCCACAGCCTGGCAGGGCTGGGGGGGGGAAGGGGCATCACCCTCCCCCTGCCAGGAGCCTGGAAAAGTGCCATGAATGAGGCAGGGGGAAAGATCTCAGGGAGATCCCACCAGAGCCAGGGGATGTCCCTACAGAGCCACCCCTTGTGCTGGCTCCAGAGCTTTCCCAGAGGATGGAGATCCCAGCAAAGCAAGAGCCTAAATGGGTTGGGTTTCCCCCCAAAAATCAAGGAGGGGTTGGGGATGGGGGAGCACAGAGGTAATGAGGTGCTGATTGACTTCTCTGCAATACTGGGGAGCAGCCGAGCCCCGTCAAGCCCCCCCAGCCCGGTGGAGGGGATTTTCCTGGAGCTGTAGCCCCCCCTCCATCTGCCCTGGATTCATCCTGTTGAGGGCAGGTCACCTGCGAGTTCATTAAGGCAGAGGTGAAAGGGGAGAAACACAATTCAAAGGAGATAATTAAAAACTCAGATTAGCAATTACGGGGTCACCCAGCACATTTTGGGGGTTTCCCACCAGACCCAGGCTGTGGGAGCTGCTTTCATGGAACCGTTTTGGTTGGAAGAGACCTTTAAGATCACAGAGTCCAACCATTCCCCAGGACACCACTAACCCACGTGGTTTGTTCCCCTCTCATTTTGCCCCATTATTATTTTGGTCCCTGGTTTATAGAATCATAGAATCATTTAGATTGGAAAGAACCTCCAGGGTCATCAAGTTCAACCTTTGTCCAGCATCTCCCTGACCCCCAGACCATGTCCCCAAGCTCCACATCTACTCGTTTGTTGAACCCCTCCAGGGATGGGGACTCCAGCACCTCCCTGGGCAGCTTGTTCCATCATTAATTTAGTCCCCTGTTTATGGGTCCATCATTAATTTGGTCCCCAGTTTATGGAGGGGGCTGGTGCTCCACAGCCCTGGCCCCGTGTCCTCCCCCTTTTCCCATCTCCTGCTTCCCGCTGGAGCGAGGAGAGTTCCCATCATTAGGAGCAGGCACCTCACGCCTTGATTTGTAGCTTCCTTTTGATGCAGCAAGAATTTATTCCTCAGGAATGCTCTTTCTGTAGCCATCAGGGGATTATTGATGGCACTGAACTCCTCGCTGCCCCCAGAATCACAGCCAGCCCCTGGTATGGTGCCCGTGGGATGGGGCAGGGGAACCAGGGGTGGGGTGGGGGCATCCTGCTTTGGGCACGGCCATGGAGCTGGGAAACTGCTGGGAACTGGCTGCTGGGGTTTGGGGAGAATATTAATGGGTCAGGATGGCTGGTGTGGAGACTGGTGGCAACGTGTTGGACCCAGCAGTGGTCAAATCTGGTGCTGGTTGGAAGAGACCTTCAAGATCAAGTCCAACCATTCCCCCATCCCTGCCAGGGCACCACTAACCCCTGGCCCTCAGCACCACATCTCCAGCCTTGGAAACCCCTCCAGGGATGGGGATTCCAGCCTGGCACAGCCCTTCACAGCCCTGGGCACCAACAAATTGTTCCTGAAGGGATTTGCCATCCCACAGCCACGTGCCAGCCCCGTGCCCCATGGATTGGGGCTGTGCCCGTGCCCGGTGGCATCACCATGTCCTCCAAAGCCCCGTGCCACCAAGGGGCCTTTTGTCTCCCCCGTGCCAAGCCCCTATCTCCTCTTCTCCTCCTATTTTCCCCCCTGCATTCCTCATTAAAGAAGACTCCAGCTTCCCCAGCCTGTCTCCTGGCTCGATATTGAAAAGGCTAAATGATATGCTGACACCTTAATTATACCCCATTGTCACAATGTAGCATGGAAGTGGTGTGAGTGATATGAGAAGAAAGGGCTGCAGCGTGCGTGGCAGCTCCTTTGATTCGTGGTGGCAGGTTGGGAATGACACAAATGGGGGCTTGTGCCAGTGTCACCCCCCCACGAGTGGCATCCACAGCCCCCCAGCACCATGCTGGCCCCGGGATGGGCAGATCTAGGGGATGGGGAGGGTGAGAGGTTGGTGATGCCACCATGGAGACCCTCCCAGGGTGAAGTGATGTGGCCAAGGACAAGTGGTGTGGGTGGCCCCAGCCCTCCCGGCCACCCCCAGCCTGGTGGCAGCTCCTGCCATCACCAAGGGGCTGGCAGGCGATGGTGGCAGTGGTGGCACATTCGTCCTGGCTGAAGATAACTCCCCTCCTCCTGCACATTTGGAGATGTTTAAGTATCTCCAGTGTCTAAGTATCTCCAGTGTTTAAGTATCTCCAGTGTTTAAGTATCTCGAGTGTTTAAGTATTTCCAATGTTTAAGTATCTCCAGTGTTTAAGTATCTCCAGTGTTTAAGTATCTCCAGTGTTTAAGTGTCACCACTGCCACAAGGTTGGTGGCTCCTCCTGGGCTTGGCTTTGCCTTCTCAGCAGCCAGATGTGTTGCCCCAGAGGGATTTGGGGTGCAGATGGGGTCTGGCCATGCCTTATGGGGGGGGTCCAACCTATGCAGACACCTGCACGGTGCCCTGTGTCCCAGCCCTGTGTCCCTGCCCTGTGTCAGCTCCAAGTCTCTGTCCCCACGTCCCAGCCCTGCAGACGTTGGTGGCTTAAGCTGGTCACAGCAAAGTGGGGACATACTGGCCCACGCCATGGGCACGCAGCCCTCCCAGGGCAGTGGGCACAGACTGGGGGAGCCTCAGGTGGGGACAGACGGAGCTGACCCCGCTTGGAAGGAGCCCGGAGCCGATTTACATGCAAATGTCCTTATTAATCAAGGGCAGGAGGAGGACTGAGCAGAAAACACCCAATACAAGGGCAGAGCGTTTTTTACACCGGATGCTTTTCAAAGTTGCTAATGAGGCATCAGCAGCTCTTTTCATGGCCAGATTATTTGCTGTCTGGGTTCTCCAGCGATCCCGTCTCCTCCCGGGGCCAGGGATGGGGCTCCCTCTGCTTCCAGTCTGGCCAGGAGCCTTGTCCCAGCGTGTCCCCAGCCACAGCCTGGCTGAATCCAGGAGAACCAGAGCGGGGACATGATGGTAGGGATGAGAACCACCAAGAGTCCCATGGGTAGCGACGTGACCGAGCCTGCAGAGCTTTGCTATAGGCTGTGAGGACATGATCCCATTCACTGTGTCCTCCCCAGGGTCACTGTCCCCACGCTGTGTCCCCAGCTGCCCTCCCCAGGCCTGTCCCCATCTTATAGGATGGCTTCATCTCCTCCCGCTGGCAGGAGGGCCCAGAAACCCTCCAGAAACGACCCAGAAAGGCATCATCTTCCTCTTCCCTGTGTCCCCAGCGTGGGGCATGGGGATGTGGGGCTGAGCCACCTCCACTCCCACTCCAGCCACCCTCTCCCAGGGCTCTTCCCCCTTCCCAGCAGCTCCCACCATGGTTATTCCTGCTCAGGGCTTTGTCTGCTGCCCTTAATCTGATTTCGTGCAGTTCAGCGCAGGAACAGCCGCTCACTGGGGAGAGGAGGGGGAGAGGCAGCCAGGGGGGGCTCCAGGGGGGCTCTCAGAGGCTCCCACACAGGAGCTGAGGAGGAGGAATGTCCGTGTCTGCTGCAGGAGGACCCCCAGGGATGTTCCCCCAATCTGGTTTGGTTTCTTGGTTTCCACTCTGTGAGGCAGAGGGGCTGGGAAACTGGGATGCAAACTGGTACCCACACATCTCTGTATTCCCCACCACCCACCCATGTCCTGCTGAGGGACCCTGACCAGCACATCCCCAGTAGGAGACCAGTAAGTGCCAGCCCGGGAAGGGAGGGGGGGATCTGCCAGCTCTGGAGGCAAGAAGGACCTTGGCATCTGGCACAGGGGGTGAAATGAGTCTCTCAATCTTTCTGACCTGGAGCTGCCACCCTGGGTAGTGGGATGTTCTGGGGGGCACCAAGGGCAGTGGGATGCTCAGAGGTATCCAGGGCAGTGGGATGCAGGGGAGCATGAAGGGCAGTGGGATGCTCAGAGGTACCCAAGGCAGTGGGATGCTCAGGGGTACCCAAGGTAGTGGGATGCTCAGTGGTACCCAGGGCAGTGGGATGCAGGGAAGCATGAAGGGCAGTGGGATGCTCAGAGGTACCCAAGGCAGGGGGATGCTCAGGGGTACCCAAGGTAGTGGGATGCTCAGTGGTACCCAGGGCAGTGGGATGCAGGGAAGCATGAAGGGCAGTGGGATGCTCAGAGGTACCCAAGGCAGTGGGATGCTCAGGGGTACCCAAGGTAGTGGGATGCTCAGTGGTACCCAGGGCAGTGGGATGCAGGGGAGCATGAAGGGCAGTGGGATGCTCAGGGGTACCCAAGACAGTGGGATGCTCGGGAGCACCGAGGGCACCTGAGGCTGGAGCACTCACTGGCAGTTGCAGGACAGGAGGGATGGCACCTGGTGGTGAAGATTTCATATCTAGAGCACTGGTCCTGCCTCACATCCCTCAGCAGCTCCTCTCCCTGCCCAGCCCTGCTGCAAGACAGAGCCAGAAGGAACAAAAAAAATACTAATAAAACACAAAAGTAGTCAAAATAAAATAGACTTGTTACAATGAACCCGACCTGAACAAACAAACACTGCCATGATTCAATTAATGAAGCAGTTAAGCATATAATATTGTTAAGCAAAGCAAAACAGCCTTTTGATGTGTTAATCATCCTTGTGCCTGGAAAAAATCACTGAAAGCAAAGAAATCTGGGCCCCCTCTTTGGGGGGGGGGTGTCTGTGACATAGGGGGGCAGCTGGTGGGGGTGGGAAGGAGCTGGTGGGGCTCCGTGTGCTGCTGCTCCCCTTTTTCATGTCGAACACGTCCCTGATTTTATTTCAATTTCATTTGAGCGAGGCAATTCCTGAGTAGCCCTGGGTCTGTGCTCGGGTTTTATACAAACTGTTCTCCCAGTGGGAAAGAACCAATATATTGGAGATCTCAGGCAAAACCCGTCCCTGGCTCCAGCCATGGAAGTAAAATAAAATAAAATAAAATAGAATAAAATAAAATAAAATAAACCAGGAGGCGTGTGGAGCAGCCACGGGTGAGGGCCCCGAGATTGGCTGTGAGCTGGAGCATCAAGGGGACATTTCAGCCTCTGGGAGTCCTTTGGGCAAGGACCAAGCTGGCAAATCCTGGGGGAATTCCCACCTATTCCTTCTCAATCCCAGTGGGAATCTCAGCCTTGAAGGTGGAGGAGAAAGCTGGTGAGATATGGGGGCTGCACGGGGGACAGGGACTATCCTTCTCCCCAGGGAAGGATGCTGTGGGCTCAGCCCCAGTAGCAGCCACCAGAGAAGTCACTGCTGGTCTTTGTGGCTGTTGAGGTTAGAAGGGCTGGTCCTCCTTATTTAGCTCCCCCAAAATGTGATTTATTTAGATTTATTTAGATTTACTTTGCCCCCCACAGTGGGATCTCAACCCCACCCACAGCAGCACCTATGGGGACAGCACCGGTACCTCCAGCCCCAACCCTGGAGGGGTCCTGGGGCCATCGGTACCCCCCGGGCACCCCCTGAGCAGAGGGTTTGCTGGTCCCCGGCACACACTGCTGCAGATAGTGCCATAAATCACAGTGACACCTCCTCGGGGCAGGCTGGGGACAATGACAGGGACCATCCATCTGCCTGTCACCTGCGCTGGGCTGCGGGACGGCACCGGGGGCTGGTGGTGGCATCCCTGGCAGCCCCTTGGCAGCGCCAGAGAGACCCTTGGGAGTGGGTTTTCCCTCTGGGAGAGATGAAGCAGCAGCACACCCAGCCAGTGTCACCCCATACTGGGGCCAGATCCCAAACTGGGAGGGCCAGGGCTGCTAGAGCAGCCAAACGAGGAGGGTGCCAGGCGCCGGGCTGGAAAAAAACCCTCCAAAGTCAACAGAAAGTTTATTCAGATCATCCCTGCCACAAATTGTCTGTGGAAATGACCTGGAAAGGGGGTTTGGAGCAATTCCTGGGTTAGCTGAAGGCCAAGCACAGGTTAGAGGGGCTCGGATGGATCCCATGGGAATGGTGGATCCCACCATGGGGGCTGCTCAGCCTTCCCCCCACCCTCCCCATGGCAGCAGTGGTTGAATAATTGATGTCATTTGAGTAAGGGCTGGGAGTGGTAGTGATGTGAAATGTGAAGATAAAAAGGCAGGGATCAGAAGCTGATGGGAAACTGTTGTTCTGTGTGCTTGGGGCCAGTTCCAGTGCCAGTGTTGGGGCCAGTGTTGGTGCCAGTGCTGGAGCTGGGCACTGATGAGCAGAGAGCAGAGGCAGGAATGAGATGCTCCATTTCCACCCAGCTCAGCAGAGCCAGCACTGAGAGAGGGGAATTATTTCAATGCAAAATCCTCATCCCAAATCACCCCCCGCAGGGCAGGGGAGAGGGGTTAAGTCATGTTTTGGGCACCCAATCTGCTCCCCACCAGCTGCCTTGGCCCTGCCACAGCCACATTTATCCTGCCAAGGGGGTCCTTGGCAGAGCTGTGCCAGCAGAGGGGTCCCCAGACCCCCCTTTCCAGCCCTAATGTGGGGGTCCAACGTGTCCCACCCCTCCGTGCCCTGGTTGGGCTTTGGCTCCAGTGCTGGTGATGCTGGACTGGTGACAATGATGCTGCTCCAGCTCCTGGTTCCACCTAATCCCCCGTGATAAATAACAGCACAAAAGACTTTCTGAAGTTCTCCACGCTGCGCTCGCCGAGCAGCCTCCAGGCACTGTTTGTGAAGAGAGGTTATTAAATTGATTTTTTTTTTCTTTTTTTTCTCCCCCCCTTTACATGCTCAATGAACATTAAAATTAAAGTTCTGCTCAGGCTCCCCCTGGGGCAAGGAGGGGCCGTGGTTCAGGAGGGGTGTGCCCAGCGCCAGCGTTGTGCCAAGGAGCTCTGCCGTGCTGGGAGGGTGATCCTGGCATCACCACAGGGTGTGGGATTGACCCTGGGGTGACTGGAGACGGGATCCTGGTCCCAAGTGCCAAGGGGGTCCCGGGATCAGTGAGCGCCCAGGAGAGGAGCTGGGAGCATCATGAGGTGGGGAAGGGGTTACAGGTGCTGTGGGGGGGCCAAGGTGGCTGGATCATGGCTCTGCTTCCAGCCCTGCCATCTGGTGCTGGGACACATCTGGACACTGCTCGGGGCACATCTGGATGCTGCTTGGGGCACATCTGGGGGCTGCTCAGGGTCTGCAGCATCACGAGGGAGATGAGGGGTGGCTGCAGGGAGATGCCAGCCCCTTCATCCCACCGGGGATGGGGTCTCGGGGTCAGGAAGACCCCCCCCCATGCCCTCCCCTTCCTCCTCCTCATCCCCATCACTTCTCCTCCAGCTCCAGCCCCAAGGACTCAAATCATTGCCTAATTTAGAAAAATGACGGGGAGACAGTTTTCCACTGACACAGTCACTACTGAAAATTTACTTCAAGGTTCATTGTTGGCAATGTCAAAAGTGATGAAAACCAATAAAAAGAACCAGCACAGCATGAATGTCTGGGTGACAGCACGCGGGGGGGGCCGCCCCAGCCCCCTCGCCGCAGCCTGAGCCTGTACAGATAAAAGGTAATTGAAATGTTAGTTCCATTAATATTTCAGCGTGCCCCATATCTGACAGCCGAGCTCCTCACGCTCCCAGCACTGTCTCTTTAGCTCCACGGCTGCTGGGGGAGGGGGTTTCCCACAGCCCCAGCCCAGCGAGGGGGTCGGGCAGGGCTGGGTGGCACAGGGGGTGTCCCCAGGCAGTGTGGGAAGGGGGGTCCTTGGTGATGCTCATCACCTCCTGTGGTGCAGCTGGGGTCAACCTTGGTCCTGTAAGAGCTTGGGGTCACCTCAGCACTGGTGGAGATGGGCAGAGTCACCCACCCCGTGGCAGATGCTGTGCACCGACGTGTCACCGTGCACTGGCACATCTCACACACGCACTGGCACATCACGTGGAATCACAGCATCCCAGCATGGGGGGGTTGGATGGGTCCTCTGGAATTCATCTGGTCAAACCACCCTGTTTCACCAGCTCACCCAGAGCAGGGGGACCAGGATGGTGTCCAGAGAAGGAGACTCCACAACCTCTCTGGGCAGCCTGGGCCAGGCTCCGACACCCTCACCCCAAACAACTTTCTCCTCCTGGGTTCCAGTTGGTGCCTGTTGCCCCTTGTCCTGTCCCTGGGCACCACTGACCAGAGTCTGGCCCCATCCTCTTGCCCCCCCACCCTTTAGCTCTTGATCAGCATTGATCAGACCCCCTCTGAGGCTTCTCTTCTCCATCTCCAGCACATCACACACGAGCACATCACACCCAGCACATCACACACACCCCAGCACATCACGTCACGCTCCGCGCCCGACGCCCCCCGCGTCTGACGGAGCTTTTCATCTCTCCCCGCGCCTGCCTCGCCTCGTCCTCATCTATATCAAAGCATCAGGCAAATTAAATTGTTTGCAAAGTACCGTCTGCGCGTCTGTTTTATTCCTGCTTTGGGAGAACACGACGCAGCCGAGGCGCCGCGGCTGGGCCATTTTGTTGAGTTTTTTCCCCGTAAACGCCTCTTCAAAGCGCCGCCGCCGGCCCCGCGCTCCCGTCAGCCGAGCATCAAAGGCAGCAGCTGATCCCCAGAGCACCCCTGGGAAGGGGCACGGAGAGGGGACCCCACTAGGGAATGATGGGGGGAGGTTTAGGGGGTTCCTTTTTGGGTTTTGGGAGCGTGCGAGCGAGGTGTCCGCTCGGGGAGACAGCACCGAGGGGCTGGGTGCAGGGGAAAAGGAGGATGATGATGTTCTGGGAGTCACAGGGTGTTGGCCAGCCCTGGTTTGGGCACCCAGAGGTGTCACCAGCTTCTGGGTTTGGCTCCTTGGGTTTGGAGACCCAACCATCACACCCTCCCCACACCCATCTGCCAGCACCCCCCAGGCTCTCACATCATAGAATCATAGAATTATAGAATCACAGAATCATAGAATTATAGAATCATAGAATTATAGAATTGCAGAATCATAGAATCGTCAGTGTTGGAAGGGACCTCAAAGATCATCCAGTTCCAACCCCCCTGCCATGGGCAGGGACACCTCCCACTAGAGCAGGTTACTCAGAGCCCCAGCCAGCCTGGCCACAGGAGCAAACAAACAAAACAAACTCTCGCCACCAAATTGCTTCCCATAAATCCTCCACTCCCTGCCGTGCTCCGGAAAAAAACCCCTTTTTTTCTCCTCCATCAGCTGGTGGTGGCTGAAAAGAGCCGTGTCCCAGAGCCCGGGCACGGAGCCGCCGGCCCCAGCAGGGACATTTGTCACCATCCCATGGAGCTGAGGTGGCAGCAGCAGGGAAAGGGTGGATGGCAAGTCACTTTTTATCGAATTTGAGCCTTTCCTCACTCTTCCCCTGCTGCTTTCCCGCCGCCTTCCTCACTTTTATGGCAAAAAATTGGATTTAACTTGATTTTTTGTGTCTGATAGGGATGGCGGATCGGATGCTGCCCAGCCCAGCAGCACCCAAGGTGCCCACAGGGTGATGGGTGATGCCCGAATCCACCACTGGCCACTGGTACCTCCCTGCTGGGGTCTGGGGAGATTATTTGTGTTAGCAAAAAAGCAGATTAAAAGCCAAGAGAGCAATTGGTTGCTGCTGAATTGCTAACGCGGGATCTGCTGCAGTTGTCTTGGTCCCGAGCCACGATAATTGTATTCTATGAAATATTTATTCATTTTCATTTCAATTTCATTTCCAACATGTATTTCCTATAAAATGATGTGGGGGAAAAAAAAAAAAAAAAAAAAAGGCCCTGGATGCATTTATCATCATCACAGGTTCCTTCCCAAAGCTTCCCCGAAGCGGCACCGCCGGGCAGGACCACACAGGCTGCCAGATTGGGGTTGTCCTAAAAACTCTAAATGGCATTTTTCATCCCACGGGTTGGGCAGGACCTGCTGGACCCCAGCTCCCAACCCTCCCCCCTGGCACCCCAGAATTGCACAGCACCTACTGAAGGTAAGTGCCTGTTACTCTGTGGCCAGGAAAATGCAGAGTGAAATATCCCTAAATGCAGAAAAATACCCCTATACACAGTAGAATACCCCTATACGCAGTAAAATATCCCTATATGCAGTAAAATATCCCTATACACAGTAAAATACCCCTATACAGAATAAAATATTCCTATGCACAAAAAAATACCCCTATACAGAACAAAATATTCCTATGCACAAAAAAATACCCCTATACACTGTAAAATAACCCTATACACAGTAGAATATCCCTGTAGGTGGTAAAATATCCCTATACGCAGTAAAATATCCCTAAATGCAGTAAAATACCCCTATATACAGTAATATAGTATATGTAATAATATAACAGTATACCCCTATGCAGAGTAAAACATCCCTATACGCAGTAAAATATCTCAATGAAGAGCAAAATACCCCTATGCAGAATAAAATACCCCTATACACACTAAACCACATCTCTAAACACTAAAATATCTCTATACACAACAAAATACCCCCATACAAATAAAATACCCCCTATGCACACTAAAATACCCCTATACAAACAAAATAACCCCTATACACACTAAAATACCCCCTATACACCCCAAAATACCCCTAAACCAAACAAAATACACCTAAACCCCCTGCAGATCCCAGGCTTGCTGCTGGGCTGCAGTGTCCAAGGGCATTCCAGACCCTATGCCCACCCTATGGCAGGGAGGGTGGCACCCCTAAATGGAAGGTGCTGACCATATAACCCCCATCACAACCTATCTAACCCCCTTCCCTCAGTTATTATTTCAGGCTGATCATATCCCCACCCGATAAACAGTTGATTACTTCTCCTCCCAGCCCCGTGCCCCATTTGCATACAATAAATATCGCCCTGGGAAGGGAGCAGGGGGGGAGCCGAGCCCCGGCTCATCCCTTATTTATGAGGAATAAACACCAGATCAAGTTTGCATAATCAACCCGGATTTAATTTGCCAGCTCCTCCACGCGGGTCCCGGGCTGTAATCAGGCTCCGAGCGGGCGTCTGACAATCAGGGGGGGAAATATCTTCATTAAGTGGTGGTTGGGCTCCACAGCCACCATGCCAGCCCTGAGGTGCCACAGCAGGACCAGGGAGCATCTCCCCCCACCTCACAGCTCCTGAGAAGTTCCCTTTATTGCCTCTAAAAGGGGTTTTTTTTTTACTTTACTATAATTTGTCGATCTCCGCTTCCTTCTGCATGCTAATATATGCAAAAAAACACTGTGGCTCCTATTAAAATGCCATGAAAAATCTAATGAAATTAATGTTGGCAACAAATATTACCTAATGGAAAAGCCTCCGGGAAATAAAAGGAAAAAAAAAAAAAGAAAAAGAGTGCAAATATATATTTGCACATATTTAAAGGCCTCTGTCAAGCAGTTTAGCTGCACAGTTTAGGTTTTATTAAAAAGGAGGGGGAGGAAGCACCCAGAGGTTCCCAAGCCCAACACGAGCAGAAGGGCTTCCATGAATTATGGTTTTCATTTCAATGAAAAATAATATAATTACTAATATAATTGAGCCCCTGTCAGCCCTGCTGGATGCGCAGGTAGAGGAGCCCTGGGCAGAGGTGGGAACTGAGCTGGGGAGGGGTGAGCTGGGCATGTCACGGCGTGTCTGGTCAGTGTGGTGCCCACCAAGCATCACACCTGGTGAGGATTGAGCCTGGGGAGCATCCCGACCACGGAGCATCTTGTCCAGCAAACAGCTCATCCCGTGAGCATCCCATCAACTACCTACTGCATCCAGGAGCATCATGTCCAGTGAACATCCCACCTGGAGAGCGTCCCATCTGATGAGCATCACGTCCAGAGAACATCCCATCTGGTGAGCATCCCATCCATCAGGCCTTGCATCTGGGCAGCATCCCATCCAGCGGGCATCACATCCAGGCACCAGTGAATCCAGGGAGCATCCCACCTGGAGAACATCCCATCCAGCAAGCAGCATGTCCAGTGAGCATCGCATCTGGTGAGCATCATATCTGGTGAGCATCATATCCAGTGAGTGTCGCATCTCGTGAGCACTAGATCCCTCAAAAACCCTGTGCTGGAGATTCAGGATGGGGCAGGAGCCAGAGCAGAGCCTCAAGTGACCCCTGACCTATCACCAGGACCATGAGCCACTCATGGGGAATTTCTGCCTCAGCTTGGCCCTGTGGCACAACCAACACTGTTGGGTGCTGGGTGCTGGTGTTGGGTGCTGGGTACCAGGTGCAGGATGCAGGATGCTGGGTGCTGGATGCAGGATGCTGGGTGCTGGGTGCTGGGTGCAGGGTGCAGGGTGCTGGGTGCCACGCTTCTCTCCCAGCCACCCCAACACGGCTGCTCTGCCACTCACCCAGCGGCCTCCCAAGGGAGGGGACCCCCAATTATACGTGTTTATTAACTGAGGTGTTAATGCTCTAAAGCCACCCGGCAGTGACAGCTTATTATGAGCTTATCTCTCACTGAAGGCTACTCCTTGTCTGCAATTACAACAGCGACTATTAATTCCTCTTTAGAGGAGCCCTGGCAGGTAATATCTGCCCCTAAATTTAAGATTTAAAAAAAAAAAGCCTAAATAATGCAAATATTCCCATTAATTATTTCACGTCTGAGTGGGTTTTTTTGCCAATTAGCAGCTGACGCAGCTCCAGGCTCAGCAGCACCTTCCAGGTGGCTTTGGAAGTCGTGTCCTTGGCAAAATCTTGGGGGTGAGCCCCATCCTGCCCCTTCCCAGCACCCAGTGAGGTCCAGGCAGGGGCTGTACTCAGGGTGGGTGATGGGGACCTGGAAAACACCAGCTTGGCTGATGGGTGGGAGTTGAGGGGGCTGGGTGATGCCCCCATCACCGCTGTCCCCACCATGGGACTGAGGGCATCACCTCCGCTGCTGGGACGGGGCAGGAGGGGACGGTCCCTGCAGCCCCTGCACCTCCCAGAGCTGCTCCAGCGGCTGCGGCGAGCGGCAGTAATAGATTTTATGATCCATAAAAGCCATCTTTAATGCTTAAGAGCTTGTATCTGTGGTGTAATGGCATTAAAAGGCTGCTGGCGGGCGGCCATCCCTCCTGCCAAGGCAGGGTCCTGCCTGCTGCAGTTTTCCCCACGTGTTGCCGGTTTCTCCACAAAACCAGCCCAAATATGCCAGGAGGAAAATCCACCAGGATGGGATTTTCCCCGCCCACGGCTGGGCTGGCCCAGGAGAAGGCAAGAGAGGGGGAATTTCAGTGCCCAAAGGAAAAGCTCGTGGGGAACAGGCCACGTTGGCATTTGTGCTAAGAAATCATCCAGAAAACAAAATATTTCGGGTCAAACCGGCTCATTGTGTTTGCTCTGAAATGGGGATATTTGAGATTTGCTGCTTTTTTTCTCAAGTTCAGCCTTTGCAAAAGTCTCTCCATAGATGTACGTGTGTATATATGTATTTTATAGAATCACAGAACCATTGTGGTTGGAAAGGGCCTCTAGGATCAGCAAGTCCAACCTTCATCCCAACATTTCCCTAACCACTAAACCATAGCCCCAAGTGCTACATCTACTCGTTTTTTAAACACCTCCAGGATGGTGACTCCACCACTTCCCTGGGCAGCCTGTTCCATATATAACATATATATTTTTTTACATATATATATATATTATATGTAAATATATATACACACACATATATATATGGAACAGGGCAGCCTGTAAAAATACGTACATATATATGTATATGTAAATATATATATATATATATATATATGTAAATGTATATATGTGTATATATGTGTAAATGTATATGTTATAAATGTATATATTATATCTATAAATATGAAGCTCTATTTTTATACTTATATAAAAAACAAAGTTTATTTTCAGCCATTGGCACGCCCAGAAAAAAAAGTGGCAGAAATTCACCTGAGAAGCATCTGGATGAAAACCTTTGAGCCCCAAGAGCCTCCCACCCCCAGACCCCCCCCCAGACCCCCAGAGTGGGGGGGTCACACCTCATTTTTAATCCCAGTGCCCCCGGCTTTGCCCATCTCTCTTCCCCCAGTCCAAAATAGCTCGGTTGGTACCCGCTCGGCTCTTCCAGAAAGGATTGTTCAATATTTCTCTGCGAGCTGTGGGATGTCTGATGTTAGTGAGCACATTAAACAGGGGGTATAAATTCATAATGAGAGCCCTGAAATGAATGGTGCTTATCATTTATGGATGGAATAATTAAAGATACTGTACTTGGAGGTTTTACACGGTCCCTGTAAATCGTCGGCTGTGGAAGCAGCGTCGGAACGGCTTCGACTGGGGAGGTTGGGGCAGCCCCTTGGTGTGCCCGGGGCTGTGGGACCCCCGAGGATGCCACCGAAGCAGTGCTGGGGGGATGTCCCTGATGCCACCTGTGGTCCCCTTTCCTGGATACTGCAGAGAGCGAGCTCAGGTTGTTGGGAATTTGGAGATTTCAGCTTTTTTTGGGTGGCTTTCCTGCCCTTGGACATCACTCACTCCCTGGGGCTGGGCACGGGGTACCATGAGCTGGAGGGTGATGCTCTACCCCACCATGGCACAGGGTACCACAAGCCAGAGAGTGATGCTCTACCCCAGCATCTCAGAGGTTTTTTGGGGGGATTCCTTGCAGGTACCCCCCTGGGTCTATGCACAACCCATTCCCTGGCTCATGGGGCTGCAGGGAGGTCTGACCATGGGGTGGTGGGTGCAGGGGGGCACCCAAGGACCCCTGGGACCCCCGCAAGACCCATATTTTGAATGATTTGAGCTGGAATAAAAGGGAGGAGGGGGTGCTGGCAGAGGTGCCTCTGCACCCTAGGGTGTCCCAGGAGGGCGTGCAGAGCCACCTCTCCCAGCCCTCCATCCTATTTTAACTCCCATCATCTAAAATACTGTCGCTATGGCAACGGCTGCAGGTGAGACTCATTACAGTTAATCCTCTAATTACTAACTACCTCTTCAATCAGTTGTAATTACTTTGGGGACACAGTTAACCTCTCATTAGGAACGCATGGCCACGTTTTCACCAAAAGCACAAACAGTGACATGCCTGGTAATTTAGCCCCGCCGCACTCAAGGCCACTCTCCCCGTCTCCTCCGCCGGCACAATCTCATCCCTGTCATTAACCAGGGATGGTTGTCATGACAATTAATCAGTCAATCCCTCATCAGCAACTTTTGCCAAATGTCACCCTGCTCTTGATCAAATGAGAAGGGAAAAAATTCAATGAATCAATTCAGCACCCTGGCATTTGTGCCTATATGTGGGGGGGTGTTTTTTAGGGGGGTATGTTGGAGATCACCCAGCAGCCTGGATGTCCACTCTCTGTCCCAGGTCTGAGGGGCACCCGGTGCCCTCCAAGGTGCCCACAAGGCTGGGGGTCACTCTTGGGGCTCCCTGACTGGACAGTCCAGCCCCTGGGGTTATCAGACCATTATCAGCCTCAGGCCATCACTGTGAATTCTGTTTGCCCACATGTGTGTGACCACCCAGATGTGTCCTCCCCAGATGTGCCATCCCCAGATGTGCCATCCCCAGATGTGCAGCAGCGGTGGCTCATCCAGCCAGGTCACATCTGGTGACCTCCAGAGCAGAGCACCCTCTCCTCTGCCGTGCCCCAGTTTTGCAAACAATCCTCTCTCCCATCTTTTTTCCTTTGAAACCTGTAATTAGCTGGAGACATTTGCCGCATGCAAATCCCAACCCTTAATTGCTGATAACCTTGAGCAGAGCTGGGGCTCCCCACAGCGTGGCCCCAGCCCCAGCCCCCTGGCAGAGCTGGACCCCTCCCTGCAGCCCCTATATCCTGAGTCTGACACTTGCATGGGGGAACTGTGGGGGTCTTGGTCCCACAAAAAAGATGTTGGGGTCTCAGCACTGTCAGCCAGTGATGGGCTCTGCAGCATCCCCCAGGAGAGGTTCTGGAGACCTACGGTGAGGTATGAACCCCTCAAAACATCCTGCCCTGATATTCGGGGCTTCTTTTAGAATTCTGGGGGCTGAATTCTGCCCCAGCACCCCAGGGCACCCCGAGGCTCATCCCAGGGGGATGTGGACCACGGTGGAGTCTTTAGTGGGGATGCCCCAGCGATCTGCAGGGCCCTGTGATGGGAGGCTGGGCAGGGCTGGACCCGTCCCCACGGCTGGGAAAGGGGAAGTTTCTCTGCGACTCAATTATAGGAGATTGTAAAATCGCATTAGGAAAGTTGGCATTTCAAGCTTGATGCGTTTGGACAGAGCGTCTCTGCCCGGCTCGGGGAGATCGATTACCCGTCAGAGGGGCTGGGGAGGCTGGGGAGGCTGGGGCACACCGAGCACACCACGCACACCCTGAACGCTGTGTCCCAGCAGCATCCCCAGGACCCCCCATGGGACCCCCGCATGGGGCAGGAGCTGGGACCAGGGCTGGGGGCTCCACCTCCAGCATCCCCTGCTCAGGGCAGGGAGGAGAGTCCATGCCAAGGTAGGTGGGTGCCCATGGGTACACCCAGGCTGGAGATTGGGGGGTTGGGGGTCCTGTGGGGCCGTTCCCATCCCTCCGTGGTGGTGAGCAGCACAGCTCAGCACTTTTTTATTTAATAGCTGACTGTGAGTTCTGTTTGCCCACACGTGTCTGGCTCTGCTTGTGCTCCCACCCAGGAACCCCCTGGCACCAGCACTGGCACCAGTTGTTATATTGAGGTGTCCTCCAAGGGACCCTCTGATGGGTTAAATTCCCCCTGGGAGCAGGGAGAGCACCAAGACCCCCCCCCACAGCTCCATCCCCATCCAGGCATCCCCCTCCCCTCCTCCGCTGCCCAGGGAGCCCCTGATTAATTCCCCCAACCTGCAGAGTGAGATGGGTGATAATCCCAGCGAACACTAATTGGCGACCTGCATCCTGACAAATGGGTTTGCTTGGTGGGGTTGTGTTAACACAGCACGCCTGGTCAGCCCTGTGCCCACCCCGTGCCCACCCTGCCAGGTCCTGGAGCCATGGGGATGGATGTGCCAGCTCCTGGGGTGAGCAGAGAGCACCCAAAGCCCCACGATGTCGCCCCAGTTGGGCTCAGGGGCTGCTGTCCTCAAGTCTCCAACCATGAAGGAAGGAGTCTGGCTCCAGGGATGCTCCAGGGATGCTCCAAGGGGTGTCAGCACCATCACGATGCTCCTGGACCTGGTTTACACCAGGAGAGACCTGGAGGGAGCCAGGATGGTGCAACCAGGCTCAACCTCAGCGCCTGAGAGTAGGATGAGTGGGGACAGTCCCAGAAAGGATGGGGACACTCATTGGGACAGACGGTGGCTGGGATCCAGGACCTCTCCCGTGCCCTGGGTGACACCCCCTGGGCTGACAGCAAATCTCTGCAGACTTGAGCTCACCCTCCCACCTCCCCAGCAGGCAGAAGAAGCCTGGGGAGATGTGGTCCCATCTCCCAGTGAATGGTGGAGCATCACTGACCTCCTGAGCCCCTCCATCATGGGGCTGGGGTTCCTGCCCTCCTGCAAATGATGGAATGATGGGAGATGGACACCCCCAGCCCCAGGTGGTTTTTGGGGCAGAGGGAAACGGTGGGATCAGAGCAGGGATGAAACCAAACAGGAGGCACAGGACCACACTGGGGGCACAGACGGCCAGCGTGGTCCATGGAGGGGGCTGATGTGGGGTCAGCGGGGACGGAAACCCATCACCCCAGCTCAGCCCAGCTCTGGTCCTGACTTGTTGCTGCCGAGCTGGCGGGGCAGGAGCTGGGCAGGAGCCCGGGGCTGGGCGGCTGCCGCTCGCTCCCCTCCGCTCTTTCTGGCGCTGCATCTTTAATAGCTTTACAGAGCCCATTTAATGTGCTCCGAGACATGAAGTGCTGTCTAATCAGCACATTTAGGAGAATTGCCCACATCCTGGTCTCGCTGCCATAAAACAGTGCCCACAGAAGCATCTGTAATTAATGCTGCTTTTTTTTTTCCTCCCTCTCTCTCTCTCTCCCACTGAATCAATTTATAAAGCGTGGACTTCCTCTGAGCTGGAGCTTTTAGGCTGTTTTACTCCAGCATCCGAGGTGACTAGGCAGCGCTCGTCAATTAAGCAGCTGCATATAATGGATGCTTCAGAGGAAAAAACACACTCTGATTCCCAGAAATGATCAATGTGCATTTTTCCTCACAAAAAACACAGGCTCACCCGGCCCCGCTGGGCTCTGCTCACCCTCCCCAGGGCTGAGCGAGGCCACCAAAAAGAAAAAAGGAGGGGGGGGGAGTTGGAAAAGAGCTTTTTTTCTCCTGCCTTTGGAAGGGAAGAAGTTTAATTTCTTTCTTTAATTAGGGACGTGGCTAATTATTGCCCCTCCGCATGGGTAGGGCCCTGCCTGCTGTCACCTGGAGTGGGTGCGAGGTCCTTGGGGATGGTGGTGACCCCAAACTGGGGGTCTTGTGATGGGAGGAGTGGGTTGGTGCGGCCAGAAAGGGTGGGAGGGAGTGTGTCAGTCCCCCCTGGGGGGGTTCTGTGCAGCGCAGCCCCCAGCCCCCCAGCCAGGGCTCTCTGGGAAAGTTTGCAGGTTTTATTGCATAAGCCGGAGGTGGCTCCTACTTGGGAAGAAGGAAATAAAAAGGGAGACAAAGAGGGGCTGGGGAAGGGGGTGTGGGCTGGCAGGGAAGGGCCAGCTAACCCCCCCTGCACCCCCTGCTTGGGTTTGGGAGACTTCAAAGCCTCCCAGCACACAAAGGCTGCCTCCGCTCTGTCGCCGTGTGGATCAAAGCCCCTCGGAAAGCTCGGTGATGCGCGATGCTCCCAGACCCCCAGCTCCCCCCTCCCAGCTCCCAGTGATCCCCAGCGCCTTCCAGCATTGCCATCCCCTCCCTGTTCCCACTGCCATGGGATGTAACGGGAGCTGAGCCCTCCTGTGCCACATCCCAAGCACCATCCTGCTGCGGGTGTCCCCATGTGCCCCCAGCATCCTCCCTGCATCCAGCGCTGGCTTTAGTTCATTCACCCCAAAGATGGGGACAGCCCAAAGCAGGACATCCTAAATGCTCATCGTGTCCACCAGCACATGGGGACATGGCCAAAGTGTCCCCAGTCCTCTCCTCACAGCACCTTCTACCTCCCCAGCAATGATCTGCCCTTTCCAAGGAGGCAGGGCTGGGATGCTCCAGTGGTAGGGAGCTGGTGAGTGGGCTGGTGCCAGTGTTGGGGGGCTCAGGGATGGGAAACCAGCTTGTGGGGGTGATGTGGGGTCAGGAGCAGTTTACCCTAAGCAAGGGCACCATCAGCACCCAGCACTGAGCCACTCTGCCCGCTCCCACCCCCAGGCTGAGGCTACCCTGCTCCAAAACAGAACACGGATAATGCTGTTTAAATTGATTTTAAGCAAGGCCTAATTGGGACCATACACCTGGGCATTGTGCTAGTTTCCAAGCAATAATTGGCCTCATAAAGTAGAGGGGGTGGTGTGGATGGGCTGCGGTGAGCAGGATGCTGGGAGAGGGATGCTGGCAGTGGGATGCTGGCAGTGGGATGCTGGCAGTGGGATGCCAGGAGCAGGTTGCTGCCAGAGGTGGGGTGGTCCTGCCAATCCCCAGCGCCCAGCTGGGAGCCCCGCCAGGCTCTTGGCTCCACCAAGCTCACATCAAGCTGTCCTGGGACAAGCCAGGAGTGCTGTGGCTTCTCCAGGAGGGCTCTGAGGGCAGGGAGCCCAGCTCAGGGGCACACGGTGCCCGATTTGCACGGTCTCGGCGTCACACAAAGGCGGAGTGGTGCTGCTGGTGATGGATGGGCTGGTTTGGGCATCAAGACCCAGATTCCTCCTCGCTGTGGCTCACACGGTGGGGATGGCCCCCCAGGAGGGGCTGGGGACACCCCATGTTGAGGACACGGGCAGATTTTGGTGCCAGGGAGCAGGATGGCAGAGCCACGGCACCGCCGGCCGAGACATCTGATTTCCCTTTCCCCCTGCAACGTTCTGGCCAGTGGCCATAATGAGGCTTTTTATTTCTCTCCTGCAAAAATATCCATTTCAATCGTTATTGCTGTGGCTCCCCAGGGCTTTCCAGCCTTGTGCCTGCCTTGTCCTGCTGAGACCCTGAGTGGGGCCGGGCTGCATCCCACGGGGATGGGACAAGGGGGTTGGTGCCAGGGCGCAGCGGTGCCATCCCACATCCCGCTGGTGAGCCCACCCCAAAGCAGGGACAAAACTCCAGTGGTCCAAACTGGAGCATCTTTGGGAACTCAAGCCCATGCAGCCCAGGGACAGAGCCGTGTGTACCCTCTATATGTCTCCACTAATCCTCCCTGGGTGCTGTGGGTCATCGAGAAGGGTCCCCTCCATTCTTGGGGGGGAAAAGGGGGGTCCTGCCCATCATTGTGCCAGCTCAGTGCTCGATGCTGCCTTCCTGGAGGTCACAGCTCAGCCGCTATGCTCCCAAAGCCTGGATGTGTTTGTCTGTGACATTTTGCTGAAAATTAATATGCAGAGTTGGGGGGATCCTTCCCCCTCCCCTCCGTGTGGGAGCTGCTTGAGTGAGGGGAACATAAACCGGAGCCGAGCGCGGCTGCCACAGGAGCGGCGCGGGAGATGATGCTCTTATCAGAGCAGCGACACCGACAACCGGGCTCTATACATTTTTAATACATCACTGCAAATTCTTCACTGTCAAGAGCATTGAAGCAGGTGCTTCACTAGCTGAAAGGCTGAGGGGCTCTGCTGGCTCTCCCACCGCTGCCCATGGGGTGCACGGGGCTCTGGTTCCACTATATGGCATCGATTGGGGTCACCGGGCACTGCTCGGGGTCATCGGGCATTGCTCGGTGCCACCAGGCATTGCTTGGGGCCACTGGGCACTGCTCGGGGCCACGGGCACCAGCTCATCCCACCACCATGGGCTCAGGAGTCCTTCACCTTCCTCTTCCTCGTGGTCGGTGCCGAGCAGGGAGCAGCCCAGGGGAGAGGGGGAACTTGCTGAAACAAGCAAATTGCGATGATTCCCCTTTTCCAAATGTCAGCAGATTTGGAGGGGAGAGAAGCAAAGGAGTTAAAGGTGAAGATCTCCTGGGAACCGTTCTGGTTTCAATCCCAGAGCCCCCGGACACGTGTTCCCCCCGGGGCTGACCCCTTGGCAGAGACCCCCCAGTAATCCAGGCTGGCAGCACCACTCTGTAAATGCAATTAAGCATCATAATCAAGTCGTTTAGGGGAGGAGGAAACTAGTTGCAGTGCAACGGAAGGAAAATAACTGTACAGGAGGGAGGTAACACCACATGCAAGGGCTGGGGCAGGAGCAAAGCCAGGAGCAGCATCATGATCAGCCCTGGTCCCTCATGGAGCCAAAAGGTTCTGGGCAAGGAGCTGGTGGACTGTGGGGACCCCCTCGGACCTCCCTTGGCTGTGCCCCCACCCAGCCTGGCCACACTGCTGAGAGCTCCAGCACAAAGAGGCTGCAGAACGGCCTGTGCAGGATATGAAACATCCCCAGGTGAGATAAAACCAAATCACCCGTCACTCAGCCCCGTATCTCCCGTGGCATCAGAGCCTCGTGACTAATAGGGCTGGAAAATGCACGTCGGGCTGGAATCTGCTCTGCCTTCTGCTCCCAGCCCTGCTCACAAGGGATGGTGCCCAAGCTTCTGAGCAAGGCTGGATTTATCACAAAACACAAATGGGGAGGAAAGAAATTGGGCACGGGATCTGCACCAAGGCTGGTGGGGGAGTGAGAGTGAGGACAGCAGAGAGCGAGGACACGGTGACCCCGGGATGCTCCCCATGATGCTGGTGCAGGGTCACGCCAGGGCATCCTCAGGGATGCTGCTCCATCGTGCCCTGGCCCTGGGTGTTTCTTGCACCCCCCCAGTGTGGGTGCCGTGATGTCCCCTCAGTGCTTTAGGGGGGTGGGAAGGATGAAGGGAGCCTGACTCTGCTCCTTGTCTCAGAGCTGAGAAGACCCTGGGGGAGTCTCAGGAGCAATGATCCATCATGTGCCAGTGACCCGGACGGGGATATTTTTAAGCAGGGAATAAAAATAGACTGGGGCTGACAGCGAGCACTCGCTCCCGGCGTGGCTGTCAAGGGGGCTGGGGGCTGTGCTGGGGGGGACAGGGTGCCCCCAGCCCCTCACTCCCTGCCCAGCCCACCCCAGACCCTGCACGGTCATTCCCCCACCATGGATGGTGGGTCCTGGCTCACTCTTAGGGTGGCTCCACCTGCACCCTGGGGACCATCACCCTGCCCAGGCAAACCCCTTCCTCCCAGAACCTGCCAGCAGCGGGTTGTTTGTGCTGATGCCCCCATAAAAAAGGCACAGCCTGATGTCTGGCTGCCCGGGAGATAATGCAGGCAGCCCTGGCCCCGGGACCCGGCTGGAACGGAGATTTGTTTCAGCTGAATAACTTGCTGAATCTATAAATAAACTGGAAGGGAGGTGGGGGGGAGAAGCTACCAGAGAGCACAGGAGCTTCTGCCTTCCTGACCCTGCAGCCCCCAAATGCTGCCCAGCCCCGTCACCCATGCCAGGGTCACCCAAGTGGATGCTCCTGGGTCACGGCTCTTTGCCCAAATGGAAGTTTTCTCTGCCTGGACCATCCTCCTGCCCTCTGTGCCCCCCAGCTCCAGCTCTCCCCAGCTGGCCCCAGCACTCGGTGCTTTTGGCCCCAGGAACACTGGCAAGGGGCCATATGGGACCAGTTCCTCACCTTGGGCTTCCCAGTGGGTAAACTGCTCTCACACTGGTGAGATTTGGGACCCAGGAGTGAGCCCATGGGCTGGTACGGGGTGAGGGGCAGCAGATCCTCCGTGTCACAGCAGGAGCCTGGAAAGACCCCCCACTCCTGCCTTCCTCTGTCCCTCCTCCTCCTCCTCCTCCCTCCGCTTCACGCCTGGCTGCCCGTGGCCGCCTCTGCGCTCCCCGCTCTCCATTTGCTTTCCCAACAGATGTTGGTGTCTCTCCTCTAACGAGCGTTTTAACGCCGGAATCTCTCTCACCCCTTTGACTGGGAAGCAAAAAGCTTGACATCTCCCATCAGCATCAAAGTCACTCGCCCAAGCACCCCTCACCCCCCCGCACACGCTGCCGGAGCTGCTGTGACACGGTGCCAGCATCACCACCATGGTGCCAGTATCACCACCATGGTGCCAGCATCACCACCACAGTGCCAGCACCACCACCACAGTGCCAGCACCATCATCATGGTGCCAGCACCACCACCATGTTGTCAGCATCACCACCATGGTGCCAGTATCACCACCATGGTGCCAGTATCACCACCATGGTGCCAGTATCACCATCACAGCACCAGCATCACCACCATGATGCTGGTGTCACCACCACGTTGCCAGCATCATCACCACGCTGCCAGTACCACCACCATGGTGCTCAATGTCCTCATGTTCCCCACTTCTCCTGTCCCCCATGGGGACCCGCATTCAGAAATGGGTGGGAGCTGGGGAAAGCCTCCTGGGATTTGCCATGGAATGGAGACCAGGGTCATTAGCCAAAAAACAGCCATGGGAAGCACCAACACCTTCGTTAGCACCTCAGCCCGGCGGGTGGGCACCCCCTCAGCCCCTCACCATGCCAGGCTGTGCCCTGCTGCTATTAATGACAGGCAGGAGCTGTCGGGAGGCGGTGAAGGTGCCATCTCCCTCCCCCGTGTCCTTCAGCATCTTTGTGTCCCCGTCACCGAGGCAGGAGCGGGGCAGGAGGCAGCGATCCCGAATATTGACGGCGGCCCCGATCAATGCTATCTCCTTTTTCCATGCCTATGAGCTCATTGATTTTTTTCTCTTTTTTTGTTGTTGTGGTTGTTACCTCTCTGTTTATGTAATGCCTGAACTTTGCACAACTGAACCGTTTAATGTGCAGCAAAGAGCCCTGTTGCCATGAAAACGGACCTGCAAATGACAGCACGAATGCGGCGATATCCCCGTTTTATTGGGCCACACCGAATGTATTTTAACCTTGATAAGTCAATAACTTTGGGTACAAAAGGAACGGGAGCAGCTACGGCTTTCAGAGCCTTGAATGCGTTTAAAGAGGAGAGTAATGGCCCGGTTTTAATCCCCTGGAAATCTTCCTTGTTCCGAGGGCCAGGTCTTTCCAGAGCAGACTGACATTTTGGTCAAAGAATTACAGCGGGCGGGTGTTTGTCAGGATGAGAGATGAGGACGCTCAGAGCCCCCGGATTGCTACAGCCGGGCAAAAATAATGATATTAAATTATAGGGACACCATCATCTTAAAGATCAGCCCTGCTGATCCCACCGGAGCAGGCTGCTCAGAAGGGTTGTGGAGCCTCCTTCTCTGGAGGCTTTTAAAACCCATCTGGATGTGTTCTTGGGTGACCTGCTCTAGGTGGTCCTGCTCTGGCAGGGGGGTTGGACTGGATGATCTTCCAACCTTTAACATTCTGTGATTTGCTGATGTGGAAAACTTCAGGTGAGCTCCACAGGGAGGGTCCTGCCTGATCCAGACAATGCATTATTTATTTGTGCTGAGCAGATTGACTTCTAAACATCTTTGCAGCCAGGGCCACCCATGTCCTTCCCAATCCAACCCCTCCAGCCCAAGAAGTGGAGCTGGCCCCACTTTGCAGAGCTCATTCACGAGCAGATTAAGGCTCTTCTTGTGTTCCCAACGTCACCCGGTGAAATTTATGTTCTGGCAAAGCCTTCACGGGTTCCCTGAATCACAAAAGTGGTAAAGTCTTTAAAAAAAAATAAAATAAAAGGATGGAAATGGGGAGGTCAGAACAACTTAATAGTATCTTCTTGAAGGCAGCTCCGAAACACCCCCCTTTTGAACTCGGCTGTTTCAAGATGTTTCTCTTCCCCAGCAAAAAAAAAACCCCTCCTGTCGCCCTTTCAAGTCCTTGCAGGTGGTTCAAACATTTCCCGAGAAGAATGAAGGCTCCTTTTTTTCCTTTTTTACAGAATAAAAAGCCATCTTTCTTCCCAGCTCCCTAATAGCTTTGATTAAATTATCTCTGAGAAATCGAAGCTCCGTTCGCAAATCTATAATGGTTTTATTCTTATCTCTGGCCTATTTTGCAGCCCCGGGAGTGGGTAAATAAGCTGGGGAGAAGGTACAAAGAGGCACAAAGACCTGCCAAAGAGATGAGCTCAAAATGTGTAGAACTGAGAAGAAATGAGCAGCCTGAACGGCCCCGATTCGAGGGGGGATTTGCTCCAAATCAGGTATTTTGTGTGTTATATTTAGACGGAGGAATCGCTCTCCTAAAACATGTCTAGCTGTTATTTTAATTTCTCAACCTTCAGCCTTGGCTGGGTCAGGAGTGGTGGCTGGAGCATCTTCATGTGTTCTCCTGAAATAGCTGTTGGGGTTCACCAAGGTTCTGCCAGGGCTGGAGGAGCTGGAAGAAGACAAACTGCCCCAAAATTCCTCAAAGGCAGGAGATGGTGGGAAGACTCCAGAGGTACCTACTGGGCTGCTCCAGGGGTGCTTGGCTGCAGGGAGCTGTGTGTATGTGGTGGCTCCGCAGCATCATTATGGGCCAGAGTTAACGGGCTGCTCCTCAAAGATGATCACCGTGTCATGGCCTGTGGCTGGATTTGGGAGAGGAATGGAGGACTTGTGCTGGTGGCAACAGATCTGACTACACAACCCATGGAGGCTCATTGGTGGCCATAGCCATCGCCATGGTGGCCACCAGAGCCATCATCATAGTGATCACCAACCCATGGTGACTTGGTGGTGGCTATAGCCATTGCTCGTCAGTGGCCATAATGACCACCATGGTGGCCACCAACCTACAGAGACTCAGTGGTGGCCATGGCCATCACCACGGTGGTCAGCAACCTAGAGACTCAGCAGTGGCCATGGCTATCACCATGGTGGTCACCATAGTCATTGCCATGGTGATTGTCAACCCATGGGGGCTCAGTGGTGGCCATGGCCATCACCACGGTGGTCAGCAACCTAGAGACTCAGCAGTGGCCATGGCTATCACCATGGTGGTCACCATAGTCATTGCCATGGTGATTGTCAACCCATGGGGGCTCAGTGGTGGCCATGGCCATCATCATGGTGGTCATCATAGTCATTACCATGGTGATCATCAACCCACAGGGGCTCAGTGGTGTCTACAGCCATTGTTCAGTGGTGTCTATAACCATCACCACGGTGGTCAGCAACCTAGAGACTCAGCAGTGGCCATGGCTATCACCATGGTGGTCACCATAGTCATTGCCATGGTGATTGTCAACCCATGGGGGCTCAGTGGTGGCCATGGCCATCACCACGGTGGTCATCATAGTCATTGCTATGGTGGTCACCAGACCTTGGAGGCTC
>VYZX01025941.1:187500-220142 GCA_013401335.1 Brachypteracias leptosomus
GAAGGAGGGAGGCGGCGGAGAAGCCCCCGAGCCCCGCAGGGCCACCGGAGCCGGTGGTGGCAGAGCCCGGACCCCCGCCATGGACCCCGCGCTGGTGTGGATACCGGTCACAAAGGAGAGAGGAGGAGGAGGAGGAACCACCCTGCGATGGTTGATTTACCAGCCCAGCTCCCGGGGCTGCCTCTCGCCGTGTCACGGATCTGCCTGCGGGCACCGGAGCCAGCCAGCCCCGCTGCATCCCCGGGGCATCTTCCCGACCACCGGCGCTGGGAATACGCTTCACCGGGGACGAGGCGCCGTGGTCCCCGAGAGCGGCATGGCCGAGGCCGCCACCAGCGAGGACGTGGCTGTGCCAGCTCTCCGGCTCGGTCCCCCGGCACAAGACGAGGTGTTGGCGGTGCCAGCGGCGGTGGCTCATCCCCAACATCCCAACCCAGCTCTGGGCAGAGCCGTGACATCGTGGGAATGCGATGGCTGGAGAGGCAGGGCCTGGAGGCGGCGAGCCGGCGGCAGCTCCTCGGTACCGGGGACACCGGGCACACCGCGGTACCGGCTCTGCCGCTGGCTTCTCGGGGGGCAAAGTTTGACAGCTGTGGTTGGTGTTTTCCAAAGGATGGATTCGGTTGGCATCAGGCAGCGGTGGTTTGCCTGGCTCTGGTTGTCGGGACACACGTCTCTAGGGAGTTTTATTTAATATATATATATATATATAGTGCATCTTCCTGCAAGCGATGGTGTCGTTGAGAGGCTGTGATGTGCTCGGGGCATGTGGCCGTGGGGCTCTGCGGGCAGGGGACACAGCCACATGTCCCCTCTCTCTGTAAGGAGTGTCCCACATCGTGCTCGGGATGATTTGGTGGGATTTGGCAGTTTTATACCTTCCCGTGCCCCCGTTCTGGGGTTCCAGCGCCCGGCGTGCAGGGGATGTGCCGCTGCAGTGGGACCCTGGCTGGCAAAGCCTTTGCATGTGGGCACTGGTGCCAAGGAGTGAGGTGGGAAACATCCCTGGCAGAGGGTACCCGGTGTCCTGGCTCTTCAGGGGGGACTATTCTAGTTTAGGATCTGTAAAACTTTCAGGAGTGGGTTTTTGGGTGCCGTGAGGGGTGAGCCGCGGTGTGAGCCATGTGCCATCGGGTCCGGCTGCCTCGAAGCTGTAGCAGGATAAGGAACCTCTCACCATGATGCCTTCTTCTGACCTTGTGTGTGGAGCAGAGGAAGGGGAAGCTGGAGCCTGGTGGTTTTTCCCAGCTTTAAGAATGTTTTTCCTGCCAGCTGAGCGGGTCGGTACTGGTGGGGCACGTTCTCTGTGCCCGAGCGGTGGTGGCTGCGAGACGGGCCCCGTTTCAGCTGGCTATCATTAAAAATTGAAGTATCTCGGTGTGAATATTTATCCCCAGGCTGGAGCAGAGGAGCCTATGGTGGAGGGAGAAGGTCTGGCTGCCGGGCCATGCTCCGGGGGACAGAGACCCTCCGGGGAGGCCACGTCACCTCGTTTTTTAAGCCCATCTGGTTTATTTGAGCCTGAAACACGCGGCCATCCCCGAGCGGCCCGTTCCCTCCTGGTGCTGGTTTGTGCTGGGAAGGGCTCTGGCTCCCCACGCCAAGGGTCTCCCCGGTCCCACGACCCCATGGTGGTGGTCCACGCCGAGCAGGGCTCTCCGTGCCCGCCGCCGTCCCCGGGCTGCCCCTGCGCTCCCCGCCGTGCGTGCCAGATTAGTGCCGCCTGCCTGCATCCCTGCCAGGCGGCACAGGGAATTTTTGCCCGGAGCGGGTTTCTTGCGTGGCATGAACTTATGTGGGCAAATCTGTGGTGAAACCTGGCAGCCCTGCTCTCCTCTCCAGCCTCATCCTGGCCCACCTGCGGCACACGGAGCTATGGCCTCGTTGGTGTTTGGTGGGAGCCACCCCATCCATGCCTGTTGGGGTGCCACGGGCAGGGATGTGGGGCTCACCCCTTAGCATAGTGGGGTCAGTGATGGGATCCTTCTGGAGACAGAGCAGGATATCTTTTCCAGGCGGGATAAGATGCTTCGGTGGTGTCTGGTCTCGGACGGGGGTGTCCATGCGTGGTGACCCCCCCAAAGCTGGCCGATGCTGCAGCTGGTGGGGTGGGCCGGGGGCTGCACCTGCCAGGACCCCGCTCCCAGCATCTGTGCCGCCGCATGTCCGTCTGCAGCGGGTGCATGCATGCAAAAATAAGACATTTCTCCTTTCTCTTCTTGCCTGCGCATTCCTCAAAAAGCTAATATTCATGAAAGGTAATTCAATCAAACCGCGATGCCTATCAGCTAATGCAGCAAAGCTGGCGCAGGGGTGAGAATGGGAGCCAGGAACACAAAAGCCCTGTTTTATTACCTCCTGCTTGCCTGAGAATTGCTTTTCTCCCTCGAGTGAGCCGGCTAAAGCTGGCTTTATTATGTTAACCTATTTGCGTGTCAAGAGCTATTGTGCCTCTCTTTATCTGTGTTTGTATTTGCTCGATGCAGGGAATAAAAGGACGAGGCGAAAATGGATGGCTGGTCAGTGCTTTGCACTCTGGGGGCACTGATTGGTTGCTAAGTGATTTGCATCCCCGGTAATCGCTTTTATCTCGGAAGGATGTCGTGTATAATTATAAGCCTACTGACATCTTTTGAAATCTGCCTAATGGGTGTTTTTAATTTACATGGGAAGCAGGGGCTATTTGTGTTGCTCTGATTACAGGTTTGTGCAAGTGCATGGTTTAAAATATAGAGATTTCCATGGACGTGGGGGACCGGGAGTGAGGAGACTGTGATTTTTGGCCAGTCCCTGCTCCGCCAGGGACGGGTGGAAGAGCAGAAGTCACTGTGTGTGAGTTTTGGGGTTGGATATCTGAGCCCACCGTGCAGCCTGGGGTGCTGCTGGACCCCGTGGATCTGGCTGTTCCTGGGGCCATCCTGGGAAATAACCCAATTGGTGGGTTCCTGGCTGTGTCTGGTCACCCCCAGGAGCTCCATACCTTGGGATGAGGCACCAAGACCCCTCTCCGGGCATCCGTGCTGGTGCTGATCCAGTGGGGAGCAGGGACTCTGTGGTTCTCAGCTCCTGTGCAGAGAGTGCCCAGTGCTTTGCTGGGCCATGGGGTAAATATTTAACTGGTGCTCTGGCTGAGTCGTGGTTCTCGGAGCTTTGTGATCCTGCGTCTGTACTGGAGCTGCAGCTGGAGGGTTCTCACGGCACAGCCGCCGTGGTCGCTTACAGCACATAAAGCTCCTGGGCACCTGTGGTCCTGGGCACTGGTGGGCAACTGGGAGGCACACCAGAGTCTGATGAGGCTTTAATGGGGTTCAGGGTGTGCTCACGGGGATGGGGGCATCAGCAGTGCTGTGGGCAAGCAGCGAGATATGGGCGCTCCAAGACTGTCCTGGGTGTGCTTGGGTTTGGTGGAGCCCCAGTGCATGAAGCAGCCTGGCAAGAGCACGGTGCTGTGCCTGTGGTGTGCATGGTTTTCCTGGTTCCCAAATCGTTGTGGGAAGGGCAGAGGTTGTGGTGAGAAGAGGAGTGTTGGGGTCACTCATGAGCTGGCACTGGGACATCTCTCAAACGCGCAGACAAGGTCAGTGCTCATGATGGGCACAGGGGCCAAGCTCCTCCTGCAGCGGGTGCTGGGCTGGGTGACAGTGCCAGGCAGGTCCCGGGGGCAGGTTACCCATGTGGGCAGCTCAGGCCTTATGCCCTTCTCCTCCTCCTCCTCCGGGAAAGGCCATAGGTGAGCTGCAAGAACACCCGAGCGCACACGAGGTCACCCCATTGATTTGCAGAGCTGGGGGTGGATTCGTGGCTGCACCACGGGCAGCACTGTGAGAAACGCAGGGCATGGAAAAAGTCGATGTGGGTGCAGGGGCTGGACCCCGTACCCTGGAGCCCATGCCCCGGGGTGCTGTGCCCTCCTGGGCGGGCAGCACCATCCTGTCCCGGCTGGCGAGCCGCTGCCGCCCGCGCCGCTATTTATGGCTGGCTGTAAACAAACTCCCAATGAAAGAAAGTTAATGACCTGAGACTGACGGGAGCCTGCTGGGAATTTTTATAGCCCCTGGGACTCCTTTCGCTAAAGAGAAAATACATCAGCGTTTTAACCCAAACCGGCGGAGCCGCAGGGGCTGGGGGGACAGCCCCAGCGTGGGGAGGCTTTTAGGAGGGACTGACCCTGGGTGAGGAGAGGGGTTTAGGTGGGGGGAGACCCGTCTGGGAGCGGGGTGTGCAGCCTCCTCCTCACCCCAGTGAAGGGGAGGCACGTCCCAGGGTTGGGGGCTCTCCAAGGCTTTCGCCATCTGCCTCTTGTAGGTCATCTCCGTGCTCTGGTCTGGAGCAAGGGCTGGCTTAGCAGGGCTGGTAACCACACACTAATAAAGCCTTAATACCCTGCAGCGGGGAGATTGTGCTGTCAGAGATAAATATTCATATTGCTTTCCAATTCAGCTTCTGTTGCACAACCAGGGTGCCTTGGCGGGGGTGAGAACACTGCGCTGTGGGGTGCTCTGCCTCACCCTGCCTGGCCGTGGTGTTTAATACCATGAATATCACATCCCGGGTGGCTGCAGGGTGTGGGTATGTGGTGGGTGCTCTCGGGGATGGGGTGGTGAGCCTGGTGTGGGGGCCCTGCTCGCTCTCTGCTCGCTTCGCCGCCGCCTCGCGCGCAGCCTCCGTCTGCACGCGACGCTTGATTTACCGAGAGGAGCTGGCAGTTAAACCTGACAAATTGAAGGCGGTTTTAAGTGGTTCAGGTTAATTAATAGTCAGGGAAGTATCAATTTTATTTTTTTTGAAGGGATGATCTTGGCTCGCGAGGAGAGCTGGGGCTTGACTTTCCCTTTGGAAAGGAGCGTCGTCTGCGCAGGTGCCCGCGGGCAGGGGGACGGAGCCGGGCTCGGTGACATTGCTCGTTGGTTTGTGACCCACAGCCCTGTATTTCTGCTTGAATTTCTCACCCTGCGTGGCTGGTGCTGAGGATTTGAAGGGATGGGGCCGTCCCACTTGGTTGTGTTGCCCTTTGGTGTGGGGTGTCTGGTTATCCTCTCTCTTTTCCCATGTCCTGCTGCTGCTGAGGGCCGAGCTGTACTGGTCTGGTAACCAGAGCGCTTTGGCTGTAGCCACCTGTAGTGGTACAGCCGGGTGGTCACGATGTCCCTGCTGTGGAAGGACACATGGGGAGCACGAGGGACCCACGGGTGAGCACTGGTGTTAACAGGACCCCACCCTGGGCTGTGTCTGGGAGCTGACGTGGATGAACTGGAGCAGCACCTGCTCCCCTTGGTTTATGCGCACGCGATCCAGATGCTCACATCTGCTCACATCCATCCCAGGGAATGGAACCCGGGGTCCAGATTGGAAAACACCCTCATGAAAGAAGCTTAAACTTCCCTGTAAGAAGGAGAGGTAGAGCAGCAGCAGGGAGCGTTCTCTGGGGGTGTGCAGCAGGGAAAGCCTCTGAGCTGCATGTGATAAAGACTTGGTGGCACAGGGACCTTGAGCAGCATCTGTGGTGGCCTCGGTGCTCCGATGGCACAGGGTGCAGCAGGGGTGGGCACCTCCGGGTCATGTCCTGGAGCAGCACAAAGCCTTTGCCAGGCCACATTCTCCTTCTTTCTCGGCACGGACTGGGATGCTGGGGGAAGTGGTGCTTTTTCAGCAGCCCTAATGCTTGGGAATATGAGAGATTAAGGTTAGTGACCATTTTTTAACTCAATAAAGGGGAAGACAAGCTGGAGTCTGCAGTCCAGAGATATAATTAGTTCGCAGCAGTGGTGCTTTCTTGATTTAGCTTCAGAGAGCAGAACAAGACAAGGATGTTATACCCAATTAGCAATAACATACAGTCTGAGCCTCGCTAGGTGAGATAACAAGCCATTTTTATAGCTCTTCTTTACCAACTTTTTTTTTTGGAAGGGGGGAGAAGGAGGAGAGGGACCGAGTCTTTATTTCTTTTCATCGGGGAACGATTCTTGGCGAGCTCAGAAAGCCCGAAGCTGAGTGATACATTGGCTCAACAGGGATGATAAAGAAAAGGAAAAAGCTGAAGGAGTCTGGAGCTGGGCTGAGGCTGTCTGTCTGTCCATCCATCCTGGCGGGCTGTGCAGGCTCAGCAGGTGCTGGTCGTGTCCCAGTAAGGACAAGGGCAAGAGCCACCCACGCACCAGGGCTGTGTCCCATCTGCTGCTGCGAGGGTTTATGGCACATGGACTGACAGCTTTGCTCCCTGCCCGGAGGGGACCCTGAGCCGTGTCCCCCATGGACACGCTGGTCCCAGTGAGGTGTCCCCAGTGAGGTGACCCTAGTTGTGTCCCCAGCGAGGTGACCCCAGCCATGTCCTCTGCACAGCACCGGCCACCAGCGCCGTGTTCTCGCTTTATATTGCAGATCAATGGCCATTGATTTTTCCTCCCGTGTAAACCTGGACGGGTTGGGGCTCTGGAGGGTTTTCGTGCCTGTCTGGCTCTGGCTCTCCCATGGTCCAAGCATCCTGTGCTGATCTCCACAGCCCACCCACCCTCCTGCAAGTCTCAATGCAATGGTGAAACTCAAGGGCACCCAAAAATCCGGCTTTGTAAAAAATCTAGAAAACTCAGAGTTCATTAATCAGCTTTGAATAACGAGCTCTGCTGTTTAGGGGATGTTTCCAGGCTCCACCAGTGAGGACATGGCTCTGGGAGCTGCTGGGGACCCAGCTGCAGGGTAAGCTGGTGCTTCCCAGCGTGGGACATCCATGGGGACACCAGTGAGGGCTCAGGGTAGGGGACCTACCCATGGGGCAGAGCCGGGAGATGGGACACGCGTCTGCTGTCCCCTCTGTCCTTCCCATCCCCTTGCCAGAGGTTGATGGGCAGTGTCCTCCCCTCTTGGGGGGCTCTGCCCATACGAGACCACTCCAGGATGTCCTCAGCCCACCCTGGAGAGCATCTCCTCCCCTGAGGACAGGGCTGGGGACAGCCCGGCTGCCGTCCCCGCCTCCAGGAGCCGCCGAGCCGCTCTCTCCAGACTATTAACGCCCCGCAACGATCATCATCAGCTCTCGCCGTAATCATTAAGACTATTAGAAAGAAATGTTGGCTTGCAGCTCGTGTCAGCCTTTCCGTTCTGCTTTGCAAACGCACACAATTAATGCCAATCAGGCGGGGGAGGCAGCCAGCTCGCACTCCCGGCTGCTCCAGCGCCTGGCAGCTCTTGCCACCCCGCCTTGTACGTGTTCATACCCTTGCTAGAAACATCTGAGGGAAACTCCACGTTGTTCTCTGTTCCTTTTAATTACTCGGCATTCAGCGGCTCAGCCGGCTGCGGATCAGGGAGGGGAGGGGGGGAGTAGGGCTTTGTAAAACAAATATATAAATCTTGAGAGATGCCTCGGCGAGAGGGGTTTTTTTCCCCTGTTTGGTGCCTGTGTTAGGTTGTCTGTGGCTAAGTAAGAAGAGCCTGGTTTATTTTTCTTTGGCTTTTTCTTCAGCTTTTTCTTCAGCTTTTTCTCCTCCCACCCCGGGTTGTTTTCTCCCCATGGGGACACAGGCTGGTCCCTCTCCCCCCCGAGAACCCCAAAAGCAGGGCAAGCTCTGGAGAAGGGGGGAAAGAGCTGGAATTACTTGGCCGGATGGTGGTATAATCCTCGTTACAAAAGTACACATCAATTATAAGAATTCCTACAGTAATCTTAGAAATCTATCTTTTCTGCTGAACCAGCTCATTAAAGAGCACCATTCATTTCCATCTCTCTGGGTGAGAAGGGTTTAAATCTCCAGAGCTTTGTATTACAAAATAGACTTACAGTGATGGACTCTTGTTAAATATTGAAAGAAAGAAGTTGATTTTTTTCCCCCCCCCCTCTTTTCCCCCAGACTGGTGACACAGTGTGACATAAAGAGGTGAGGGTTGGGTTGCTGGCTGTGAATCCCTTCCACGGTTGCCGGTGAGGTGATGTGAGGCTGTGCTCAATGGGTGCTTCTGAGGAGCCCAAACCCCTCGCCCAGAGACCCCAGGCATGTGGGAGGAAGGAGGGAGGTTTCCCCAGGCCGCCCTGGCAACCTCCTGAGCCTGCGCTGGACCTGGCCACAGGCACAGGCAGGGCTTTTGTCTGCCAGCAGGGCAGCGACGGGGCGAGGGACGGGCACAGAGCCCCTTTGTGTGCAGCTGCACCCCGAGGAGAGCAGGGGCAGCAGTGACAGGGCAGCGGGTGAGGATGGAGAGTGGGTACCCAGGGGTGAGGAGTTGGTACCCAGAGACGAGGAGCAGGATGGATGAAGGGATGGAGAGTGGGTGCCCAGGGATGCGGAGCGGGATGAAGGGATGGAGAGTGAGTACCCAGGAATGAGGATTTGGTACCCAGGGTTGAGAAGCAGGATACAGGGATGGGGAAAAGGGGACAGGGATGTGGGTACCCAGCGATGGGGAACGGGATGCAGAGATGAGGAGTGAGTACCCAGGGATGAGAAGCGGGATGCAGGGATGAGGAAAAGGGAGCAGGGATGTGGGTACCCAGAGATGGGGAGCTGGTACCCAGGGATGGGGGACGGGATGCAGAGATGAGGAGTTGGTACCCAGGGATGAGAAGCGGGATGCAGGGATGTGCATACCCAGAGCTGAGGAGTTGATAACCGGGGATGAGGAGCGGGATGCAGGGATGCAGAGTGGGTACCCAGGGATGAGGAGCAGGACCTGAGGACGGAGAGCAGCGACCGGCCGGGGTGGAGGGTGGCGCGGGGCGATGTGTGCGCTGCCGCGGAGGCTCTGTGCAAACACGTTAATTTGTTTTCTTTCTTGCCTCGCCTTTCAGGGTAATTGGTTGCATTTGAAGCCTTTGTGAAAGCCTTTGATTATAGTAATTTCGGCAGCGTGATCTACCCTGGATTCCTTCATCAGATTCTTTCACAGCTCAGGCTCTGGGGGCTGTAATTACCCAGCGGCGTGCACCCGGCTGCCGAGCACGGTGCAGCCGGACGGGGGCTGCCCAGCCTGGGCACCCTGGTGCTGCCCAGCCTGGACCCCCATGGTGACCAGGGAACACCCAGCATGGGGCAGAAGGAGCCCCACTGGGTGCTGAGGAGCTTTGGTTAATGTAGTGTCAAGCCTGTTGGGTCTCAGCTGGGATGTGAGTGCTGCAGGGGGTCCGTGGTGGGCAGGGCTCCCTGTGCCTTGGGGTTGAGTGCTTTTAAGTGCTGCTCTGGAGGCTTCTGTGGAACTACTTGGCTTTTCTGATGGTTTGATCCTGCATCTCTGCTGGGGCTGGGAGGAAAAGCCTCTGAGCATCTGTCTGGATGGTGAGCAGCTCAGTGGGCTCATCCCCAGGCCCCTTTCCCCGTCCATCATCCAGGTTTGATTCTGCATCTTTGCTGGGACCAGCACTAAAAGCCTGTGAGCATCCCAAGCACTGCTGGTGGGCAGCTTGGTGGGCTCATCCCCCAGCCCCATCCCTGTGCTGACCAAGGCATGACCATGTCAAATGAGGAAGGTTTTGCTTGGAGGGGCTGGACAGAGCCCCCTGGCACCGACAGGTACCAAATTGGAGGGAGGCAAATCCTGCCCACACGCTGCGTGCCAGCTCTGCTGGGACCCCAGTGCCCACACCCAGGGTCGGGCTGTGCCAAAACCCCCGAGTAGGGCCCTGACCTTTGCTAACAGGGCTGTTCCCTGCCTCTCCTGGCATTCCATTCCTAGTCCCACGGGATGACCTTCTCTGCAGCGCCGTGCCAGCGTCTGCCACTTCCAATTACCCACGCCTGCTCAGTTCTCCTTGCCCAGCGATGGCACCAGGGTCTCTTCCTCCCCTGGCAAGATGGCAGCAGGTTGGGGGGGACCATTGCACCAAGGTCCCCCATCCTCCTGGCTCAGGGACCTTCGAGGACCCACCCAAGGCTCTGTCTGCCCTGCCCTGGGTTGCTGGAGGTGCTTGGGTTTCCAGAACCATTATTAACCTGTTCGAGAGCTCTTCCCGCTCGCAGCTAAAATAGATCTTTAATCTCTGCCCAAAATAGCTCGTTTGATGAGAGGCCTCCTTAAAGCTGACACATAAATTTAACCAGGCCGCCCGAGCCCTGCGTGGGGATGTCTGTGAATGCTCAGCAGCACTCGAATTGTGTTTTTTTAATTCCATCATTGCAGACACATCTGATACCTCATCTCTTCCCTTGGGTCATTTGTTCTGGTCAGGAGGCAGTTTGTTTGTGTCCTTTCTCCATGCCCCCATCCCAGCCTCCACCATGAGAAAAAGGCTATTTTGGGGTGTTTTTTGATGTTGATTTTCTTGGGTTTTTCCTTGGAGAGAGCAGAAGCCTCAGCTGTAGGTGAGATGGGGGAGACCTTTCCTCATCACTGCCTTAAGATACCATCACCTCGTGGTGTCCCCAGTGCTGGAGAGGACAATCCTATCCCTGTGCAGGGTGTGCTTGGGAGAGGCTTGTGCACCTGCATCCCTGGTGAGATGTCCACCTATATCTCCATTGGGAAGTGCCCCCTCTCCTCCATGGGGCTCTCCCTGCAGGCTCCATCTCACATGCTGGGGGATGATAGAGAAGTTGGGGTGCAAGTAACCCCCAGATATGCAGCTGAGCAGGGTTGGCCCCTCAAGCTGAGGGCGCAGCTCCTCTTGGTGCCAGCTGGTTCCTGGGCTCACCAAGGTCACAGGTTGCTCCTGGAGCCCCCCTAGAGCCCCTTACTCTTCTGACACCCCAGTGAGATCCCAGGCAGCAAAATAATCGCTTCGAGCATCATTATCCGCTGCAAACCCCAGCTTCCAATTTTAATCAGAGGAGCTGGTGTTGCTTTAAGATCTGCGGGTTTTAAAGATCACAAGAGGGGTTAGAGAAAATTACCCTTGACTCTTACATGCTAATGTAATCTCTAACCAGATCTGCAGCGCTGCAGCTAAAATTGCTTTTTAGATTAACATTTAATTATTAACAGGGCCCCCTGAAAGGCCTGGGGCTGGAGCAGGCGGAGGGGAGCGGGCGGGCGAGGGGAAGGTCGTGGTGTTGGCACCATGCCGTGCTTTGGTGCAGCCCTTGGCACATCTGCATCAGAACTTGCTGCTTTCCTTCCTCTGGTGCTCCCCCTGATTTATGGTGGGGTGAGCTTTGCAGGGCCCAGCGCTGTGCCCCCCTCCACTGGGATGGGAGATGGGCACAGGCTGGCACGGCAGCTGCTGGTGCCATCGCTGTGCCAGGCGTGTCCCGGTCGAAACTCTGCTCGCCCTGGCATGGGGTGGGCACCCTGCGTGTGCAGAGGGGAGGCCTTCCTCCTCCAGCACCTCCTCACCCTCACAGGGTGATGGGAAACTGGTTTTGATGGGAAACCAGTGTCCGTGGGGATGGTGGCAGCGTGCCAGGGCTTCGGTCCCACCCATGGCTGTGGGGAAGGGAAGCTCCTGGGTGGGGTACTGGGTTTCTCCTCCACCCCAGCACGGGATGGTGGGTATCCCTGGCACCGTGGCAGGTTTGTTGGCATGCCAGGGACGAGCGAGGGCTTTTGCTTAATTTATTGGCTTGCGAGGGCTGCTGCCAGCCTTGGCCTCTCTCCCATGCTGTCCGTCTGTCTGTCTGGCACTGACAGGAGCCGGGGTGACCTGGTGACCTCCTGTCCTTGTGCCAAACCCAAGCTGTCTTTTCATAGAGGGGGGGAGATGTGGCAGTGTGACTCCAACGACTCTGCAGCAGGTTTAGGTTGGATGTTGGGAAGAAATTCTTTCCTGGAAGAGTGGTCAGGCACTGGAGCAGGCTGCCCAGGGAGGTGGTGGAGTCACCATCCCTGGAGGGGTTCAACAGATGAGTAGATGTGGTGCTTGGAGCATGGTCTGGGGGTCAGGGAGATGTTGGACTTGATCCTGGAGATCTTTTCCAACCTAAATGATTCTATGATTCTAGATGTGGTGCTTTGAGATGCGGTCTTAGGGGAGAGAGAGATGTTGGACAAAGGTTGAACTTGATGATCCTAGAGGTCTGTTCCAACCTAAATGATTCTATGATCCCCATCACTGCCCCCCTTCCTCTCCCAACCCCCAAACCCCCCTTTCCATGGCCTTGTGCCCCGGGAAGGATGCACACCCCTTGCATGGTGACCAAGACCTTGACCCCTGCTTTTCCCAGCAAGAGGCAGCTCCTGCCCAGCCCTGCTGCCTGTCCAGCAGCACAGACCCAAAGTTCTTTTTCCACCCCCTCCCCTCCCGTCACATTTTCTTTTATCTAAATCCTCGCCTGCGAAAGCCTCTATCGACAGCTGCGCTGCCCTTATCTCGCCGGAGGGACCTTCGCGGGGCTCTCGGAGGAGATAAGCCCGATTTATCAGCTGCTGATGTCAGAGGAGGTGCCAAACCCGCCCGTCAGGGGGGCTTTAGACAGAGAGGGCGTTTTGGGGTTTTTTTTTTTTCTTCTTTATTTTATTAAAGTCACAAAGACCTTGTGCTTATAAATAGAGCGATGTAGAGATAGGACTTTGAAATTAGCCAGCAAGGGATGGGGAGTGGGAAGGAGCGGTCAGAGGGGGGCTGGGGAAGGATGGAGGGGGGTGATGCCAGGGCTGAGAAGGATGGAGGGCTGAGAAGGATGGAGGGCTGGGGAAGGATGGAGGGCGGTGGTGCCAGGGCTGGAAAGAATGGAGGACGGTGATGCCAGGGCTGAAGAGCGTGGATGTGGGGCTGGAGCTCCTGGGGGACCCTGTTCTGGGTGACCTGAGGGAACCCATTCCTGATGTCCCTAAGGTCCCCCACTCCTGGCATCCCTGGGGAGCCCTCTCCTGGCATCCCCAAGAGCAGGATGCTCTCCCCATGTGCCACGGTTGCGTGGCAGCAGGGCCGGGCAGAGGACCGGGGGCGGTTTGGGCAAAACTGCTGAGTGTTGCCTTTCCTGCCACGAAAGAGCCAGAGCAGCTTGAACTAAATCGGATCCTGCTGATTGGAATTAGTTCCGATGCAGATGGAGCTAACTAAGCCCAGCGCCCAATTCCCATCAGCTGATTCAGGGGCTTTTCTGAGTGGCATTAGTGAAATGCCACCGCGGCACAGATGCCCATTGTGCCGGGCGCCCACCCGCTCGCCTACGGGCGCTCTGGGGGGCCGGGGGGTGCCCTGGGGGGGGTGCTGGGATGGACGGGTGGTGTCGGGGCTCTGATCCGTGCCTGTTGAGGTGGGGTGAAGCGCGGCGTAGCTGTCAGAAAAATCGTCTCTGCTGCGTGACGCCGGGAGACGGGGGCACCACCGGGGTCTGAATTAATCGGCGGCTTTATTTAGCTTGGCATGTGGCTCCTGCGTCTCCCCCGGCTCATGCTGGTGATGCTGCTGCTGTGCATGGCCGGGGTTGGGATGGATCCGGGAGGGTGCTGGGCTGTGTGCGGCAGGGTCTGGAGAGCACCCATGTGTGTCCCCAGGAGACCTGCGTGGTGGAGTCCCCAGGGCTGAGGGCACCTGCAGCTCCTCTGCCCAGCCACCAGCATTCCCCTTCCCTGGACCAGGGCTGCATCCTCGCCCTCCCTCCTGTTGGCACTGGGATTTCTTGTCTTACTGGTGGCTGCATCCTGCACCATGGGGCTGGTTGGCCTCTCCAGTGAAGGATTTAGAGCACAAGCATTGTGAGGAGTGACTGAGGGACATGGCGGTGTTCAGCTTGGAGAAAAGGAGGCTCAGGGGGGATCTTCTGGCTCTGCACAACTCCCTGCAAGGAGGTTGGAGCCAGGTGGGGTTGGACTCTTCTCCCAAAGAACAAGTGACAGGACACTTGTAGAAATGGCACCAGGGGAGGTTGAGGTTGGAGCTGAGGAACAATTTGTTGGTGGTCAGGGCTGTGAAGGGCTGTGCCAGGCTGGGCAGGGCAGTGGTGGAGTCCCCATCCCTGGAGGGGTTTCCAAGGCGTGGAGATGTGGTGCTGAGGGACAGGGGTTAGTGGTGCCCTGGCAGTGCCGTGTTGATGGTTGGACTCCATGATCTAAAAGGTCTTTTCCAACCAAAACAATTTTAAGACAGTCTGCTCACCCCGTGCCACCCCTGGGTCCCTTTTCTCAGGGACCAGCAAGACGAGACCCGTGCCTGGGGCACGAGGACAGGGACACAAGGACAGGGACACGAGGCCGGGGCCACGGGGCAGCGTCCCGGCGAGGCTGCAGGGGAGGAGATGACGTCCACCTGCTAATCGTCCAGATGGTGACACCCGGCAGGACACCAGCCCCGAGGTCACTGCGTAGGTGAGGCTCAGGTACGGCGGGTGCCCGTGCCCGGTGCCACCATCCCCCGCGTGGCCCTGGGTGCCCCGAGCCGGGTCCAGCCACGGTGCCAGGCGGCGGGTGCGTGATGAGCCCCGAGCTCCCCGGCAGTCAAGTGCGCTGGGGCTCTGAATAAGCAGCACTTCATTCTCTTTTCAAACTGTATAATTTCTGCCTGATTGTAATGGCATATTTTAAAATTACCAGAAATCGAAGCCAGAAAATGGATACGGCGGCTTTTACCGGGAGCTGCCTTAACAAAGGAGATGTAATGCATGAAATAAAAACACCTCCCTGCCCCCCCTCCTCCTTCTCTTTTTTTTTTTTTTTAAGACAGTAATAGGAGAAAATTGGTTTTGAAACTGAATAAAAGTCCCTTTCAGAGGAAATCATTTCTTTCAGGGTACCTTTGCTGAAAGTAAAATAGTGAATAATGAAAGGTGGTTACATGATTGTCTTTCATTTAGAGAGCGTGAGGACAGATGGAATCTGGGAGAAATGCACGATTGGAATAATTGCATGGTAACAAGGCGCTTGTTGTGAAATTAGTATCTTAAGAAAGTAGTGAAAAAGGCTTTTACTCATGAATACTTCATTATTGGGAGAAAACAGCACAATTTGGGTTCTCCAGACACCTGCCTGGTATTAGATGCCTTCCCCCCCCCCGCCTCCTGCTCCTCACACCTTTCGCTGACGCGTCTCTCCCTTTGAGTTTAGCACTGGGGGGGATGAGGTGACACCTCCAGTCACCTCTGGCAGAGCCTGGCTGTGACACCGGCACCCCCATGGGTCCCACCACTGGTTGGACATCCTGGGGACGAGCCCAGAGCTGGGGACCTCCCTGCCCAGTGGAGATGGGCATGGGACAGGAGCGAGCGGCAAGGACTTGGGTACCAATGTCTGTGCTCCCACGATGGCTACTCAGGAGGATATTTAAACCAGAGCAAGGAGAGCCCTGGGCACAGCTTGAGGAGCACCCAGCCATTCTCTGCTGCCTGGCAGGTTGTGGTCACAGGCTCTGCCAGCATGTTCCTGAGGCCACCACATTCCTGAGGCCACCGCACAGCTCCCCTGCGCGCCGGCACCACTCACCAATGCTGGAGCACATGGAGAACGTCCTGGATGGCTGCAGGAGGAGATGGTTCCCCTGGCATGAGGTGATGTACCCGGCCATCAGAGGATGTTCAGCTGGGAGAGCAATGGCTCAGAAGCTGAGACACTGGAGGATGGGCACCCCTGCCTGCTTTTCTGCTGCTCCTGCCCACGCCTCCCTGCCCTCTCCGAGTGGGAATATCGCTCCCGGTGCCAGCCGGGCAGTGGGAGGGTGTCAGCAGCAACTGGTGACAACTCCTGCCCTCCGTGGCGGCTCGTCAGAGATGTACAATTAGCAGAGTGGTGGCAGTGATGACTTTGGCCTGACCCCACCAGCTTGTGTTGAGCAGTTTGGATGCCAGCTGGGAGTTGGCGACGGATCCCAGGACCCCGAACGGGATTTTAACCTCAGCCTTTCCTGGGCACAGAATTGCTTCAGTCTCTCCGTCACCTTTGTAGCCCCAAATCACCTATAGATCCCCCCCTGAGACCTTCATATTTATTTTACATACATTCCTATTTATTTAAAGCATTCTGAATTACGTGTTGATCTCCAGAGGACTCCAAGTATCTCTGGTGGTCAATACCAGGAGCTCCCACCAGCAGCTCCTCTGCCCGGGGAGCGGCTGGGTGGGCAGGAGGGTGGTGGGTAGAGGAGGGGACACATCCCCATTCCTCACCAGTGTGTTTCTTCTCTCAGCAGGACACAGGCTGGTGGCAGGGGTGGCACTGCCCACCAGGACACTTGGACCATGCTGGCCTGTCTGCAGAGGACCCAGAACCCCCCAGCCCAGCACCTCGCCTGCCCCAACAAGGCGCTGGAGCCACGCAAGTGTAAGTGCCCTGGGGTTGGGGGGGAGCGCGCCCGCTTTGATGCCTCTTCCCTTATTGAAAAAGACATTTATTTAACCGATAATTAAAAAGAGCAGGAGAAGCTGGGAGGGAGGGAGGAAGGAGACAAGATAAGCAAATTAAATTGGGTTGCTCTGGTTGATAAGTCGAACTTCAGAACATGTTGCAGGGCTGTCTGGGAAGCGTGGCGGCAGAGGATGCTGCTGTCGCCTGCTCCACAGCCCCCCAAACCTCCCCGGCCCTTCCCCCCCTAATTGCTTTCCCGGTTTTTGCCGCAGCTCGCCTTCCCCAGGAGCTGGCCTTTCAGATAAGCTGTAAACTAGTTACATTAAAATGGGATCCAAAAGGTCACTCCAGTAAAGCACCTGTCTCTCCCAGCCTTTGTCTCTCAATCCGAACCGTGATTAAATGTATATTTAATGAGCCTGCTTTAGGCAGGCGTGTTTGACCTCCCCGGCTGGGAAAGGCGCATTAAGATTCTCAAGTGATGAATGTGTGTTTTAAAGAGGGGAGTGGATATTTTTCTGCTGGTCTCAGTTGGATTTTTAAACGTCGCCGGCTGAAGACAAATCAGCTGCTAAAGCTCTGCTTGTTAGGCTGCGACAGCCCCCGGGCATTTGTTTAATGATCTGGATTTTCCTGGAGATGGTTTTTTTCCCCTCTTACCTGAGCACCCTGATGCAGCCCAGCGAGCCAGGCATGGGGTTTGGGTGGTGCTCACCCACCCTGGGACACCCCCCCCAGCATTGCCTTGGCAGGGCGGGCAGCCAGGAGGGGTGTTTTGGGGGTGAAACTCCCCAGGCTCTGTCTCAGCATCGCTGCAGGGCGCCCAGGCCAGAGGTGGGGTGATGGGCACCCACACGTTGCAGGTGGGAAGGGACTTTATGCATCAGCAGTTGTGGGGTGGGCAGGATTGGTGCCCCGTGAGCTGTTTCCCCATCAGGGTTTCAGCTCTTGGGGTGGGGTCTTGGTAGATTGATGCCCTCCAAGCTGTTTGCTCCATTGGAATGTTACCTCTTGGGGGTCTTGGTAGTTTGATGCCCTCCAAGGTGTTTGCCCCCTTGGAGTGTTACCTCTTGTCTCAGTAGTTTGATGCTCTCCAAGGTGTTTGCCCCCTTGGAGTGTTACCTCTTGTCTCAGTAGTTTGATGCCCTCCGAGGTGTTTGCCCCATCAGGGTATCAACTCTTGGGGGTCTCAGTAAATCGGTGCCCCCTGAGGTGTTTCCCCATCAGTCTCTCAGCTCTTGGGGGTCTCAGTAGATTGATCCCCCCCAGGTGTTTCCCCATCAGGGTCTCAGCTCTCAGGGGTCTTGGTGAGTCTGCAGAGTGGGTGAGTGGGTGTGTGGACCCCCACGTGCTCATGCTGCATCCGAGCTCACGGTGCCTCTTGGGTTTCCTTCTTATTAGTGTCTGGAAGGAGAACAAATGTTGCTCTTGTAAAATTATTCCTGATCCGTCATGCCCAAGCAGCGCGGGGCTGACTCAGGGCTCTGGCTCCCGGCGTGCCTCCTTGCCATGGGCTAATTAGCTCCAGCCTGAGACCTGGGGCAGGCTGAGCCTGGCAGGGGGTCAGGGCTTTCTGGAGACCAGTGATGCCAAGGTCAGGATGTGCCCGTCTGTCCCCACAGCGTTCCCCAGTCACAGCTCAGAGCCAGGGACCTTCTGGGCTGATGGGGTGCCCAGGAGCACCCTCCTGCCAGAGGCTTGGTCCTCCCCAGAGTTTCCCACCCTGCCATAGATGATGTTAAAAGAAGGTTTGGAGAGTGGGAGCCCATACATAGTGTCACCATGTGGAATGGGGAGAGCAACTCTTGGGTGCAGCCACCCATGTTCTGGGAGGGTTGTGGTGCCAGGGTCACCCTCAGCCACGTGATGGGACCGGAGCAGCTCAACAGCCAGACCCTGGTAGGGCTGGAGTCTTGAGGGACTGTGTTTTTTGACTGGTCTCACCCCATCCCTTGGGGCAGGACCCTGCTTGAGCCTCATCCCCCTTCCCATGGCACATCCCCGGGTGTGCCAAGCTCACCATCCAGCCCCCCCATGCCACGCTCACCGCCAGCTGCTGCCAGCCAGCTCACCTTAATCAAAGTTTAGCTGCCCGTATGTTTCCGCTCATTACGGGCAAATCTCGCTCCTCTCTGCCTTCCTCTAGTGCAAATTAAATTGCAGGTGACATCCAGGGCCACGCATCTGGTTTGGAATGTGATTTTTTTCCCCATCTTTATTTATGGCACCTGCAGCAAGCGCGGCACAGAGGGGCCGGCCCAGGCTGAGCCTCCTGCACACCAGCCTGGGTAATCGCTGGGGATAGCGCTCTCCTTAAAACCAGGCACAATTTAGAAGTGCCTCTGATTACTTAATTTGCTCCTGAGTATCTCAGTAATTATCTTTATGGGTCTTATTTCTGTCCTCTGGCATTGTTGCCGTCGATATTAAATGAGTCTGGCTCTGGGCACGCTGGCTGCCTGGCCCAGCACTGCTGTGAAATCCTATTATCCTGCCCGCGCCGCTGATTAATTTTGGTATTAATTTCACCTAAAAGGTGAGCTGACTAATTCTGCCCGTGCTGGGAGCTGCTCACCCCGGCGCCTTCACCCCCCCTGGCTCTCCTGCTAGGGATGATCCCACCAGGCTTGGTGCATCCCACCCAATCCATCCCCATAGGTGGCTTTGCCATTACCAGTTTGCCTCACCAGTGATCCCAGTGCTGCACTGTGGGCACCAGCCTGGCGTGGCCACGATGCATCCTGGAGGAGGGTGCCCAGAGCTGTGCCAGCCCTGCCCGCCGCCAGCCGAGGAGCCTGTGGAGAAGCAGCAGCATCCTCAGGAAAATATCACATCCAATTAACTCCAGCAGCCTGGTCCCTTTTGATTTTATTCCGTGCGCATTACAGGAATCCTGAGCTTTATTTAAATTATAAATCAAATAACACCGCTCTCGGCTCGGCCAAACTCTTTGCTGCTCTTTCTCTCTGCAGTAATGTAGTGGTGGCTTATATTTAATTAAATGTTCCTTTTCCATGTGCCCTTCTCCAGCCTGAGCTGCTCTGCCTGGGGCTGGGGCTGGGGCTGAGCGAGCTGCTGGGGGTGCAGGATGTGTGCTCCCATAAGGGGTTGGGATCCATATGGAGCTGGGCTCCCGTCCGTGTCTGGACAAGCTTGAGAAGTGGGTCAGTGTGAACTTTGTGAGGGTCAACAAAGCCAAGTGCATGGTCATGCACTTGGATTGGGGCAACCTGTGGTATCAACAGAGGCTGATGTCCCTGCTCCCTGCAGGGGGGTTGGACCAGATGAGCTTTAAAGGTCCCATCCCACCTAAACCATGGATTCCATGAACATCAGATTTGGCCACGCAAGCATCAGCCAGCACCTCTCACCTCTCTCCTGGCTGGAGCTGGAGCCCAGCCCCTCTGCCCTCGTGCTTTGGGTCCTGTGGGACCTCAGCCCCATGGGGACAGTGTGAGAAACATCTCTTAGGGGATGACATGATCCCTCTGGGTTATTAAAACACTAATGGGAGGTGATGGTCGGGGCTCAGGGAGCAGCAAAGCAGCAGGCCCCAGCTCCAGGGTCACCCACAGCTCTCCCCACGGGGGACTCTCATCAGCAATAAAACTGTTTAATTGCATGTGGGATAAAGCCCCGTTTAATGGCTTCTCGTTACCCAATTCTACTTATTCCAAGGGCATTTTCATTAGTGGAGCTGCAGTGAGGCTCTGCTTTTGTACACACCCATAAAATATCATTTTAATTTCATGAGGGGTTACACATGAGTGAAATAAGATTAATTCTTTCATTTTCAGTTTCTGGAAGGGATCGGTTAATGATGGTTCTGTGTATTTATATACGTGCCATAAAAAGGAGTTCAATTAACTGCTGTGCCCAAAATGTGCTGTTGACTTGCACTTTCCCTGCCAGGAAACGCTGCAAAAACACTTTTCGATCGGTCACGTGGGCGGGGGGGAGATGGATGGTGAGGAGGGGGCTGCTCAGCACCAGGGTGGGACCATCTCCCACCAGGTCTATGGGTGGGATTCGCTGGTAATGCCCCAGCACACGACTGGGGTTTGGTTTGTGTCTGGACTTCCCAGGATCTCACTGATCCATCGGTTCCTGTGCTGGGGGTGCCCACCCTGCTCCCCCCGGCAGGGACAGGGTGCCAGCAGCCCTGCTCGTGTGCCAAGCCCCTGTCTTCAAATTAATAGAGTGCTAATTTACTGTTGGTGATGGAGTGGAGGGGCTGGCGAGGGGCTGGGCTGAGCTGTGGGGGGGCCTTGCCCAGTCCTAGGGTCCCCTCAGCAGTATCAGGATGACATTGCGGTGGCATCAGGGCAGCAGAGTGGCACGGAGACATCCTCATGGCTGTGATGCCATCATAGAATGGTTTGGGCTGGAAGAGACCTCCAAGATCATCTAATTCCAACCCCCTTGCCCTGACAGGGACACCTCCCACTAGACCAGATTGCGATGCCATCTTCTGTGTGCTTCCTGTGGTGGCACAGTGGATACAGTGGCAGAGTTGATGTGGAGGCAGTGGCAGGATGGGTGCAGTGGAAGAGTGGACATGGTGACAGGGTGGAGACGGTGGCAGGATGGAAATGGTGACAGAGTGGATGCGGTGGCAGGATAGTGACAGGATGGATGTGTACATAGTGGCAAGGTGGACGTGGTGACAGGATGGATGTGGTGACAGGATGGACGTCGTGGCAAGATGGACATGGTGGCAGAGTGGAAGTGGTGGCAGGATGGACGTGGTGGCAGAGTGGAAGTGGTGGCAGGGTAGATGTTGTCTTAGGGTGGATGTGGTGGCAAGGTGGGTGTGGTGGCAGAGTGGACATGGTGATAGGGTGGCTGTGGTGGCAGGGTAGACTCAGTGACAGTCTGGACATGGTGGCAGAGTGGCCGTGGTGGCAGGATNGCAGGGTGTCCATGGGTGGCTGTGGTCGAAGGGTGGCTGTGGTGGCAGGGTGTCCATGGTGGCAGGGTGTCCATGGTGGCAGGGTGGCTGTGGTGGCAGGGCAGCCTCTCCGGCGCGCGGTGCTAATACCTCGTGGAGGAGACAAATGGGAAGTGACACGAGTGTGTGTAGACGGGTATTTGTGGTGACGCTTTGACTGCAGATAATAAAGTGCTCGCCCTGAGGTGATCCAATTCAGCAGCCGCCTCGGCACAGCCGCCGAGGGGGAGAAGAAAGGGGGGGGGGGGGAAGGGAAAAAAAAAAAAGGCCCGTCTGAAATGGCATGTCAGCCTAAAAAAGGAACGTGTGAAGGGATGAATATCTGGGGACGGCGGAGCCCGGCGCTCCCCTCGCTGCTTTGTCATCCGTGGTGGTGTCTGTGCAGAGCACGGCTGCGCCACCCACGTCCCTTCAGATGGATCTCTCCCCTGGTTATTTCTGGGGTTGGGTTTAATTTAAGCCAGGGCACGTTTGTCTCTCGGCTCCTCGTGCTCTGCTCTGGGTAGATGCTCTGGGTGGATGCTCGGGGAGGATGCTCCAGGAGGATGCTCCAGGAGGTCGGGGGATGCGTGGGGGCTGCACGTCCCCGTGCCCATCCATGGGTCACCCAGGGTCTGGGCAGGGCAGTGTCCCCCAGAGACCCCCCTGACTCCACCTGGGACACCCTGAGATTTGTAAGGGTGTCACAAGATCCATCTCCATGGTTGCTGGTCCCAGTTCCCCATTCCCATTTCCAAGGTCCCTGGCCCTGCTGTGCCCTCTGGCCCCGTGGGGCAAACAGGGGTGTCCTGTGGGGCCAGGGCAGCCAGTCCCTGCCCAGGCAGCTTTGCTACCTGGAGCTCAGACCCAGGCTTCAAAGACTTCATTGATTTGCTAAATGCACCAGGTTTTGTTTGTTTTCCTCCAAGTGTTTTCCAAATATTGAGGTTTCTTCCAAGTGTTTTGCAAATATTTAGGGTTTAGCTCTTGCAAAATCTGCTCCTAGTGTGGCAGGCAGAGAAAAAGGGGATGTCTGATGCTTTTTGAAGCTTAGAAGACATTGGGATCTCCTTGCTGCAAGGGGAACGGGGAGCCTGGTCCCAAAGCCAGGATATGAGCTCTCAATTCTGGCAGGTTTTAATTCATCTGGAGGCTGCAGCACTATTATTTTTTAATAAAAGCCATTGGCACACCATTGCAAAGCATTTTAGTGCTTTCAATGTGTAAAAATAAGGTTTGTCCATCACAGCTGGGCTGTGGGAGCAGCCTGGAGCATCTTTCCTGGTCCTGAGCACCCTTCCCAGTCCCGAGCATCCTTCCTGGTGCTCTTTTGATCCCCCCCCTGCATTATCTGAGCAGATGCTGATTGCCAGAGCCCGGGTGCTGCCTCTCCGGTGCCATCACCGAGCCCCTCGGGTGCCAAATTGTTCTCCTGACTGACAGCTGAGCAGCCCAGACAGGTCTATTATTTCTATGGGGCCCGGGCCCCGCGGGCCTGCAATTTAGGTCTGTGCTATTAACCCTGCCTTGTTCTCCACTTTGTAACTGCTTTAGTGCCTTTAAAAGTGTACAGTTAAAATCAGGGTTAATTAGGGGCCCGGCAGCTGGGCTCTGCCAGCCCCCATTGTGTCCCAGCGGAGCCGGGGCTGGGGCCAGGGGTAATTGGGGACTGTTGTGGGTTTGTGTCACCGGCTCCTGCGTGGCACAAGCCCCGGGTAGTCGGTCTCTGGTTAGCCGTGGTCTCTGCTGCCCTAGGGGTGGCTTTGGTTGGCTTCCCTCCCTGCCTTTCTCCACATCTTGCCTTCTTTCCCAGCCCATGCAGGCTGTGGATGAAGCCGGGCTTGGTGCAGGGGACCCTGGGGATGCTGGGGATACAGGGATGCTGGAGATACAGGAATGCTGGGGATATGGGGATGCCGGGGATACAGGAGATGCTGAGGATATAGGGATGGGGGGATACAGAGGATGCCAGGGATTTGAGGGATGCTGGGGATACAGGGATGCTGAGGAATACAGGGATTCTGTGGATAAAAGGGATGCTGGACCAAGGATACAGAGCTGCTGGGGATACTGAGGATGCCAGGGCTACGGGGGATGCTGGGGATGTAGGGGATGCTGGGGACACCGGCAGTGGCTGCACATGCCAGGGGACACTTTTGGGGTGTTTCTCAGGGCATCCCCATCCCCTGCCCACCCCTTGCTCCCCATCAGACATTTTGCAGAGCCCCGGGCAGGGCAGGGCTGGGGCTGCCCGACCCATAAACCGGGATTTATTCCGGATGGCGGCACCGGCGGGGTCTGGGATTTCCATCTGTGTCTCGAGCCGGGTTTGGTGGCCAATTTGCTAAAGTAAAAAGTTGTTTAGCTGGAGGCGTAATCTTATAAGCCTGTGCTGCCATTATAATGGCTTCTCCTTTCTGCCTGGCTTTCCAATAATGCTTTGAGCAGGAGCTGGGAGTAATATAAAAAGCCATCGGATTATTACTGCGGGCGATGCATTTTCCATTTACAGTAATAAAATACCGAAGAAACAAAACAATTTAAAATTCCAATAAAATTCAAACCAAATCTTTGGCTGCTGAGCAGATTCAATTATTTAGCCGCTATTGAGTGCGGGCTGGAAAAATAGAGCAGGTCAGGGAGGGAGGGAGAGAAGGAAGGAGGGGGCCGGCGGCTGCATCCCGTGGGAACGCCGGTGAGGGAGGAGGGAGCTGGAAGCCACCAAAGCATCTTCAGGGAGAAGCAGCTGGTGGGTGCTGGGTTTGGATTAGGAGTGGGGAGAGCTGGTCGTGGTGATGAGCCCACATGTTGATGGTCGTGGTGCCCCTGGCCCAGCTCAGGTACCCGGGCAGGCCTCTCTGCCCATCCCACAGCTCTGGAGGGATTCACGGGGTGTCCCAAAAGTGTCACCTGCAGCCCTGGTGCCCAGGGACGGGGTTTTGGTGCCCCGTGCCATGAAGCCACGGTGCCTGTGGGTGATGCCACCTCCCTCCAGTGATGACCCCTTTTTATTATTATTACTTTTGCTTGGAAAGGAGCGTTTCCGTGGAACGGGCTCATTAGGGATTCTGCAAGTATCACCAGCTAATTAGTGTCATGTTAATTGAGTATTCACGATGCTGCCACCTCCAAGGACAGCGGTGCTGGCATGAAGGGGAATGCAGATGTGCGTGGCTCACCGGGCTGTGCCATGCTGTGCCATGCCACTGGGCGGTTGAGGTCCTGCTCACAGCCCCCTGTGCCCAGCAGCACCCCGTGTGCACAGTCCCATGCTCCCGTTGAGGTCACCAGCAGCTCCACAGGTGCCACCAGGCTCAGGAGGTTGGATGGTCGATGCCCGGGATGTGCCCGGTGATGCTGGCAGTGCCCCCTGGCACGTGTCCTGCTGGAGGGAGCTGCTGGTGCCGTCCCTCCTGTCTCCCGGCAGCGACATTAAATCCTACTCAGAGGCCCTGCCTGGTTTTAATTAGCTTAATATACTCGTTAATAACTCTGTCTATTTAAGACACCTGTAAAAAGCCCATAACAGCAGCTTAATGGGAGGGCTGGCTGGTGAGCGCGGTGCCGCTCGGGCTGGCAGGTTGAGGCAGAGCAATTTAATGATGAAGCCACCAGAATCCTGGTTTGTGGCCAGCAGGACCAGGGCAGGGATTGTCCCCTTGGACTGGACGCTGGGGAGGCCACACCTCGAATCCTGGGGTCAGTTTTGGGCCCCTCACTCCAAGAAGGACCTTGAGGGGCTGGAGCATGTCCGGAGAAGGGCAACGAAGCTGGGGAAGGGTCTAGAGCAGGAGTGTGGTGAGGAGCAGCTGAGGTGCCAGCCCCAACCCCCCCCAGTTTGACCACCTCTCCCTTGCAAAATGTGGCTCTGATCAGATGTCAGGTCTGATGTCCCCAAGCTGCTGCAGATACGGGGGGTTTTGGGACCAAACATCATCCCCCCTGTGCCAGCAAGTATGTGCCTGTGCACGTGTCTGTGTGTGGAGATTTGAAACACCTAATTTATTCCATCTATTAGATAGATTTTGTAGATTTAATCATTTTCACAGTTGGTGGCTCATTGGATACTCAAGATAAACTCCAAATGAAAGTATAATGGGTACGACAAATGAGTTTTCACACCAGAATGGCAGAAACTTGCTAGGGAAAGAGTTTGAAAGGAACAAAAATATATACATATATAATTTATTTTTTTTTTCCTGCAGTGGCTTTTGCTGACTCCAGTAGGTTACCACAGTTAATTTCACCAGTTTTGTTCATCTGTAAAATTGCATAAAAGTGACATTTTTGTGCTCATTATAGGAACTGCTGATTTATGGCTGGTAAATGCAATGCTTTTCCATTTTTGGTGAGGTTCTCGTAGCAGCGCAAAGCACCCATGAAATTGCTTGTATAATGTAGTTTAAATCCAATCTCAGAGAAAGATTCCCCCGTTGGGTAAAGTGACATTTCCATTCTCCACACCGAGTTTATTTTAGGCCACTTACCAGTGACTCCGTCAGCGGGGAGGGGTGGGGGCAGGTTGGTGCCTTGACCTGGTTTCTGGTGGCAGCTGGAGAAAAGGGGTGATGGGTGCGGGGTCCTCCTGCTCCCGAGGGATTCACCCCTCTCTTTGTTCCCACAGGTGAGACCACGGCACCCATGCATTCCCCGCGCTACCCCAGCCCCGCCGAGCTGGACGCCTACGCACAGAAGGTGGCCAACAGCCCGCTGACCATCAAGATCTTCCCCACCAACATCAGGGTCCCCCAGCACAAGCACCTTAACCGGACGGTCAACGGCTACGACACCACGGGGCAGCGCTACAGCCCCTACCCCCTGCACGCCGGCGGCTACCAGGGTCTCCTGGCCATCGTCAAAGCCTCCGGCAAAAGCGTGGTGAAGAACTCGGAGGGGAAGCGGACTAAGCTCTCGCCCGCCCAGGTGGGCGTCGCTCCCTACCCCGCCTCAAGCACTTTAGCTCAAGGTCCCTCCTGCGCCGGGCAGCTGAGCTACCACGGCGGCCAGAAGCAGCTGGAGGGTCCCGTGCCCCCCAACGTGACGGTGGCGGCCTCGGTGCTGCCGCTGGCGGGCAGGAGCCTGGCGCTGCCGCCGTCCAACCTGCCCTCCATCCAGAGCATCATCTACCAGATCAATCAGCAGTGCCAGGCGCAGGGGGCCCAGCCGGGCTGCCCGGCCGTGGTGGCTGCCAACCCCAGCCCGGCCAAGCACGGCGCTTTCCCCGGCGCCGCCGCCGCCGCCGCCTTCACCGGCACCGTCCTGCCCGAGTGCCGCAAGGGCGCCGAGCTGGCGCTGGGCTCCAACCCGGCCGCCGCCGCCGCCCTGGCACCCAAGGCGAGCGTCTACCCGGAGGGCATGGACTATTTGGTGTGGCAGCAGAAGCAGCAGCAGCAGCACCTGCGAATGTACAGCGGGGGCAGCGGGGGGGCTCTCAGCAAGTCCCCCGAGACGTGCGCGGGGGCGTCGCGCCCCTACCCGCTGGGCGGGGCGGCCGAGAAGGTGAGCTCGTCCCCCTTGAACTGCATGCACGGCAACTTCTCGGTGGGGCAGTACTTCGCCCCTCCTTGGAACAGCATCTTGGTGACCCCCAACAGCGACTGTTACAACCCGCCGGAGCTGGGGGCTGGGCCCCGGGAGCTGGGGGTACCCCCCGGCGAGGGGCTGCCCAGCAAGACCCTCTGCAATACCTCCATCCTCAGCAGCAGCCTCCAGTCCCTGGAGTATCTCATCAACGACATCCACCCGCCCTGCATCAAGGAGCAGATGCTGGGCAAGGGCTACGAGACCGTGTCTGTGCCAAGGCTCTTGGACCACCAGCACGCCCACATCCGCCTGCCCGTCTACAGATAAGGACCCGATGCTGCTTATCCCAAACCCAGGGCGAGGACTTGGGCCTGAGCCGTGCGCTCCCCTCCGGACCGTGGCAGCGAGGGCTGGAGGGGGTGTGGGGAGTGGGATGGGGAAGGGGGGACACGGGGTCGGCTGCCCGAAGGGCTCCCGGGACACTGGCTTTTCCCCGGGCTCCCCAGACTGGATACACCCGCAACCCGCCAGGAGCCGAGGACGAAGGCCCACTTGTCTACTAGAGCTCAGAAATCATTTTATCTCCACGAATGTGAACAGGGAATCGCTACGAGTTGCTGCTATCCAGGGAGAGGAGGCTCCGGGGCTCCCGGGAGGGTCGGTGTGGGGCAGAGCCCTGTGCCGTGCCCGGCCGGGGACTCGCCGGTGCCCGGTGCCAGCCCGGCAGCCGCAGGGAGCTGGCACCTGACCTGTAGCCCAAGTCCGTAACTTGCACTGCTTTGATTAAAGCTAATAATTGGGGACAGTCTGGAGGCTATTTAAGAAAAAAACACTTGAAAACTTGAACAGATTTTGGTTTTATTTTTAATTTTGGGGTTTGTTTTTTTTTTTTAGTTAACTAGGCTGTACATCTATGTGTTGGCTGCTACAGAGTCTCCTCCCACCCCTCTTCCTCCTCATCCTCCTCCTCCTCTTGCCCACCGGCTCCCGTTCCCACTCGACCGGGCAGTTCGGTGCCCAGGGGACCCCCCCAGCCCCTCTCCCACCCCTGGGAACCCACCCGGGGCTTACACTGGGGTTTTTTCCCCCCTTACTGTCAGTCTAGAGGTGACTGGGGGCACTCACATACCTCCTTTTTTCTCCTTTTTTTTTTTCTTTTTTCTTTTTTTTAAAAAAAAAATAACCAGTTCCAAAACGCTCATTACAGTCCGTTATTCACTCTGTGGAATTATGTGTTTAATAGATTTATTCATTTAAGAAAACAAGGCTCCTCACCACGAAATAAAAAGTGTTTTGATGTCTAAAGGAAAGGAAAAAAAAACCAAGCAAACTACCCCATGAAACCCAAGGTGATTGTGCTCGGAAGAGAGGTACTGTACCCCTGAAAGGCCTGTTCAAGCACTAAGTGCATTTACAAATCTCTGAGAATGTTTTTTTTTTATACTAAAATCGACCATTATATTCTACTGTGAGAAGTGCTGGCTGCACTATATTGTTTTAAAAACGAGAGAAAAAGAAATGAAAAAAAAAAAAAGAAAAAAAAAAAAGAAAAAAAAAAAAGAAACCAAACACAAAACCCACAAGCCGTGTGTCCGGATGGTGTTTTTCCCAAAGTAAAACCAGGATATTGCTGGATGTGTGGAGTCTCTTTGCTTTGCTAAGATCTGGGATCCCCCCCCTCAGGCTCCCCACAGATTTTTAGGGCACGGGGGAGCACCTATAAATAACCCACTAAGGATGCTGAGCCATTAATCTGGCCCCGGCGCCAGCCCCCGCCTGGCACCCGAAGCCAGTGGCACACGTGGGTCAAATCCCTACGGATTAGGGCTGTGGCCCCACGTGCACCCGTGCCAGACTCACCCCCTGATGGGCACCATGGGGTGGGTACCACGTCCCCATCCTGGCACCTGCGTGATGGCATCACCGTTGCCATCCACAGGCTGCACCGTTCCCCCCCATCAGGAGGATTCCTGGTGCTGGGGCAGGATCTCTGGTGGTCCTGCTCCAACTGGGGGGCTGCTCCCCTGCAAATCCAGACCACCCCCTGCTCTGCCCCAACCCCAACAATGAGCTGGTGGCATTAAGATAATGGTATTAAATCCCAAATAGCTGTGGGCAGAGGGGTGTCCCCCCACGGTGACATATGGCAGTGCCGTTATCCCGGCCGGGGAGGGGGCTGAGGTGGGGGGGACTCGGCTGCCCTGGCTGTGAGGGCATGGGCAGGGATTGGTTCATTTTCCACTCGTCCACCTGCAGAATTGGGATTTTTCTGCAGGTTCTGCCCCAATTTTCCCAAGGGCATCGCTGGTTGTGGGACTGGTCCCTGCGGAAAGTCGTGGCAGGGTTATGGAATCGTAAAGGTTGGAAAAGACCTATGAGATCATAGAATCATTTAGGTTGGAAAAGATCTCCAGGATCAGCAAGTCCAGCATCTCCCTGACCCCCAGACCACGTCCCCAAGCACCACATCTACTGGTTTGTCGAACCCCTCCAGGGATGGTGACTCCACCACCCCTCTGGGCAGCCTGGGCCAGTCCCAGCAAAGAACTTCTTCCTAATGTCCAATCTAAACCTCCCCTGGCACAACTTGAGGCCATCACCCCTTGTCCTGTCATTAGTTCCTTGTCATTAGTCACTAAGGCCACCAAGTGTGACCAGTAACGCTGCCCATTCCTGCAGGTGACCAGCTGTCCAGCAGCGTGAGGTGGCCCCAACCCACACCAGAGTGGCCACGACCCACCCTGGATTCAGCCTGAGCTGTGCCGTGAGGGGCCACCAAAACCACAGCATGGCTGGGAGCTACTAACAGGTTTTCCAGGGGCAAAGCTTTGTTATTATTATTATTTTTTGCCTTGGAAATGCCCAGGGGTGGGGACAGGGACTCAGCACACCCGGAGCTGCCCCGTGGCTGTGGCTCCATCACCGTGGCACGGGTGGTGCTGCAAGGGGCCCTCTCCATCACCAGCAGCGCGGCAGGGAACAAAGAGAAATTGTGACAAAAGGCAATTTTCACAGAGGTTAATGTTACTGGGGGCTGGGGGTGGGATGTCGCTGCCTGCGTGTTAAAATTAGACCAGCCAGAGGAAAATATTTGCTCAGATCTCGGTCATTAAAAAGATACCACATCAAAAGAAAGCGGGGCTGAAGCACAGTGGGGTTGGGGGGTGCCTCTGTGCCAGGCACAGGGTGGTGGTGCCCGTGGGGGTCCCCCGTGCATTGGGGGCTACCCAAGTGAGGATCTGGCCAAGCCAGTGGGAGAAACTTTGATAGTGGTGCCCCTGGGAGAGGGGGGGGTTCACTGGAGCTGCCTCCGCCGCGTTCCCACATTGCCATAAATCAGGGAGTGACAACACAATCCATCTTGCAGGGCTCAGAGTCCTCACATTTCATTAGGTGGTGCACGGGGGTTTTATTATTTAGCAGGTTAATTCTCCCCTCCCGCTTCCAATGTGCGGTGCTAAATAAATGGGTCCCTCCTTGCCCCTACCCAGGACTGCTGCAGTGCTGGCTCTGCCAGGTGAGGCCACGGGGACCCAAAACCAACTGGAGATGGGGGAGAAACCCCCCTGAGATGCCCCCAGGGTGAAGCCACCACCACCCACAGCCCTTCCATACCCCAGCAGAGCTCAGCACCCCACGAGTGCTGCAGAACACAACAGGGGAAAGAATACGCTGGAGGGAATGATGCTGTTTCTGGCCTGCAAATTTCCTATTAAAATAATAATAACAATAATAATAATAATTTCTAAGGCAGGTGTGCAGGAGGCTGATATTAAACTTAGCGGCCGCCGCTGCTGTTTGGGAGGCAGGGGAAGAGACAGGCAGAGTATAAATTGCACGGCTGCAAAAGGACTTAAAAAAACCCCATCTCTCATTTTGATTGATATTAGCTTCACAAATTAAGCTTTAGATTTATCTAAAAATAAATTTGCTTCCGCGCTCCGCATTCTGGATGACAAGTGCTTTTCTCTTCCCTTTGTTGGGTTTGTCATCGCTGGCAGGGCGGCGCGGGGAGGGGGGGTGGGAAGGGGCTGTGCCCAAGCACCCCCCCAGCCCCTGGGGTGCCCCCCACCTCCCTGCCTGAAGGCAAAGGGTGTCACAGCCTGGCAGGGCAGGGTGGGAAAGGGTCAAACACCAGCCCTGCAGCCCCCAGGGTGGCAGAGGAATCCTGTGCCAGGATGGCACCATCGTGGCCGTGGTGGCACCATCCCCACCGAGCCACCAAGGGGTCTGGTGTGGTGGGCACAGGGCACTGGAACATGGTGACATCCACCTTTCCTGCACCCCAACCGCTTCAAACCATTCTCACACATCACCCCTTGACCTTGGGACATTAAAATTTGCAGGGCAGGGGAAAAATTTGGGTTATTTCCAATTTTCCTGGAAAATCCCATCTCTGGTGTTGCAGGCAGGGCGCAGAGCCCACCTCCAGCACCAAGCCCTGTGCTGGGGGCACCCCGCAATGCCCAGCCTGGGCTAGGTCGCCCTGTAAAGCCAAGTTTATTATTGCCAAATACCAGCTGGGATGAAAGCAGGAGCCAGCTCAGCGCCTCATTCGATTATGCAGCGTGAGCCGGGAGCTGAAGCCTCAGCCTCTCCTAAGTAGTGATAATGAAACTTATTCATTCCCTCACCCTGGGGAAATACTTAAACCACAATATGAGAGATGTATGTAAATCACATTTAAACGGAGACAGTGCAGTTAAAGCTAACGGTGAGTAATCAAGTTTGAAGATGAAGTGTCCCCTTTTCTGCTAGATCATTTGCTCAGCAAGCCGGGCTGCTCCCAGGGCCCTGGCTGGGGGCTCTGCCACCCTGTCCCTGTGCCACCGTGCTGCTGGTGCCCACCCAGACTGGTCCTTCAGACCTGTACGGTGTCCAGCCACAAAAGGAAACTGTGCCCTTGTAGGTGGCTGTGAAGGGAGCTGAGCAGAGGAGTATCCTGGTTAAAGAGATGGGATAGGGAGAGGGAGAGGGAGATGAAGATGATGGAGATGGGATAGGGAGATGGGGATGGGAATGGGAGACGGAGATGGGGATGGGATACGGAGATGGGGATGGGGATAGGAATGAGGACAGGGATAGGAGCATCATGTCAAGACAGTGCTGCCCAACCCGCTGCCAATCCCCCTGGGAACTCACCCTGCTCCTACCAGGCAGCCCCCAGACCTCAGCCCCACGCCCTGCCCATGGCGAGGGCAGCGAGACAGGAGCAGGTCAGGAGCCTCATCCTGCCAGCCCCGCATCCCGGTCCTCACCCGAGGGCAGGGCCAGGGCCAGGGGTGTAGAGGGACCCCGGGGCGGGGGCCCAGCCCGGCTGCTGCCCCGCGGCTCCCCCCGCCCGGCGCTGCCCAGCCCCGCAGTCCGGAGTCCAGCGCAGCCCGGGCCGGGCCCCTCCCGCTGCCGGGACTGGCTCCAGCATCGTGCGGTGTCTGGTGCCCTCCAGCGGCGCCGCGGCCGAGCCGGGATGGAGCCGGGTAACCCCGGCCTGGGGCCGTGCACCGGAGTCCCGCAGTACAACCCTGCACCAGAGTCCTGCACCATCACCATGAACCTCAGCCGTGCACCCGTGCACCGTCACTGAGGGTAAGAGCCCCGCACCGCAGCCGTGCACCGTGACCACGTACCAGAGTCCCGCACCACAGCCATCACCATGCACTGCCCCCTACACTGCAGCCATGCACCATTGCCTGCACCACACCCGTGCACTGCACCCCTGCACCACACCCCTGCATTCATCACACCCCTGCACCAGACCCATTCACACCCATTGTCCACATCCCTGCACTACACCCATTCATTCATCACACCCCAGCACCAGACCCATTCACAACCCTGCACTACCCCTGCATTCCTCACAGCCCTGCACCAGACCCATTCACAGCCCTGCACTACACCCCTGCACTACACCCCTGCATTCCTCACAGCCCTGCACCAGACCCATTCACAACCCTGCACCAGACCCATTCACACCCCTGCACTACACCCATTCATTCATTACACCCCTGCACCAGACCCATTCACAGCCCTGCACTACACTCCTGCATTCCTC